>WEKX01002033.1:20697-48790 GCA_013390025.1 Pitta sordida
CCCTGCAGGGTGGGGAGTCACAGCTCCCTGGGACTCCCCGGCAGGGCAGAGTGCTGTGGCTTCCTGTGACATTGTAGCAGGGTGAGGTGCTGCCGCTCCCCAGGACTCCCCAGTAGGGTGGAGCACTGCCACTTCCTGGGGCCCCCCAGCAGCGGGGAGGGGCAGAGAAGACTTCTTTTGCTCCCCTGTCCTGTCACACAGCAAGGGGAGGTGCCAGGAACACCCCTGGTCCTGTGGGGCTGAGGGGCAGGGACAATGGGCACGGGTCACTTGCCTATGTATGATCTGCCGCTCTTTGTGGGTTTTGGCTTTTGTGGGACTCCCCCAGTCCCAGACTCCTGTGAAATTCGAGGGATTACTGTATATAAAATAAAATCAAAGGTGATTTGACCTTCAATGACAAACCTCAGAAGAACCTCAGAAACTTGCCTCTAATTTTTGCACCAATGCCTGATCATCAGACTTTCCTCTGTTAGACATGGCTGTGACATCCAGTTTGTGGCCATGAATAGGAAACCAGGAATACTGGAGAATTTACAGAAATAAGCTGTTGGTACATATCTACACTGCTGCAGTATACAATACCTTACCTTTCCTCAAAGGTTTTTTTTCTCCCACTGTGGTTAAAAGAGCAAAAATAAAATCTGTACCTTCAGAGTGATTAAAGGTAATGAGTCAGCTGTGAGTCATGAGCGGAGAGAAGGTAAAGGGCTGTTAGATCTGAAATCGCAAATGCTGCTACTTCAAGCAAAAGAGTAGTGCCATTATCTTCAAATAACAGGCTCATGACCTCAATGCAGACACACACCAGTAAAAAACACGATCACACTGTGTAAGTTAATAAGCTATTCTTTGATCTAAAAATTGTAGTTCAATTGTCTTACAGAATTTTTCTTTCATGGCAAATGTGTACAATTGCAATTTATGTGCTGGCAAGTATTTACATTCAAGATTCGTGGAAAAACGTAAGTAGCAGAAACCCTACAAATTCCATAGGGCTTAAAGTCTTCCATGATTTTCTTTACTCATTTAATCTCTTTTTAATCAATATTATTATAATTAGAGGGCTGTCTGCCTCTGACACACTAAAATCAGCAGGCTAGAAAATGGTCTATAAAAACTGCAGTGGTAAAACTTGGAGTAAAGAGACAGTGACAGGTAAAACATGGTGCTGAAGGGGCAAAAAATAATTCCAAGGAATGAATAGCAAAGAAACAGGAACAGGAGAAGGAGTAGAAACTGGGAAAAGGACAGTACTGTATTACTGGAGTGTAAATTGAAGATGAATCATAAGAGGACACTAGGCAGACACATATAAAACAAATAAATATAACACTAACAATATACAAGATGTGTCTTGCGTGTTTTGACAATCAGAAGAGCCTGTTGAGTGACAGGAACAGTAAAGAAAGTAGCTATCTAGGTAATTATGTTTGTCTCTCACCTATTAAAATAAAATATTTATGGATATGAAATTTGCCACTATGTATCTCCACACATAACAAACCTAAAGCAAGACAGGAAAGGATATTTTAGAAAGACGTATAAATAGGAGAGTGAGAGAAATGGGAAGAAAGAATACAGGAGGAAGCCATAAAAATATAGCACGGGGTGGGGTGAATTCATTTTGTATCACTTTTCTGTGCCAAACCATAAACACAAGGACACTCAGCAGTTCATTCTTACTCAATGTTTCCACATTTTTCTGCTGTTTTCCATAGGTGGGGCAAAAATGACAAAGAACCAAGCCAAGTTTTCCATTGGCCTTGATACTTATATGGAAGTGCTTCTCCAGCATGTGAGATATCTTATTTTTGCTTTACCTTGTGGCTTGCATCTGAGTTTCAAATGTAGCATTTTAATACTTGTTTCTACTATAATAAAGAGAAAATCCTGATGTCTACAGTACATCTCTTGTTTGCTTTGCCCAGAACTGCTGGGGGTGGAAGGCAACAGGATATGCTGTGGCTGAGGTCTGTGCATGCTTCGAGTTACTGAGGGTCAGGGGCCCTCAGAGAGACTTGTGAACTGCTTTGTTTTAATTCCAAACTGAATTGCTGGTCAAACATTAGCAGGGAACCGGGAAACCCAGCAAAACTGCCTCATGGCTACCGTACATGCCTGTGCTGGAAGCAGAGGTTTTATGGAAAAAGAGTAGACCAAGAATAGTTTTTTTCCCATGCAGCATAAGCAATCCCAAGAGTTTAAAACCACAAGTCGAGCCTCCCATAATGGCTAGGGTGTTTTAAAAGGGAAAATATTTTAAAATATTACCTATTAAAATCTTTTTGTTTGCCTTTCAGAATTTGAACTTTGTATAGTTCTTGTTTTCAGCAGGCACAAACATTGTTTTTCATTTACATGATTCCAGGAGTCAGAGTTTTAAGAAAAAATTCAACTAAGGGCAACATTGTTTGCATAATAGGCAAGGCTTTGAGCAGTCTCTGAGAGTTACTATTCTTCTGATGAACTCCACTACTGAGACTTAGCTCTTTTTTTAACCACAAGTGAAAGAAGTTTGAACAACGCTTACCTTTGGTGCCATATATTTTAGCTTCTAATTGCACAATATAAATTGCTAACATTTCAGACATTTGTTTGCAAAAAGGTAGCTTTAAAGTTGCTGATCAACCTCCTTTTAGATAATGGTTTAAGTAACAATGTCACTAATCCCGCAGTTTTAAGAGAAAACTGGACAGGAAAGACAAGAGGGAGAGCCCCGAGTATTTTATATGTGTAGAGCTTACACCTTTAGCTGTAGGCATTAATCCACTAAAGGGCTCTTAGTTTATTATAACACAAGGGATACAATGTTAGCTACTTTCAGAGGAAAAGTAATTGTGTGATTCTCTTACTTTACTTACTCACTTTACTTTCTCTTACTTTATTGCACCAAAGCTTAAGTTGCCGTAAATATTGCATCACTCTTGTTTTCATACAGGGAATACACTGCCTTGATCCTGAGGTCAACAGCAATGACTTGAATGGTGCAGGATCAGATCCCAGGTGGCACAGGACTTAGCTGCTTACTTCTGGGTTTTCAGTAACTTGACATTGCTGTCTCCATAGTCCAGGAAAGGCCACGTGTAAGGATGTGAAATTACAACAGGTGGTAGGAGCAGAGGAAGTCACTTCTTTCCCCAATCTTCATAAAAAAGTTCTGTTTACTGACATTTTTCTCCTAAGGTTTGTCACTGGGGAGTTTAATGACAAAAACACAAAAAGGAAGTCTTATACAATAGTGCAAACTGCAAATGTTATTTATGAAGTTTCTCACTTGGACACGTGAGACCTGGCTGTTAGTTTGCAGAATACTTTTCTTTCAAGGGATGTGAAAGGATGGTTTTATAAAAGAAAGTAACCCATAAAATTTATTAGTTCTGCAAAAATATTTTGTTCACTAATTTTCTTGCATACTTTACCTGATTTCACACGATCCCACAGAATTGTTCAAACCACACAACACGATTAAACTCTAAAGAAATAAGTAATGGAATATTAAAAATGTTAGGGGAGCAGGGTAGCTTACAAGAATATGACCAATTCATGCTAGCAATGAGCACTGTTTGTAGTTTTGCATACAATTCATTCTATTAACTCTATGATATATATTAACTGCATATAATTCAATTCAGTGGCCAATTATTCTCCAGACTCTCTCGATTACTTAAACCCAGAGACCTTTGGGATGATTATTTCACTCTGTGCAGTGGACACAAAGACAGCATGAACTAGATTCAGTAGTGGTGTTAGGTGCATAAAATATGAAATAATTTACATTCTAAAAAATCTGTGACAAAGAAGTTCACAGGGATATAGCTACATACCATATAGCTACTGAAAGAATGATATTCTTCAAGGGTGTTTCTGTGAGTTTATCCCTGAAACTCTTCTCCAAGAAGTGCAAATTCTATCTTCCAGTCTGTATCTAAAGATTGCTAATACATACACAGGGGATATTATTGTAAGGCACAGGAACCTCTGACACTCACAATGAGTCTCTTCAAGCCTTCAGCCAGAGGAGGCATTCTCAGACCTGGTTAAGTATGCAATGGAAGAATGTTGTTCTACTCTTTCAAACAACCTATACACAATGGCGTGTCCTTAGAAACTGGGATTTAAAAACCCTTGGAAAAGTGGAGATTTGTTTGGCCTTTGCTTAAATGGCTTTGCTTTAAGTTGCCTACCTCACACATATTTTATATTTGCCTTTGAAATCACATTCCTTTCATTATCTCATGTAAATAACGACATTAATTAAGACAGCATTAAAATTAACTTTATTTTACTCAGTTATTCATTGTCACCCCTCTATGACTGTCAATTTTTAAATGCAGAAAATGTTTAATTTTTGTCCTATTCCTGCCTCTTTGAAGGATTTTATATGGAATCTGACTTTCAATATGACTTTTTGCCATGTTACTTAAGTAATTTTATTTAACTGACATTAAAATGTGAGGTTGATGTCACCATTAAAAAACTGGAAACTATAGCTGTGCTAACCTATGGGGTCTTAAGAAGTTTGTAGATTGTGTTGTACTTCTGGAATTAGATTCCGTTATTTTATTAAATATTCCACTAAATAATCTATCTTTAAAGTACCTTCCAACTCAAAATTTTTGATAAAATTAATGTGATACTATCAGCAGACATTGCAGCAATTTTATTTATATAATATTACTGTGTTTCTGAAAATTTATTGGAAATGCAGTCAGGTCTCCTATATCACGCACNCATTCCGTCGCCCGGGCCGGGGCCGCCAGGGCAGCCAGTCCCACATGCACAGAGACGAAATGGGTCTCCTACTTTGCTAAAAAATCATGCTGCTAAGATCTGAAGCCGCAATATGGGGGGTGCAAAGTGCAAGAGGGCCGACTGTATATCCAATTATGAAGAGTTATCCCTGGAGGTGTTTAAGAGAAGACTCGATGAGGAGCTCAGTGACATGGTCTAGTTGGCGGGGAATTGGACTGGATGGTCCTGGGGGTCCCTTCAGGCTTGAAGTGGCCTGTGAGCCTGTGAGGGCAGTAGGTTTATGTCCACAGCTCAGGGGTTGTGGGTTCGATCCCTGTATGGGCATTGGCTGGGGAGTTGGATTAGATGATCCTTGTGGGTCCCTTCCAACTCGTAGTATTCTGTGATTCTGTGAGTCACACCTGCTAGAACTAGAGACTGAAAATATGGGTTAATTAAAAGTAGGTTACCTGTCCAAGTCTGAGATGTCTGATAGGCTGTAATTAGCATTTCAAAGGAAAATTAAATGGGAAAAAACTCAACACAACCTAACTTTTAAATCCAAGTATTATTACTAGTTTGAAGCATGAAAGACAGCCTCCATTTTTTAGCTGCTTGACTTTAAGCACTTCTAGAAGGCTTAGAGAAAAAAAAAAAATTGGATGTGTGTGAGGAAAGAAAAACAAACTGGATCCAGTATTTTTGCCAGCCCTGCTGTTTGGAGACTCCCTTTACCATTTGTATTTAATTTTCCTATCTTAGTACAAACCATCTTTCCAACAGCTCCTGAAAGACAAGACATGCATCTCCCCTGACATCACCCAGGCAGGAAATTAACAGAAATTAAGAGCCCAGCCTTGCAAATACTATTTTGTCACGTGAGCCAATGGAATACCCACATGTAAATTCTGGCTTGATGAGTATCTAAAGTTGGCGGCACAGGTGTACTCTATAAATAATTCATCCTAAACTGCATGTCTGCATTATACAACGCATACATCAGCCAATTTTATTGAAGTTGTTTCAACTCGTACTAGTTCAAGTTATTTTAGCATGCTGTTTTTAATCATTTTCTTGCCTAGACTACTCATCCTCACGTAGCTTTATTTTATGAACACAGAATTGGGCATGACATTCTGGTGTAATTCAATCATAACAGAAAAATTGACATTCACATATGTTTATGGTTAGCCTTAATAGGAAGACAGTCACTTTATACCAGGTTACAACAAATATAATTTTAATAGTTCCTCTTGTGAAAAATACCTTTCACATATGATTGCTAACTAAATCACTGCAAAAATGAAATTAGTTTTACATGGTTTCTAGGAATTTGCAATTCTATGAATGTAAAGATCTGTGTAGTCAATGCACATTTGATTTAAATTGGAGAGAAATTAAATATTTCTTTGAAAAATCAAATAAAAATTAAAACACCCTCTAAAGAATCTTTCAAGCCTTCATAGGAAAATACAAACCTCTTCTATCATAAGAGAACTGATTGCAAATCAGCAAGATTCACAGTTGATTAATTGCAAGGAACTCAGAAGGTTATTCTAAAGTGCTGTTTCCATAATTAAAGTGATAGATCTGCTCGCTGTCAGTGATGTTTATCTTTGAATGAGGTGATCCGCTTCATAATTTGAATTCCCCAGAATGCAGCACAGAGGGAAAACAAGACCTACAACACAGAATTTAAAATGAGAAACTTTTATATATAGTTGGGGTTTTTTTTTAATTCTACTTATCTAGAAATAAAATGAATTGGTGACAACAGAGAACTCTTAAACAGAAAAATTACACAAGAATTCCAGGAATGCTTTCTTTTTTCTCTCTAACCCTTTATCTTGTACATTCCTGTTGAACTCTGACAAATGGTTTGAAGAATGCTGACACTCTAAGTTGCATGGTAGGGTACAAATAATCAAAGTAGCCTTAAACAGAATCTATGGCAAAAGAAGTGTTCTGGCTGCAGTACAATAGATCAGTACTCATTCCCCTGTCTGCTATTTATGATGCAATATAAAGTAGACCAGAAATAACTTAAAGGTGCAATGCTCTTTATCCTGTCCTTTGTGCAATTTTGTCCTATTTGATTTTTAATGAGAGATTTAAGAACCTTTTTTCCATTAGTTTATTGGCTGAAAACAGCTTTAGGATGAGTAGGAATAATTCCAGAATGAAGTCTAAAGTAGGAAATAGCTCTGTCCAAAAAACAAGGAGCAGAAGAAAAACACATGCACACATATTTTACGTGACATTTTAGACTTAAAATTTTCTGACAGAAATCTTTGTCTTTCACATAGAAAAAATTTCTCTAACTTAGAAAATTGCAAAATTAAGACAGTTGTTATGAGTTACTGAAGTGAGATTTTTTTTACTGTGAGTTAAACAAAACATTCCATTTATTATGAAAGCTATTTTGTTTGTGTGATTTCTTGTTTGTTTGAAGGAATAGAATTTTTTTTTTTAATTCAGGTTATAATAATTCTTTCTTCAGGTTAATCTGCAATTAAAAGACTAGGAGAGCTCTAATTTTAACAATAACATCACTTAATATTCAGCATTTAACAATGTATGGCCCAAAGTTCTACTTCTGTCTTCGTCTACACAGTCACTTACTGAAGTACATGAGATCACAATGACCAACATATGTAACACATCACTATACAACCTAAAAGGTACTAATTCGTCACTCAGTGAAGGTAGTGTGATGGGATCAGGTATCATCCCTCTCACCATCTGTTTGGGACAGGTACATGCTTCATGTAACCTACAAATTAGATGTATGCTACGCATGCCGAGTCGCACAAATGAAACTTACACACTGGATCAGTAAGTAGAATTCAAATAAGATAAAATAAAAAATCAAATTCTTATTCAATCTCTATCAAGACAATTTCCTTACAATTACTTTGACTGAATGCTTTAATTCTACTTGAACAAGGGTAGGCAGTCTACTGTGTTTAAAACATCTGATGATGCAGTCGGTGCTGTACTTGAGGACCCATTTGTAGGACTCATAAAGTGTTCACCAAAAGATTTATTTGTAAGTTTCAGACCTTATATAGGAAAGAATTAACTTTTTTTTTTGTTTTTTGGCATTATCACAAACACCTTGTAAAACTGCAGCTCTACTTTTACAGCTACAGAATGGAAAGTTTTTTCTAAATAGTGCTGCAGGCACACACTCTGCATGTTTTGTGAGATTCTTTATTTTTATGCTGAGACGCTCCATAGAAGAAATCCAACTACAAATAACTACCTGTATTTCTGATTTGGCTGTTATGCAATTGGGATGAGTATGAATCATGACATACATAAAATAATGATTTACACAGTATGCTCTTGCTGTGGAAAAATTCTTTGTTGTGCTACCTCTAGAAACAGAACTTATCCAATTGTCATAATTAGTAATTCTTTGACACATTACTAAATTTCTTTCATTCTTCACCTCAGAAAGATCACTCCTATTTCTGGAAGATGCATTAAATATGGAAGTATTTCATTTTCAGAAAAAGCACATTTAAGCACATTTAATGACTGAGGTGAAGGGCATTTGCAGGGGATTAATGACTGTTGGGAGATGATGATGATCACCTGAAGAAGCAAAGCCATGGGCCATTAAGCCCCAGGAAATGTCCTCATCTAAAGATGGTTATTGCTATTATAGCTCCAAAAAGAAAAAATGTTGGATGAATTTTTCTTTTTTAAATGTAGTGATGCAGTTTCTTCCTTCTTAATTAAATTCTTTATTTTGAATTTCCTAAAGCATGCAATCAATGCTTGTGGGGGAGTATTTCAAATTGCAGTTATTAGATACAGAATATAAACGCACATACTGCACATTGTGGATCTGCAGAACTAGTTTGGCTTCACAAGTCTATAAAAGTATCGATTCACTGCTTATCAAAGTCAGTACTGGAAATAATGTATTCAAGAAACAATAATGCTGCAAGGTTGAGGAGGATAGGGCCCTAAGAAAAGCCCAAGCATAAGGATAAAAAATTAAGGGGCCACATCCTCCCCTGCACGACAGCAATTCTGTCTGTGTCTACTACTGTAACACTAACCTACCCTGACCAAAGCCAGCTGTACAGGGCCACCAAGCAGAAACTTGCTGTGTAGGTTGGAGTTCAGTTTCTTCTGATTGCTGCTACATATTTTGGTGTTACAATGCTTGGCCCACTTGAATGAACTCTGCAATCAGGTGATGTCAGCAGTGGAAAGCTGAGATGATACGTGCCAGAACTCTGAGCAGACAATAATGTGGGCAGCAGGAAGCTGCAAAGAGTGTTCCACCAGACAAGCTGAACTATAGTTGACCAGTATTTTTCTATTGCCCTTGGGAAAACATATTTCCTGAATCCTATGTGCAGACATTTTGTATTTTCTGTTCAACACTCTCACACCTCAACAGGTTTTTTTAACTTGGTTGTTTGGTTTTGATTTTTTTCACTTTCTAACTTACTGTTACAGAAATGTGCATACTATACTGTATTGTCCAAACCCACTAATATTTTTCTTTTGACAAAAATATTCATGTATCAGTTACCTAATTAATCCAGTTTTGAGAGAATTAAGAAGAGAATTAAGAAGTACCCTTTTTCTTTTTTTTTCCTCACAGAGAAAAGTTCTCCCACAAACAATTTCATGTAAGAACAATAGTTTCATTTCTGTTTTCAATTTAGAAATTACTGTGGACAGTAGCCATATATGGAATAGGCCTGAAAGCAGAATGTCTCACGACCACATATTTAGCCCAGTTAAATGCAAACTTTTTTTCACCGTAATATAAACATTTGTTACATTTACCTGCTCAAGTAACTACAGATTAATTATAGACTGTCCTTTAGACTGCTGGAAGAGTACCATCCTCTTACAAATATTTACATTACCACCTGTCATACAATCTATTCCCATACAGCCCATATTCTCTCTGAAAGGGTCCACAGAAATGCAAATAACATTATTCACAAGAACAACGATATTTTAGCTAGTGGATTGACTAGAGGACTCAGTCTGCTCTTCACAGGAAATTCCCACTGGAGCAATCGAAGTTTATTAGGCTGTAAAGTACTTTAAAATCATTAGCTAAATTCAGGCACCCACTTCTGCATGATTAGCTTTATTGCTGAACACTGATGTTGTTTTCTGCCATTTTCTCTTTTATGTCTTCTTATATCTGGGACGCCTAGACATAGTGTCTTTCTTCTTGCAGATTTCATCTGGATAGAATTAGAAGGCTTTAGACATTGCTCTAAAAATGTAGACAGATGTCCATAGCTAGTCCTACTTTAAGAAGGGGGAACAATCTTGAACCACAATACATCAGATCCTCTCCAACCTAAATCATCCAGTGATTCTCTGACATTTCTCAGATTCTCCTCACACATGTTCACTCCAAATTTCCCTGCAGAGACAGCCTGCAACTGTTCAACAAATTTGCTCTCTCTGGGGTAAAACAGTATGAATGGGCATGTTTATGATGTTGAATTCTCTGAACACCTCTATGCTGGTTAATACATTCCTAGCTCTGGAGGGGGCTCAGGAAGATCAGCATATCTACATACTTCATTAAGTTTGCTGTTCACATCATAAAGTGGACCTGGTAATGGCAAATACAATAAACAATTAGTCCTCTTGATTTGATGCTGGGAATTATCAATATGATGTGCAAATTGTTTAACTGACACTTCAAACCAAACAAAATAATCAAGGCTCTTTCCATATCTTTATATGCCAATCTGTACATGGCTTCTTCAAGGGCACCAAACCTAATTTCATACTATCAATAGTAATGATAGAGTAATTTTTAGACTTTGTGTGACAAGGCTGTGTCTGGGTAATGTTACTGTAAGGATGGAGGTCACGAACTATACAACAGTTTAAAAGATACTAATATTAACGGCAGAATGATAGGAAAAGCTATACAAGATTTCACATGTACCCAAATTATGCATTTTTCACTAATACCATCATTGTTTTCCCATTTCTCTACAAAGGACTGTTAGGGAGGAGATAGAAAATATATCTCTCAGAAGTGCGAAGAGAGGTTCATTACTCCTAGAAGTCAGGGTTTGGGTAACAAATGCATGGATCTTCATTCTCACTGCACTGTTTAGAGATCAGTAGTTTAAGTCTAGTAGAGAAATGCCATGATATGAACAGCAAAAGCCAGTAATCAGATCAAGAAGATTGCAGTAGCAAAAAAGTTGCAGTTATAATATCTGAAAAGGAAAACCAAGAAACAGGATGGTTGCTTCTCTATGTGATGACTTCCACATACTTGGAAATATGTATAAGTAGAAGAAAGTTGGAAGCCCATTTGTCTTGTATTTTTGGTGAAGGAGCTGTAGATACAAGGGAACAGGGACAGCTATGATAAAAGAGGCTTCACAGCATTTGTCCAAGAGTTCTGTAAAAGTAGCAGAATGTCTGAAAATTCTCCCTAAGAGCTCTTGACACACATTCAGACTTTTGGTGCATCACGTCTCACAGATTCAGCATGTCCCTGACCTGGAACAATGTTTTTTACATTCCTGCTCATAGCAGGGAAGGTGGAACCAGACAATCTTTAAGGGTTCCTTCCAACCCTAACTATTCTATGATTCTGTAATTAAGAACCTGTTGGCATACACAGGATTAAGCCAACTATCTTCAACACCCACAGAGCATATTAATAATTCATTCACAGAATGGTTTCTTGCTTGTATGATATACCTCGTTGGTTTTATGCTTCATTATTAACAAATAATGAGAAAATAATAAGGAAGAGATATATACATGATTTTTATTCTGTTAAATGTTTTAACATTCCTCCTTTTATTAAAATATGACTTAAGACTCTAAAGCTAGATAATGCATGAAGACATGGGTTGCAAAAGCCCCCATACCTTAAAAGGCTCATATTACCTATCCTGGAAAGACAAAGAAAGATGTGGAGGAAGGATATCTATTTCTCAGTTGCTTTCACAGCTGGACACATCTCCGCTATGAAATCAAGTGCACTGCAGAGATGCCTGACCTAGCAAGCACATAAGCTGCTAAATCTCAGCACAGCATCAGGTTGACTCTGTCTTTCCTGGCATTGCACACAAGCTAGTAAGACAAATTCCTCTGTTAAATATGCGGTATTTAACAGGCAGTGGTACTGCAGTTATATTTAGACCTAAAATGGCTTACGTGCATCCAGCATGTTATCTGGCACCACGTCCTTCACTCAGGAGAAGTCAGCCTCTCAAATCACATGTGTAGATAAATGTATCCTATCAAACTGTTACCTATCAAATACTCTCTCTTGAATCATAGAATAATCCACAACGTAAGCACTAGGACTAGGAAGGTTTTACCTCATTCCCCAGAAGATCGAAAAAAAAAGTCACTAAACCGGAAGCTTTGCTGTCAGTCATATGGATAGGAACTCCAAAACATGTTAATAATTATAAAATCTTTACCTGGTGATGAGCTAATGGAGATGGTATCAACACCATACTCAGACATATATATATAAACTCTCTGCATCTTTCCTGTATGAAATTTGTCTTAAAAGATTTTATTGAAACATCTGAGAGTACTTCCCACAGTGTTACCTAATTTCATCTGTATAAATTTTTAGATCACTCTACAATGTTTATCTAGTTGCTCTCAAAGTACAATCATGTTAAATGAAAAACTTCTTTATCTATTCACTGAAAATTTAAAAATAACTTCTGAACCAAGAGTTTCATTCTTTTACAAACACTTTCAAAAAAAAAAAAGTGCTTATGAATTATCAGTCATCACCTGAGCTTAAAAATTTCATAAAACCTGCAAACAAAACTTACACTTTTTTATACATTCCAGAGCGCAACAGTGTTTTAGAATTTCTTTCATGCTGCTTTCATTTCATTTCTGACAACACAGTTGTGAAAAGCCAGTTCAAAGATCAACAGTTTTAGAATACCTTAATTCAGAGTGTCATGTTTTTTTGTTTTAATTTTTAGGTAATTTTTCAGCCTCTACTTCCCTCGGATTTGAAAAACAGAAACCATGGAAATTTTCTCAATTATTATATTATAAATCAACAATTAAAAATAAAGCTATAAGAAAAGTCAACAAAACTGATGACAAAACTTAATCTGTAAACATATCAGTTTAATCTGTTGCAGGCCCAGACCAAACAAGACTGAAAGAGTTATGGACGTTAATCACAGAAATGAAATATTTGAGATATTCCTGTCTCAGTTTGGCTAAAGTCATTGAGTTTATTTTCTTAAACATTTAAACAGGAAATGTACCCATTGAGATGAAACATCTCATTCACTTTTATGCCTGTCAGCAGCTGTAGCATAATTGTGCACACCCCACTGCATCACTTCCAGCTCAAACACAAGTTGGAGGGTAAAACAGACATCTATGAAGAAGTATTTCACTTCACAATATAGTATTTAAAGTGTATGTAAAGAACAGTTCGATCTCCTTTATTTAAAAAAAAAAGGAAGATCATTTTAATTTACAGTCACACAGAATATTCCAAGTTGGAAGGGACCCACAAGGATCAGAGAGTCCAACTCTTGAATGGCACCACTGCCTCCCTGGTAGGAATCCAACCCGTCTCCCGCATAACAGGCAGGGACACTCACCACTGTACTAAAACAACTGATAGTTTACTGCACAAGAGCTTTATATTTTGTCAAATTTATATTATTCCCTTTGGCTTAAAGAATTTAATGCTTTTAAAATCAATTATTCTAGGTAAGAAAGGCAGGACATATATACCAACATTCCTGGCTTACTGGTGATGTACCACAAGACTGGAAATTGGCTAATGTGACACCCATCCACAAGAAGGGCAGGAAAGATGATCCAAGTAATTACAGACCTGTCAGCCTGACCTCAGTCTCGGGCAAAGTCATGGAACAAATAGTCTTGAGTGCTATTACGCAGCATCTGCAAAACGACCATGACGTTAGAACTAGTCAGCATGGGTTTCAGACAGGCAGGTCTTGCCTGACCAACCTGATCTCCTTTTATGATCTGGTGACTCGCCTGGTGGACAAGAAAAAGGCTGTGGATGTTATGTACTTGGACCTTAGCAAAGCCTTTGACACAGTTTCCCANATGGGAACTGGGGTTGCTCAGCCTGGAGAAGAGGAGGCTCAGAGGTGACCTAATTGCTGTTTACAACTACCTGAGGGGAGGTTGCCGCCAGATGGGTGGGTGAGGATCTCTTCTCTCAGGCTGACGACACCAGAATGAGAGGATATGGCCTCAAGCTACGCCAGGGGAGGTTTAGACTGAATGTTAGGAAGAGGTTTTTCACAGAGAGAGTGATCTCTCATTGGAATGGTCTGCCCAGGGAGGTGGTGGAGTCACCATCTCTAGAGGTGTTTAAGAGTAGGCTGGGTGAGGCAATTAGTGCCATGGTTTAGACAGTGGGTTGGTGTTGGGTTACAGGTTGGACTTGATGATCTCCAAGGTCTCTTCCAACCTTCCTAATACTGTCATATGAGTATGGTTTTTATATGGTCATGGCTTCAAGAAAAGTTTGGGAACCATACTGCTTAATACTATGTTGAAGAAAGTTTTATTTGAAAGATGAAGCAAACTCAGTTAATGGATCCCATGCAAGAGGGAGCTCTCCTTTATGTCTTCATCCTCGCTTGAAAATACAGAAAAATTACAGCTACAGAAAAAAAAAGAACAATTATAGTTTATACACAGAAGAAAAATTGCTAAACGTAACATTCTAAAATTTTGACTGGATAGTACCTGACTGTGTAACATTTCCCAAATAAGCATCTGCAGAGATAATTCAGTCTCTTCAATTCTTTCATTTTTGTATCAGTTAAATAAAATCCTATACTGGAATTGCAGGAAAAATGGTAGGTAAGTCAGTGTCCAATCTCTCAATCAGCAGCAGACAAAAAGTGTTCTTGGCTTCTATATGGATGCCTTCATTTGGATGCCACCACCTGTCTGTCAGCCTGGAGAGGTCTGACAAAGGTGATCTCCACTCCCTGGCATACTAAATATTCTCCTAAAAGAAACTTGACTAGCTATGAGCTCCAAGATGCAAAACTTTCCATTGTGTGTGTGGAAAAAATATTCAAAAAGTAACCCCAGGCTTTAATTATAACCCGCAGACATTAGATCACTGACGGAAAAAACTTTGCTGCAGATGTTGAAAAGAAGTGATGGGGGAAAGCTCGTTACCATGACTAATAGCAAAAGTGAAAGAGAGAGAGAAAACAATTGAATTACCAGCAGAAGGTGAACAAACACCAGTAAAGTATTCAAGCCAGATAGGGAAAGAGCAAGGCAAAAAGTCAGCCAACATGAAGATTGCTCTTAAACCCAACACATTGCAAAGAGACATGAATCCTCAAATTGAAAAATGGAGAACAGGGAAGGCTGTTCTCAGCATTAAAAAATTCAAACCAAAGAAATACAACAAAAAACCCTCCAACTTCTGAATGAAGGAAATGGGTTAATATTCGTTGATACCATAAAGGAAAAATCTTGCCATAGAATATACATGTACAAGTTGGAGATAGACAAAACACACCCATCTTGCTGGCCAACCCTTTTGTGAGGCCAAAACTGTGACTGCTTTTAATTCAAGGAGAAGAAAAATGTGCTGATGTCAATCCACCCCTCTGTCCATGGAAAAGTAGATCTCCTCCTGGCTGTTGATGTCTCTCTTCCCTGCTCTTAAGACACTCTTCCTGTGTGCTGGCTTGTTGGTTCTATTATTGTCTGGGGAAACTCCCATTCATTCCCAAAATTCATCATCTTTTAATTACGTAAAAGAAGTTGTTATTGACATTAACCACAGATGTATTAAAATGGGTTAAATCATTCATATTCCAACTCATTACATCACGCCAATATAGTTGTATTATTTAATTAGGTTAGAAGAAAAAAACATTACTAGGAAAATGATAGAACCTTGGTCTAAATGAAATGTCTTTGTGGATGGTACAGAACAGAGTAGAAAAAGAAACATCCAGAAAGGAAGAAACAATGATTATATCACAAAATAAGAAAGAAATCAGAATTTAGATTAAAAAAACCAGGCATTTATATAATAACATTTCTAAAATCCCCCCCAAAAAATTGAAACACCTCTTTTACTGAAAAATGAGACGTTCCATAATGCATTTTTAAAAATCTAGAGATGCTGAAGAAAATGCGTAATTTAGAAGAAATAGAAGATACTAGATTCAAGAGAAACCAAATATTCTGTGAGTAACAATCTTTAAGGAGTACATAAACCCGAAACTGGATAGTTACAGCAGTTTGCAAACAGAACACATCCCAACCAAACAGTGTTGACACTAAAATATGTCAGTTTCAATATGGAAGATACTAACAGAAGCACTTCATGCAGCCCACAGCTATTGACCCAGCTTGCTGAAAGGTGGTGAAAACATAGATAAGCTGGATATAGTCATGAAGTAAACTCAAAGAATTATAAAGGGTTTAGAAAAGCTGACCTGTAGGAAAGGTTGAACCAATTCTGCTGCATATTGTTGAGAAAAACACTCGGAGGGGGGGTGTGTGGGAATAAGATTAATCTTCTGACATTCAAAAGAAAAAGAAAATACAACAAGAAAAGAAGATGACACACTACTGGTCAGGGTAATGAAAACAATAACCAAATATTTCCTAACTAAAATTGTCAACATATAATGGATGGCTATAGGTATGTATAGCTTTGGAATCAATTATGTCTAAGGAAACTGCTTCATAAATGGTTAGACAGGAAGGTGTTTACAGTGTAGCTGTACTTGATCCCTCTTCAGTACAGGCTCTCCATCAGCTTGGCATTTCTGTTTCCTCACAAAAGCACTCTTTCACTTCTAACTAACTTTTGCTAAGGTACACTTTGCCAACAGTGGTTAATAAAGATGTGACTACTTAGCACACGGAGCAACTATAACCGAGCAACTATTTTTTTGAAACAACCAACCTTGTGTAAGACTACAGCAATTTCAGTCTCAGATGTGGTTGTCACTTTAGCACAAGTATGAAAAGTAGAACATGATGCTTAATTTTATTTTTTTTTTCAATTTCTGGCATTGGATGGAGATGAACCTGCTTCCCATTAGAATGGTTACAGGACTATTACAGCTTGCATTAGCTCTTCGGACAATAGCTGCAACAGCTGATGGCAGAAGTATGAGCTACTTCATGCCGTCCTTACACTCGGCATACTCTACACTAAAGCCACGGGACTGCATAGCCAAAATCATTTGCCTTTAAGACTGAAAGAGTAACCAAGTAGCCACAGTAGAAGCCTGGGATGCTGGGGTATTCAAATGCATTCTTTGCCATAGATTATGCAGTATAGAGCACAAAATATAGCCTTTATAGTTCCTTAGCGGTGGAACAGGCAATGACTCAGTTCCCCCCAAAATGAGTTACTTTCCAATCCCTGTTTTACTGAAATCCTAGTTTCACTACAGTAATGCTCAGAAGACAAAGACATTTCAAAGACAATCAAAATAGATTCAGCCCTGTGTGGTTTTTTTCTCTGACAAGCCTCATATCAAGAATGCTGAATACATTTTTGTTTTTTTAAATCTCAACAATTATGTAGTTGGATAAACAAAACAGGCATCCTTAAAAATCAGATAAGTGCACACATTTCTTATTTCTCTCCAGCTATTGAGCAATGTTAGTTCCATAACTCATGGAACTGACCACATGAAGAGCTAAAAATGGTGTGAGAATTTGCTTCCAAGATTATATTAGTTTAAAAAAACCTCACAAATCACTATATTATTAACTACAGCAAAATGTTGGAAAAAATACCAATCCAAGTTTCAGTTTCATCGCAATATATTGTTTTCTTATTCTAAGTTTTCAGGTTGAGGGTTTTGTTTTGTTCTTCCCCCCACCACCACCCCAGCCCGTATGTTGAATCCTGGAAGAAAAAGCATGTTGTGCCCTAAATATGCTTGTCTTGGAAAGGCTACTTGGTATTGTTGTATTTGTATGTCAAAAGGAGGACTGAAGTCTCAACAATTGTTAACCTCTCCCATGGTGTGCTAGTAAAAGGTCAGAGACCCACATGTGGCTTGCAGCCTGGGGAATTTCTCTCAATGTTCTGCCAGGGATGGGATTGCCTGAATGACTTCTCTCATAAGTTTTAAGCCATAAACTGCATCCTACTTGTCTTGCTGTGCCAAAACTGGACCCAAGGGTATCCAGAGTCTTGGCTGATGGGAAAAAATGAGTGCTTCCTATGGAAGCCACAGCTGTTTTCCTGAGAAAGAGAGAGAGCACAGATGCTCAAATATTTCTCTATTTTCTGTTTCTGACTACCTGTTCTGGCAGCAGTACCAAGAAAGGGGGAGGACAGAGGCAGACATCCATCTGCTTTCAATAAGCCTTGGCAGCACAGGTACTGATTGCTCAAACACAAACTATTCAAAAAGGAAATTTTTTTCAGTATTTCAAACTATAAAAAAGGTGCAAGCATGCTCCCCATCTTCCCACTTCGAGTAGAAATTTAGCGATCAGGATAAAAACCTTAATTATCAAAGCAGAGACTATTTCACGGCTGGAAAGATATCACTTAGAAGTATGCATTGGTATGTATATAAACGTATGTACCTAGAAATTCAAGTGGCTATAAAAGATACGTAAATCGTATGGATTTTCTAAATACAGACTTATTTCTTCCATCAGACAGTAGGCTGATTGTCATATGATTTGATTTTGAATTCTGGGGCCACAGAACTGGCATCACAATCCTATGGGCAGTGTAAATCTCTGAAGCCAAAGAAAAGACATATGCAAAGGTATATTTTACATTGACTCTGGGCAGAATTGTATTTAACATCATCTACCTCATAAATAGCATTGAAGTCATATTACATTAGGATGTGGCTTATGATTACTGTTCAGTAACTATTCAGTAATTATTCATATCTGCCATTTTTTGTCACCACATTGTGTCATCCAATGACCATTTCATAGATATACTTGGTCAACAGTCTATGCTTCTGCTCTGGACAGGTTACACAGTTGGTTGGAAGCCCTCATACTAACACTGTTCAACAATTTTCTGCAGTTCTACCTTTTGAACATATGCAAGTATTTCTTAAATGGACATAATTTGTCAAATTACAATACAGTAAATTAATGTAAGTAAAGTAAGTAAGTAAAAATTGAATAGCAGACAGTTACACATGATAAGTAAACAGCAGAATAACACATGCTTAAGACTGTAAGCCTCCAGGATTTAAGAGTTATTAATTACTCAATCAGCCAAGCACTCTCAGTTAAGCTTACAGTTCACTGGTTTATTTGCTTATTTTAAGGACAGCTCTGTCAGTCTTGCTCATGGCTGCACCTGTTTGTTTCCTGCAGTGCTTAGTCAGTCCCTGCCCCTTTTGTTACAGCTTCTTTTCCTAGGAAATGAAAAAACATCTGTCTATCTACACAGGAAGTAGGTAGAAGAGCATCAATGTCTGCAAAAAGCTTTGAGAAAGTGCTTTGGGAAAGAGCAGCTCTAGGAAAGTGGTAATGCTCCCTAATAGAAAATAAAAAAGGAATTCTACCTAGAAGACATCTGAATTTATGTTTACTTCATGACTTCCAACAGGCTGCTTGAACAGGCAGTCTGCATCAGGACAACGTTTCTCCACCTAATTGTTCATCAAGACCTTTCATTTCCATTCTATCCCTCAAATTATTTTGTTGTTTATGACTTGATTGCTGCCTTGACACCAGTCACTTTTTTCTGCTCCAACTCAGTGATCAAACATGACCCATGTTCTTGCACTAAAAGCTAAGCTGCTCTCCGAGCCAGTACACTCCCCAGGCAGAGCAATAGCTTTGGCTTGACAGCTTCCACCAAGACATTCTGTTACAGAGTGTCTGAGTGCTTCTTCAGAGCAGAGCTGGTGAAGTCAAGTCCAGCATACAATATTTCTAAAGTATAAGAAGTTAGATCAGCTCTGCGTGGTGATCTCATAGCTCAGCAATGCAGGCTTCTGCTCTCCTCTCAGAGACAGAAACCACCAGCAAGATGGATCATGTACCAATCCTTCCAGGAAAGGAACAAGAAGAAAGGGTAAATCATGAGAAGTCAGCAAGACTGAGCTTGTCAAAGAGTCACAAATTTAGAAAAAGAACTACTGCATTTCAGTTGCTCATTTATTGCACTTTCAAAAGAACTGTGCCAGACCTTTCTGCTTTCTTGTCCTAGTATTTTCAGAATCAGAATCACACACAATATTCTGAGTTGGAAGGGACCCACAAGGATCATCGAGTCCAACTCTTTAACGGCACTACTGCCTCCCTGATGGGAATCGAACCCCCCGTCTGCCGCATGAGAGATGGGGACACTCCCCCCTGTACTACAGTGGATTTTTTTTTTTTTTTGATATAGAATCTGATACTCTAGCAACAAAAAGTGAGCAATACTCCCTTTTAACTCCAAACTGATTGCCTTTAAAAATGTCAGATCGCTGCCCAAGATAAAGCGTACCTTTCTGACATTAAGAATCAATCACTTGCTACCTATTTGAATAAGAATGTAAGAATTTTAACTCCATCATTAAGGATCAAAGAGGTTATTACAATGACTAAATAACCTAGAATTAATCTAGGTGATAGTATGTTTATCTCTAGTTTTAATTACAGTAATACTTTGCTGCATTGTGACTCCTCCACTGTGACCTCGTTGGTTTCTGAGAATTTTTTCTTGCCTCGGTGATTTGCAGAGCTTCCCAGCTGATGGCGTGCACAGTGCTCTGCTTCACCAAGGGGTGGTGCCGGCACTCCCTGTGGGGTGGGACTGGCCCGGCCCCGCAGGGAGGGCGCATGGTGCCTGTTGCTCCTGCGGTGCAGCGCCCCAGATCCTGCCCCGCTCTTATATGTCTCCATGCCTGGTCTCTACAGTGGAAGGCTCACACCGCAGTATGCCCTGGGCTGCTGCTGAGACCCAGCGCAGCACCACCACAAGCCATGCCGTTCTCTGTTGCTCTAAGCCTAGCTGGAGACTGACCTCTGCTGGGCATGCGTTACTGTTTCCATGGCTACAGGCAGGGAAGGTGATGTGGTCTGCACTCGGGGACTGAGCGCCCAGAGAATCAGGTGATTACATAGGCCCAAGGGAAGTGCCCCACGAAAGTGGGGCTGGACTGGCTGCAGTGGCAGTGGGACAAGCGCTGTGCGCTGGGACGGGACAGCGCCAGGACGTGTCCATGCTGCTGCCACAGCTGCTGTGCCAGAAGGAGGCTTCTGTTCCCCCATGCCCTCCACTCACTGCAGAAGGGGGAAGCAGTGCTCTGCTGGGTCCATATGGCAAGTGATGCCACTCCCAGGACCAGCGCATGTTGAAGAAAGTCCAACACTGATGCTACCCCCCACCATAAGGGTCATCGGGTGTCGCAGTGTTGCAAAGTTAAGGTTTCCCAGGCTCCATGAGAGCCAACCAAAGCCCGGAGACATGCCTTCCCCACTGAGCTTCCCCCTCACAGAGGCAGTGCAAGCATGACCAGTGGCAGCAGCCCAGCGGCAGCTGTGGAAGCAGCACTGTGGCCAAAGAGAAGCCCAGGGATTCTCTGGGGCATCTTCCCAGTTGGAGAGAGCTCAGAAACGCTTTCTTTTGCTCCCCTGTGCTGAGAGCCCATGGGGAGGAGCAGAGAACACTCCCCAGCACTCCTGGTTGTCTGGGGGTGGAGCGATGGGCGTGGCCTGTATGCATATTAATGACCCATGTGTGTTTGCAAATTAGATGTTTAGTGAGACCGTGACAAGACCCCTTTCTAGTGAAGGCAGAGGTATTACTGTATTTGAATTATTTTGCTGTGGAAGGCCTTCTAATTATTTTTCTACTCTTTAACTCATAATGATTTTTTCCATTTTTTAAAAAATTATCGCCTGGTTTTACATCCTTCAAGCACTCTCAGAATAGAAGCTTTTTGCAGTAATGCATATACATCAGCCAAATCATTATTTTAGCAGTACTGTAAAAAACATTGCTTTTTTTTATTGAAAGCCTGCATACCTAAATACTGAATCATGCAGAAATAGGAAAAACAAGTGCTGTCATAATTATTAAAGTGAGTGAAAGGAAACAGGATTACACACAGTTCTGACAAATTCATATACATATGTATATACATGTGATGTAAGAACAAATCCTGCAACCCTTACTCACAAAAGTAATCTTACTGAATTCTATAGGAGGACACACACATAAAAATACAGCATGAACCCTGAAAGCTTGATAGAAATCCACTCATTTTTTTTCACCTATGAGAACAAACATTGCATTGTAAAAAAATGATGTCCAGATGAGTAAAATAGCTCAGCAATAAGATAATCTTATAGAAGACTTATAGGGATGTCTGTAGTGATGACAGATAATAGAACCTGAGGAGAGGCTATTACAGACAATTTGGAATATGGTATTGAGTCTCATGATTGTTAAAGAAAATACTGTCAGACACTGCAAGAAGATTATCTGTATCTAAGGGGATTTACTACTGATACCATAATGACACCAGCAGAGAGAACACTTCTTGAATAAAGGCGCTAACTGGTTAAAAAAACCTCACTTCTACCTGCCACTAACCAGAGCAAAAGAAATGACTGAGCCACCCATAAATTGATAAAAGCTACAGTATCTGTAAATGTATTCAGGAACAGAGACAGAAGTGAAGAACCAAACAAGACTGAACACACATGTCCTTTTGAATAGACAAACATGAGTTCTTCATTAACTAAACCCACAAAATTATTTAATTTAAGGGCATAGGTTTCTTCTAGCTGTTGCTAGCAGCTTTCCGTAGGACTTTTGTACAGGGCTGATTCTAATTCATGAAGAGGAACTCTACCAAAATGCTTTTCCGTGCTCATCAGGCTATCAGCCATGCTAAAACACTGGGGAACTGTGACATGAGGGGTGATCTACAGTGGTCCATTGCATCCACAGGGTGAGCTGGACCTAGTATCTTCCAAAAGGCTGCAACAGTTGTAAAAGCCCCTTTGTGATGGCATTTCTATGTAGGATTTCCAAAACAGTCCTTGAATGGGCTTATTGTAAAATTGTTCTCCCACACACATCCCTAACAAGAACACATAATGATTGTAAAATTAAAAAAATATTTTTTATACTTTTGAAATTTTGCCCAGTGGTGTGTCAGTCTTATGAATTCCAAGTCTGTTGATTCTTATGTGAATTTATAATTGGTACTGAAATAGAGTTGTTTGGAAGCTGTGAGAAAAAAAGAAATCAAACACAAGTTCCACTCTGATGGTGCAAAAAGTTAATTAGGGAGTTGTACAGAAGATGTGGTCCATTAAAAATGAAATAAAATTTGTAGTATGACATGTACATCTGGAATTAAGAAATAAGGGTAAAGACATATTTGTCTATCATTATTCTGTCAAAACATACTGAAACTATGACATGACTGAGGCCTGTTACTGAGATGAGGGGAGGAAGAACTTACCAGCCTAAAAGATAAAACTCAAATCTAGAGTTTGCTTTCAAATTCATTCAAACTGCATTCAAAACTCATGCATTCAAATTAATTGAACTGTTAAAAATTATTTATCTCCAAGAATAGCTTTGCTATGTTTTTGTAAGGCACAGCTAGAGGTACTTTAAAAATACTAATTTTATTCAACACATTTCACATTCAACACATGACAGACTAGAAAAATGGGCAGACTCCAACAGTATGAAATTTAACAAGACTAAGTGATGGGTTCTTCACTTCGAACATAACAACCCCATGCATCGCTATCGACTGGGGAGTGAGTGGCTGGAGAGTGGTGAAATGGAGAGGGATTTAGGAGTTATGATTGATAGAAAACTCAATATAAGCCAGCAATGTGCCNACCGTGATACTATGATACATTTCAACCCTTCTGTTACACAGTGAATCCCCAGTACACCGCGATCTCTGCATTACGACCCCGCCCATTTGCGAGGCAGAGGTCCTCGGCCCGACACATGCACAGTCACTCTGCTCTGCCAAGGGGCGGTGCCACAGTGTCTGTGGGGCGGGACTCGCCCCACCCTGTGGGGAGGGGGCTCGCAATGGCAGCACCGTGTCCCATCCCTGACCCGGGAAACTGCCCCACAAAAGTGAGGCAAGCGAGGGGGGGAAGTGCTATGTGCTGGGAGGGGAGGAAAGGCGAGCATGCGTAGTGGCAGCAGTCAGGTTTCCGAGCCCACTCTGACTCAGGAGACACACCCGCCACACGCCCACAGCTCAAAGCCCGTGCCACTGCTCTCTCCCGCCATGCCCGGACATCCTGGGACAGCGCGGCCCCAGGGCCAGTACATCACGCCAGGGCTGCCAGTGCGGGCTGCCAGCCTGGGGCCGCACCACGGGGCCAGTATGCCTCGCCGCATCTGCCGGCACGGGCCACCAGTGCGGGGCCGCGCTGCGGGGCTGGGGCACCTGGGTGTAAGCGCCAGGGTCGGGGTGAGGGGGAAGTGGTGCGGCATTTGGGCTCTGGGTGTGTGGTCGCAGCGGCCCAGAGAGGCTGGCGGATTTTCAGAGGCAGAGGGATCTCCCGAGTCAGAGGGGGCTCCGAAATGGTTCCCTTTTCTCCCCCATGCTCAGAGAGTTCGAGGGGAGAAGCAGAAAAGTGCCCGCAGCGCTGTGGAGTTCTGGGGGGTGGGGCAATGGGCGTGGCCTGCATGCATATTAACAACCTGCACTTCTTTGCGAGTTCAGCTTTTTGCGAGGCCCCTGGGCTGTCCCGTTCCTCGCGAAGAATGGGGTATAACTGTATACAGATTTTATGCCATAGATCTATTAATCAAAATCATTTGGCTATTTTCATGTGGATTCTGCTTTTCCTACAGGTCATGTCTTCTTACAAATCCTCGAGGCACCTACCTCACATTATTACCTCAATTTTCTATTATACAGTTCTACTATACTGGCGCCCCATGCCACACAGGGCCCTACTCTGCCTTCCACAGTGGCCGTCCCCGTTCCACAGCCCCCTGGGCCCTCCCTGCTGTCCGCAGTCCAAAGCCCCTGAAGGCAGTTTTTATTAATTTTATTAAGCCATTGAGAAAGTCAGCACTTATAAAGTTTCCACAACCCTTTTTTTCAATTCTTTAAATTATACGTACATACATACACTGTACATACGTCTACATGGCATGTCTTGTGGCGGTGCTGCCACAAGGTCTCAGTGGCTGCCTGGGACATAGTGCAGTGTGGCCCTTCCACTGTAGGGACTGGGACTGGGCACAGAGACACAGGGCTCTAAACGCCAGGCTGAGCCAGAGAAACCATGCGCCCTCCCTACGTGCCCTCTCCGGGGGGCCGGGCCCATCCTGCTTCACAGGGAGAGCCGGCACCGCCCCTCAGCAAAGCAGAGGCACTGCGCAGCGTCGGCTGGAGAAACTTGCAGATCAATGAAGCTGGACTGCGAAAAAATTGCTTCGCCAATGGGCGGGGTCATAAAGGAGAGGTCTCAATGCAGCGGAGATTCACTGTACTTACATTAAACATACATCTAACCTTGAATGAAGACGTCCTATTGTAATACATACATATACTCCGTGCAAACCAGAGAAGATACTTGACTACTTTTGGGAAGGCAGTCCCTGAGAAGCCTCCAAGAACTGTGTCTTATTGTGGCGGTATAGGCAGTTACATCCAGCTGACCCAAGGTCACAAGTGGAGTTCCCCAGGGCTCAATACAAGGGTCAATTTTGTTTCATACCTTTATCAACAATCTGGACAAGAGGATCGAGTGCACCCTTAACCAGTTGGCAGAGTACATCAAGATCATTGGCAATGTTTGCTTTGTTTGAAGGCTGGAGGGTTTTGCAGAGGAATCTGCACAGGCTGGGTTGATGAGGTCAACCATAGGACATTCAATAAGGTCAAAAAGGTCCAGCACTGGAGTCACAACAACCCCTTGAAGCACTATATAATTGAGGCAGAGTGCCTGGAAAGCTGCTCAGTTAATCAACCACAAGCTATACAGAGGTCAACAATCTGCCCAGCTGGCCAAGAAGGCCAATGGCATCCTGGGTTGTTTCAGACACAGCATGGCCAGCAGGACTAAGGCAGTGATCATGTTCCTGTACTTGGCACTCGTGAGTCTGCACCTCAAATGCTGTGTTCAGTTCTGGGTCCCTCACCACTAGAAAGACATTGAGATGCTGGAGCAACTTCAGAGAAGAGCAATAGAGACGGTGAAGGATACGGAGCACAAATCTTATGAGGAAAGGCTGAGGGAGCTGGGGTTTTAGAGCCTGGAGAGAAAGGAGGCTGAGGGGAGACCTCATCACTCTCTGCAACTACCTGAAAGGAAGATTTAGCCAGGTGGAGATAAGTCTCTTCTCCAAAGAAACAAGCAACAAGACAAGAGAAAATGGCCTCAAGGTGTGCCAGAGGAGGTTTAGATTGGGTATTATGAAGAAATTTCATCATCAAAAGGGTTATCAAGAACTGGAACAGGCTGCCCAGGAAAGTGGTGGAGTTGTTATCCCTGGAGGTATTTAAAAGATGTTTAGATGTGGTACTCAGGGACATGGTTTAGTGGTGGACTTGTCAGTCTGGGTTACCAGTTGGACTCGATAACCTTAGAAGATTTTTCCAACATAAATGGTTCTATAATTTTATGGAGTGAGACTAAATTCATATTTCTGAAGCAATAGCAAGCAGGCAAACCACTCTACTAGTGCTCACTCAAATATGGGTCCTAGTCCAGGGAATATTGCGTTACCTTATAAAGAGAAGACCTACAATCTGCCATCACCAGGTCACACATACACCGGAAAAAGCACCCATCAAATATTCATAGAGCAAGAGTGGCACAAGGAAGCCTTTGTACTCACATATCTAGTCAGTACTATCTTTTTTAATGCTAAAGAGATAACGGAAAACTAAGAGCTCAACAGCATCAGCATGTCAGTATGTGACTTGTTAAGCTTAAAAAAGTTAAAAGATATAAAAACAGGCTCTTGGGACAAATCATAAATAAACATATAAAGCACAATGAACACTTGCTCTTCCCCAGAACAGCAGCAGAACTGTCATAATTCCATTTTTGCCGCTCTCCTGAGGAAAGCGCTTCTCACATACTGATGGTTATAACTCTGTTCATAGTTTTGCCTCTCTTTTTAATTTTTTTCTTTTTATCATTACACTTGACATCCTGCTATTACACCAAAAATTCCATCCCCAACAACCGCAAAAACAAACAATAACTCCCTATTGGTTTTAGTTCTTCCTGCTTCAACACTTTATCTTGCTACCCTGACCTTTAACCAGAGCAGCCTGTTGCAATCTCTACTGGTACTTGTGCACTAATGCCTGGCCTGGCACCCCACCTGTTGTAGAAAACCCATTCATGTTTGCATTCTGTATTAGCCCTTCACTCCTCACATACTGAGTTTCCTTCATGGACAGCACAAAATATTCTGAGTTGGAAGGGACCCACAAGGATCATCAAGTCCAACTCTTAAACAGCACCACTGCCTCCCTGGCAGGAATCGAACCCCCGGTCTCCCGCATGACAGACAGGAACACTCACCACTATACTAAAGTGGATTTTTTAAGCACACATTGGACCAAATCTATATATGGGGCTAGTGATAACATATCAGAATAACATATGGGGGAAAGAGGTCAGAAAGAAGTCTAGCAAATGACAGGATTTATACAGTCATGTTATTAAACTGCTTTATAACTGATATGTTCTTTTCAAATGGGACAAAAATTATGCCATTACTTAAAGTTGGTATGTCGTTGAAGGCCTGTCAGGCCTAACCCACTAAAAACTCAGGTTGTTTCAACAGGCTTAGCTCATGTTGGAATAAGAGTAGCACCTGAGTCAAAAGGAAACACACAAAAGACAAAATAAAAATAAATAAAATAAAACTCCCACGCAGACAGAGTAGGAAGTGCAAATGATAAGCCGACAGGTATGGTGCAATTTTCTCTACCTACGGCATTAAAGGACAAATGTGGGTATTGCAAGTCACCTCTATATGAAGTAAACATGATGGACCAATTTTGAACACGGATTGTCATCTCTGCTCAGTTATTGTAGTGATGAGAACATACTAAATAAATATATATATATACACACACACTAGAAATTCATTACCTTTATCAATTCCACAATATGAAACACAAACATACAGGAGTTTCATGGATAAGAGTATTAGAAACATAAGACTGGAAGAACTTTCTAAAAGAAGTTCAGTTCCTACAGTGATTAAGAAACCCCACAAACAAATATTTAGTCCAGAAAAAACTACAGAACATAACAGAAGCTAAAAAGTACTTCCTCAAATGCACTGCTAAACTTTAGTCTGTCATAAAAGCACCAAATCTAAAACAGCTCTATACCCCAAAAAAAA
>WEKX01002033.1:48824-64258 GCA_013390025.1 Pitta sordida
AAAAAAAAAAACCCAACAGGGAAGCCATAGTGGCACGCAAAGAAGTACAGAACAGGATTACAGTTCCTGAAATTCATGAGTGTAAGAGCCAGCATTCCTCTTTATGCTCTTGCTAAAATTTAATAACATACTACAAAATAGAAATGTATTTTCAAGATCAGAGTTTCTCAAGTGACTATATGTAGCCTAGAGCACGCTTTGGAATTTTCTAGGAGGCATATTTCTAAATTACACAGCATTTTAGTAATTCACATAATTGATTTTTGTCTGTATTAAATTCACATAAATTAATTACTCCTTGTAGCATTTATGTGGCTCCTGTAAATAATTGTGTGGCCTGGTAATTTGTCACAAAAATTTATTATGTACATATATTTGGGGAATGCTTAGCTGAAGCAGCAGTCATACCAATGAATACAGAAGAAAAACACAGAAAACAAAACATGGGTATCAGGAACATTTCTTTTAAAAGTTTTCTGTACAGAGAAAAATAGCAATGTGGCATGGAACTTCAAGTAAAAGTAAAATCCAAACAAATTAATTGACAGGTACAACATTTCAGGAAAATAAAATCAATGTATAAATTTCAGCTACAATTTAGAAAACTTTCCTGCAAATCTTCCAATGAGAAAAGTTGTGTGGGGTTTTATCAATACTTGCCTTCTGAGTGGCTAATTTAAACTGAAATATTTGTTGCTATTGCAGTTTAAACAGATGGTGGATCAGGTTAAAAAAAAAATCTTTAAGGAATCAGATACCAGTTTACAAAACTCCAGAAGATACCTGTAAACGTTTTTCAGGAAAAAAAAAGGTAACTTCAAATTGGAGCATCTGGGATATAAGTCTCACTGAGAAGGTTAAATCCCTTTAAAGGTCTTATCCCTGACAAAGCAATGTGTGCCAGGTGGGCATGTTAAAGAATGGACAGAGTGAATGCCACAAAGGTTAACCACCTTTAGCACACAATCCCAAAAAATAATAGTCATTTATGTCATCAATTTCTGTAAGTTGGCAAAGGAGGTTGTTTCCAACTATTTTTGCTGTTGCAACAAAAACCCACAAATAATAGGGAGATGTCTTATTTAAAGCTTTTATGCAACTTAAGAATTGAGGGTTTTTTTCTTACTGCTAAGACTTTGGGTTTAGCTTTCTTGCAAGTTAAAGTTTATGAATTAGGACATGAAACATCACCATTTAGACCATTTTTTTACAAATAAACAATCTTTTGCAATATATAAACACTCTGAAATTAATTGTGTGAAAATCACATTTAATCTTATTAGCCGGTATTTATTTCCCGAGGGTTAAAATGTTTAAATCATCTAGAAATTACATCTCCATTTGTTATAACTACTATACACATTTTTCATTTTGTGATATTAGTACAAATTACATGAAATCCTAATAGTAACATTTCGCATTAATTCCTCAAGGAATTAATGTCTACAGTATATACAACTATGGAGAATTAAGCACCAATAATAATAATAAAAATTATTAATTTTACTGCTTTTAAATGTAATTTGTGTTTTAGTTCGGGGCTCCTTTTAGCATTAATAATATCTAATCTTAGTAACTAACAACATTAATGGAATTATGTAAACTACATTTGCCCCTTTTATTTTGTGCCCAATTCTTACTGAAGTGAAATTATCAGTCCTGTCCAAATGATGAACATTTTACATTAAACACAATTTAAATGACTATTTTTGTAATCTAAACTTTAGACCTTCTCAGTTCTGTATTTTCAAGCTCTAACCTGTTAGTTTGTCTGCATTGCCACCTGGAGGGCCTCTCAACAATGTCAGGTTGAATTCCTGGGCTGAAATTCCGTTATTAAGATCCCAGGACTTAAAGCAGCCTCATGTGCTGCAGGAGGACACTGCACTGGCCCCCATAAGCCCTGAAACGTGCCAAGGCAGCCTGGAAGATGTCTAGCTGCCTAATCAGGTATCTGGTAATCCATGCAAACAGGAGACAAACTTCTCTAACTTCCCCTCCTCTCCACGCTGTCTTTTACACTAGCATACACACTAAAAATTGTATTAGCTACCTTAATCTCAAAGGTCTGACACTAGTTCAGTTAGCAACCACATGAGAAGCTGAGAAAAAGAACACAGCTCCTTGAAAGCCAAAAGCAAAATGAAGAACTTAAGTTCTCCAGCTTCGCTGCGCTATATATCTACAAATAAAAAAAAAGTCCAGAACTTGGACCATTTTTTACAAAGACAAAAGGAAAAAAAACCCTACTGATTAAATATTTAACAAATAGTGGCTTCTTAAAACAACTGCTTAGTCTGAGGCCTTAGATTTACATAAAACCTGATAAACAAGTGAGAAAGAACATGCTTTCAGATAAAGCAACAGATTTGAGGAATTTTGCATCCCTAGATAAAAAAAAAGAAAAACCTTCAGGGATTTGTGAACTAGCAGAAAATATCCACACAACATCATATTTGGGAAGGGAAATAAGATGATGCAACTAGGGATGACTGTAAAGACAAGTCCTTTATAACAACCAAAGTAGCAAATTGGTTTTAAAATAATGCAAATACAATAACACTGCAGAAAGAGAGAGAATAATGTGTGATAGCAAGTAACAAATAACTGTTTACACCAAAAATGGCGTACTGGCAAGAAAGAAAACTTTTCAGAAAAAAATGAAACCTTTTCCATATGTCCTCTGAAGAAACCCAATAACCTAGGCATATTTTTGTTGCTAGTCTAGCTGGTCAAGCAGATAGACCCTACTCAGAGCAGATCAGAGTCTTCCCAAAGATCCAAGTCACAACGTATTCATGAAAGGAGCAGATGCTACCTGACACACATAGATGCCACTGCTGCATCAGGAAAGAAATGCTGCTTTAGCAGGAGGGGGATCAGTATGAGTGATGAATATGAAGTATCCAGGAGATAACTACAGGTAGCGATTGGATTATTACTTTGAATGTAAGGAAGTGCCATGGAACAGAGAGATTCAGACCTCATCTTATACACAGTGAATAAGAGCCAACTAGATCACAGGTTATTCCAAGTTGGAAGGGAACCACAAGGATCATCTAATCCAACTTCCAAGTGAGCGCCCACTCAGGGATCGAACGCACAACCCTGGAGCCATGGGCACCACGCTCCATCCACCTGAGCCTCCCATCGCCTAGACCATGTCACTGAGTTTCTCATCCAGTCTTTTCTTAAAACACCTCCAAGGATGGCGACTCACCTGACCTCAGTCCCATGCAAAGTCATGGAACGGATGGTCTTGTGTGCTATTATGCAGCAACTACAAAACGACCATGACATTAGTTCTAGTCAGCATGGATTTCGGAAAGGCAGGTCCTGCCTGACAAACCTGATCTCCTTTTACGATCCAGTGACTTGACTGGTTGATGACAAAAAGGCTGTGGATCTTGTGTATTTGGATCTTAGCAAAGCCTTTGACACGGTTTCCCACAATAAGCTTCAGGAGAAACTCGTAGAGCATGGACTGGATGGAAACACTTTATGCTGGGTTAGGAATTGGTTGGACGGACAAGCTCAGAGAGTGCTGGTGAATGGTGCCACANGGCTGACGACACCATAACGAGAGGACATGGCCTTAAGGTACACCAGATGAGGTTTAGACTGAATGTTAGGAAGAGGTTTTTCACAGAGAGAGTGATCTCTCATTGGAATGGACTGCCCAGGGAGGTGGTGGAGTCACCGTCCCTGGAGGTGTTTAAAAGAAGACTGGATGAGGAGCTTAGTGACATGGTCTAGCTGGGGGGTATAGGGCTAAATGGTCCTGTGGGTCCCTCCTGGCTCAGAGTGGCCTGTGCGCCTGTGAGGGAACTAGGTTTATGTTCACCACTCTGGGGTGTGCGTTCGGTCTCTGTACGGGTGTTAGATAGTGAGTTGGACTAGATGATCCTTGTGGGTCCCTTCCAACTCATAGTATTCTGTGATTCTGTGACTCCACCACCTCCCTGGGCACACCATTCCAATGAGAGATCACACTCTGTGAAAAAGCTCTTCCTAACACACAAAAATGCTAATGTAAGCACACCATTTCATTATGCCAAAGCTTCACACTGATGGATGTGGAAGAAATTTTTCTAAAATATTCTGTAGACTTAAAGGACTATGACTCGAATATAAAACCTGAAGGATTATAACCGAGAAAAACCTCCATGCTCTGACAGAAAAACAGAAAAACCTCTGACAAGGAGGTGAGCAAGGTAGACATAGCACACAATGAGGCATATGGCCTCCAAAACAGTAAGAGACAAACTTACCGTAGCGTGCATTAGCATGCCAAAACTACTAATCTGGTTTAGTATTATGGTGAATACTCCTTATAGTTCTTCTACAGATTTCTACACAGGAAATTAAAGTCTGTACTTACTGTACGGCTGTTACTTAACTGTAACTGCTAGGTCTCAGTAAAGTCTCTTTCTAACAAAAGAGTGCTAAAAAATAACAAATCAATAAGCTGCTTGAAACACATGTGGTGAAGGATTGATTTGGAAGCCAAAGATGGTTTTCTACTGAGGGGAATAGTCTTTCTGCAAGCTAAGTGTTTCTTTTAAATAAACAAAATTTAGGGGAAGAGGAAATACTTGAAAAAATAAAGATTATACAGTGTATATAATAGGACAGAGAAGTAGTGAGAGGATAGTTCCTGAGAGCATCTTATGTTCTAGTGACAGAAAGAAGACAACAGGGAGGAGAACACAAAAGAAAAACGTTAAAGCCAGAAGAAGGAAAACCAAAGACTTGAGAAGATATAGGAGATGGAGTCTGATTAACACCATACACAAAGAGGAAATAGGAAGGGGAAGGAAAAATAAGGAAAGAAGGAATCAATAATAATAGAAAATAAAAATATAAAAACAGCAGGCACAAGAATGAAAAAAGTATTTGCAATTAGTCATTCTAAAGGCATGCAACAAAAGGCAAAAAAAAAATCTACAAATACTCTCTTTACTTAGTGCAAATGCCTTTCCTTTGTAACCTTTGCAGGTGAAGAGTTTTGCTGGTGTTTCATGAAGCCCAGGTGTATCAAGTGGCTGCTTCATTAGTGCTGTCCTCCTTGATGGGTATATATAAACCTGGGTATTTCTGCAAGCATAAACTCTTTGCCGTTTCACAAAGCAAAATTCATCTGACAGCAAAAGGGTTAAATTTAATACAGCTGGACAGCTGAGCAGCTGCTTTCATGATTTAAATAAAAATAAGCTGAAATCTTTGCTGTCAGCTCAGTGATATATGACTTGTAATGGGATGTTTCCAACCTTTTCTTCCATATGGTCGCCTACGTTAGGTAATACACACAGCCTACAGTGCAACCAGCTTCCCAGAAAACATCTGGGTCCCATTCCCATTCTGTTAGCCTGAGTGTTGCCTCCCACAAACACAAATGATTCATAGGACAACATCCCTTTGGTTAAGGATCAAATTAGGACGTTTCATTGATAATTTTATCATGCATCCCAACTGAAGCTATGGGAAAATGGAACTAATTCAAACAAGAATTTTTCCACACATATTTCCACCCTCCTATCTGCAGTTGATAAAGTTAAGATTTCAGAAACAGATTTTAATGACTGCTTAGGAGAAAAAGAAAAGAAAGAAGCTAGTCTATCTTCTGTAAGGAATGTGTTTCCGCTTGATTTCTTCTTCACTCTCACCTAGTTTTAGAGTATTTCCCCCTTTAAAAATGTGTTTGTTGACAGGAAAATCATAACATTATGTTTATTTCTAGAAGCTGAAATCAAAGCAAATTATTTCTTCTATTGCTAAGAGATTAGGATCTGCTTCAAGTAAATTTTTTCATGTTTAAAAGAATAATGGAAAAAAGAGGAAATGGACAGTCTGCCCTGGAGCTTATGTGGTGAGTGACATAGGCTGGCTGCTGGGGTGCTGCTAAGAAAAGATGAAGTTGGCAAATACCAGCTAGTCATTTCTCTAGCATAGATACCCAAATCTTAATTCAGTAGGCTTTTGCTGGTATCCATTACTTCAGTTTTTGTGGTCATGCTTTGGAACAAGAATGACTGACATGCCAGAATTTATGCAGCAATTCACTGATTTGCACAGTCGGTTACCCACAGCAATTGGTGGGTTTGTGTGAGTGTCTTTAAATCATCATTTCCGACACACTTCAAATTCAACACGAGTTGCTTTAGTGTGATACACTACCCCATTAGTATTAAACCAACAATGACTTAAGTATAGCACTTTCTAAATACTCCGTTTTTCAAAATTCTCTCTTTTGTTCTCTCACAATTTTAGTGAGTCACCAAAAGTGGAATAGGGAGATATTATTTAATAATGGACAAGTGATTAAATTAAGACATCAGCTTGAAAATGTGTCTCTAGCATCATCTGATTCATACTTAACTCCATTAATTCAGATAAGTCAAAACAATATATGATGCTCAACAAAATACTAAGATCCTATAAGGATGACTACTTTTTTCCTTAGCTCACGTGTATTTTGCCTATGTGCTAACATAAAATTTAAAATGCTACAAATGATCAGATTCTAGTCCACTCTCCATCCCAGGTATAGAAAAACAAAGCATAAAGCAGCAATATTCCTCGAGGCGCAGATGCATACAAATACACTCCTAACTGGCTTACAAGAATTATGCAGCTACCTCAGGATAGTGCCAGGCCACTGACATGTACATCAAGAGAATCTACTCACACCACAGATACACGTGTCATGATCCTGTCTGTAAGGAAATGGATATAGGCTACTCTAAGGCAGAGTGGATGTAACAGAGACATGCCTCTGTAACCCCAACCTTTCAAGACTTTCTAAACCACATCAGGGCTGGCAGTGCAGGTCCCAGGGGAGACCAGAGTTAGCACTAACAAAGCCTTACAGCTACCTTATTCTCATCTGCCAGTTCTGTGATGTCCTCAAAGGACATGCAGCACACATTCTCACCCAGTATGCTACCAGGATTTATGGAAAAAAAACCCCAAAAAACCAAGAGTCACCTTTATTTCAGAAACTATACATTTTTGTGCCAAGATCTACTGGTGCTTTTGTTTCACCAACACTTATAGCAGAGCTGACCACAACTTAAGTTGTTCAGCAATTTCTAAAATCTGCCATCTGACACTATGGAATGTGCTGGAGTGATTTTTTTAAAAGGTACATTAAAGGAAAAACATGAAGTCAGTTAGAAACGTCATTTTTACTACTAATTTACTTAAGTAATTTTTCTCCCTTTGAGTCATGGGTTTCCTTTCAATTGAAACAACATTTTGTTGACTTGCTGGGAAACAAACTCGAATTCAACAGCTCAACAAACTGGTATCAAATGTTATTGATAGGCTGAGCTGAAGGTTGCTCAGCCTGAAGAAGAGAAGGCTCGGGTACCTAAAAGGGGCCTGCAAGAGAGCTGAAGAGGGACTTTTTACAAGGGCATGTAGAGACAGGACAAGGGGTAATGGCTTTAAACTGAAAGAGGGTAGGTTTACACTACGTATAAGGAAGAAATGCTCTACTGTGAGGATAGTAAGGCACTGGAACAGGTTTCCCAGAAAAACTGTGGATGTCTGTGCTGGGTTTGCTGTGGCTGTTTTCTTTCTGGTAGCAGGGGGACTATGGGGAAGGCTTGTCTTTGAGAAGTTGCTGTAAGCCTCCCTCACAGCTGGAAGAGCTAATGCCAGCCAGCTCCTAACTGGGCCTGCTGCTGGCTAAGGCCAGCCCAATCAGGAGAGATAGAGACGCCTCTATGATAACATATTTAAGAAGGGGAAAAAAAAGTTACAGCAAGAAAAAGATGGCTGCTGGAGAATAGCTGTGAGAAGTTGTAACAGCAAATGCAGGCACCAAGGCCAGGGCCAAAGGAGGGGGAGGACGTGTTCCAGGCATCTCCCTGCAGCTCAGGGTGATGACTATGGTGAAGCAGGCTGTCCCCCTGCAGCCCATGGAATGGATAAAACACAAGGATGCTGAAGATCCACCTGTAGCCCGTGGAGAGGGAGCCCACGCTGGAGCAAGTGGGTGCAGGAGGGAGGCTGCAGCCCGTTGGAGCCCACATTGGAGCAGAGTCCCAGGAGAGACGTGTGTCACGTGGAAGAGGAGAGTCCACGCTGTGTGGCAGAACTGTACCTGGTAGGATCTGTGTGCTCTGGGATGGGACCCACCCTGAAGCAGTCAGTGCTCAAAGAACTGCAGCTTGTGGAGTGACCCACGGGCAGCACAGTATGGAAGAGCTGTTGCCCCTGGGATTGGACTCACACTGGGGAGGGTCATGAAAGACTTTCTCCTGTGGGAGAAACCCCATGGAATGCAGGGAAATGGCTTCCTCCCCTGAGCAGCAGCAGAGAAACACAAACTTCCTGGTTTTCCCCTACCCCTGTTCCCCCTTTGTCTCCCGGAGGAAAGGGGGAATGTGGTATTTGCTGTAAGAGATGGAGGGGTGGGGGAGAGGGTTGCCTTTAAGATGATACTTCTCACATTAAGCTCTGATCTTGTTAGAAGTAAATCCTTTACATTCCCCACTGGGAGCTTGTTTTGCCTGTGACAGTAAAAGATTTCTAATAGTCCTCATTCCTGCTGTAGCAAAAACCCTTCCGTTTTTTTTCCTTTTCCTCTTTCTTCCTCTGTTTGTATTGGGGGTGGCGGGGAATTAAGTGAGAGAGTGGCTGTGGGTGAACCTCTGGAATCTAGCCAGGGTCAAACCACCACAATGTCCCATCCCTGGAAGGTGTTCAAGACCAAGCTGGAGAGTCTCTGAGTAACCTGGTCTAGTGGAAGGTGTCCCTGCTGGTAGCACGGGGGTTGGAACTAGACCTTTAGAGTCCCTTTCAACCTAAATAATTCTGTAATTCCATATTTTAGACCATTTAACTCAAAGAGGAATGATAGGAATGCCTTTCAGAGTTATGTTGAACAGAATTTCTGCTGTAAGGAGCAGACTTCATGGAAATCCATTATCTTTTCCATAGAAAGGTATTTCATGTTCTCTCTAACAGGTTGTTCAATGCTGAAGACGAAACGTAATTTAAATCACTTTTCCTGTACATCATGGTAATTTTTACCCATTTTGGATGCATTTCTCTTCTTACTAAAATACAACAAAGAGGAAAAAATAACACTAAAGTTAATTTAAGTGTTCATTATCAAATTGTACCACTGACACAGTATCAAACTTTGTATTATCTATATCAGAAGTGACTTACATGTAATGCTATAAAGCATGGAGGAATTCTCCTCAGTTATTGTTTCCTTCTGTGCACTAAAAATGACTAAACGTCTGCATACTTTATCTGGAGAATTAATGCGGTGGAATTAGAAAGTAGAGTAATCATACCATTAGTATGGGAAGCACCAAAAAGAAACTGATCAGCTACCAGAGTACGTGAGAATATCCTTGGGCAAGGCACACATGTTCATTCTTTTGCTGCTGATGCTTAGAATTGCAAATACCATAAAATTACACAGGAAAAAAAGATAAATAAAAAGGTGGCTGAACTGAGGCAAAGAGGTTTTGGTTGAGAAGAAATTGAGATCACAGCAGTAGTCTCTCTTTCTTTTTTCTTTTTTTTTATATTTCTTACTCATAATTCTATTCAAGAAACTTCAAAAATGTGCAGAGAAGAAAGAAAATATATGCAGAATACCAGCTACCTGCTGAAAATCAAAAATGCTATGCTAAACCAAAGTATATTTGCTGCCAAAGTCTCAGGTTTCTTAAATCTGCCTCAGTGACTTTATGGTGAGCCTCTTTCAATTTCATCTCAACAGTTCTTTCGGAATCTGAGTAAAATAATACTACCCTCAAGTTTCAATAATGTCTGAATTCAGTGTTAAATACTGTTTGATGTCTAGACATATTGGTAGGGTATTTTTGTTCCCAAATCTAAAAGCATAAAAGGATCAGAGACTCTGCTCAGCTCTAAACAGGAAAAAATAATGCCATCATCAAATTTCACATAAGTCTCTATAACATGTTAAAATAGGACTAATTCTAAACAGGTGATATACTTAGGTTTGAGTTTTCCTTTCTCAGGATTGTTTCATTTGCTCATTTAATTTTGTCCTCACTCATTTTTTTATTTGTACGCTGTTATTTTAAAAAATCTGATATGATAGAAGCTCAGAACCCTCCCCCCCTCAGAATAATACAGAGACAATAAAACACAATTATTAACTTTGGTAAGAATACTTTACACTAGAAAGCCAAGCCAATGGAACTGCATATAGAACATGAGAGCATGCAGTCAGGCAACTGCATGTATATGAAATGAAAAATACAGGAAGATGATCTTTCCACATAGTGGAATATCCAAGACATTATATATGCAGAACTTCTCTTACCATTTTTAAGACTAACAGTGCTACATACATGACCTATCCTAAATGCTCTCTATATAGCAGAAAGCTTTTCCATTGAGAAAATTATGTACAGTCGGGTCTCCTATACCACGGTAGCGCGGGTCTTCCCCCCATGCACGAAGCCCACCTTCCACATTGATTGGCATCTCATTAATATGCAAATTTACCCCGCACCCTTACACGCCCCCGGTGCTCCAGCGCTGTTTTGGCACTGCCGACACTGTGTGTTGGTGTTTGTGTCAGTGTTTCCCAGCTCCCATGGCCACCCCAAGCCAGGAAAAATCCCTTTTCCACTTGGCCGGGAACACTGATGCGGGGGAGCCGTTCGTGCCGCTGTCCCGGTGTCTCACCAGGTGGGCAGATGTGGTCTCTCCACACTTGGGGTAGAAGAGTACATCTTGGATAGTCACTCGAGAAAGTCTCAAACAGCATGTCTAACCTGAGAGTGTGTACATCTTTCACAACTGCATGCAGCCTCCTCTCTTGGAATGGGGCAGGCGCCCAGCTGTGCCCAGAGCAGAGCCACCGCCGCACCCGCCCTGCCCATGAGTGGGGGAGCCACGGCCCGACCGGGAGCCAGGGAGCCGTTGCCATGCCTGCTCCACTGGGAGCGGAGCCGCCGTGGTGGCTGTGCAGGTTGATTTGCATATTCATGACTGCCTAACTGAATACTCATGCATGCCAGGGCACACATGCGCAGTTGCGAAAAGAGGCGTCCTTCATTGCTCAAAAATCATGTTGCTAAGATGTGAAGACGCAATACAGGGGGCGTGAAGTGGAAAAGGGCCAACTGTATTTGAAGTATATTTGAAAGACCATTAAATTCAAAGAGGAATGATAGGCATGCCTTTCACAAAAATACACACACATCTGCAATTCTTTAAGATTCAGCTAGATTCACATAAGTGCTCACAAAACTGTAAGCAGATGACAGATTTAGAGTGTAGGAAAGTAACCAGAAGGACCAACAAACTAGAGAAAAACTCTGTTTGTGAAAATTAGTATGTTCCACTGAGTAAACTCCTGAACGGACTTGTGTCTGTAGTTCCATCCTCTCCTTAATGAGATAGCTCAAAGAGGTAACAGGGGATCAAGAGCTGCAGCTTCTGAACACTACTCTCAATGTCTTGTTATTGTGCACTGAGGTAACCAATTAGAGTGAAGAAATGTGAAGACATTTTTGCAGAAAAATGATTTCCAGCAACTTTTCCTCATCTGCTTAACAGACACTCTGGTGCAAGAGCCCTCAGCAGGAAGAGTTACCTAATCTAAAACATTCAATTCCTGCCTGAACTGATTATCAGGATATTCCCAGGCCATATCCCTTTCATTTCTATTTCTTGAAATAAGAATCAGTTCTTCTGAAGAATTTCTTTTTTGAGGGCAAAGAGCTATTTAGGGTGATTTTTCTTTTCCCTAACAAAGTTTTCAGACTGAATAAGACTTAAGAATTTCAGAAACAACTGTAACTCACTACGTATTAACCTTTGGACTTCCCACTCAGCCCTGAAAAATAATTCCCGAAATGTCCAGAGCCACAGTAACATCGCTCTCCTATAAAATGCTCTCCATATCATACATGCAGCCAGTTAAAAAGCATTATAGCTCAAGACATGATGGCCATATTTCCTTCTCTATGTTCACCAAAGCTTCATTAACAGTGTGCAGGTTTTGAAGATGGTCTTGAGTTGTTCATCATTAGTCTATGATTCAAGAAAATGTTCATTTATGTTTTGTTTGTATTGGTGACGCACAAAAGCTTTGAAGGTCCTCTGAAAAATCAGGCTAAATTTCATTAACCTGTTCTATTACTTCCATCATGAAAGCCTAATTATAGAACAGGATCTTGGATTTCATAATCTTCTTTTTCTCTCTCTTCTACATAGGTATTTTCTTCCAGGACTCATCCAGCAAATATTATCATAAGCAAAACCCAGAATACATGAATATTTTTTTCCTTATCAGGCTTAACCATAATTATGATTCTTACTTCAAAGAAAACAACAACCACCAAGCAAAAAATTACCATTAAGAGAATAACATGGAATAATACGGCTAAACCATCTACCTAGCTTACAAGTTAATGACACATGAAGAGAGAATGTGTTCTGAAGCCCAGGAGTTCATAGCACTGCTGGGTGGGGAGACCAGGATGGTTACAGGAGGGAACAAAGGCTGGAGTGTAGGAGATAATGCATGTTCAGGGAAATGTGCAGGATGATCTGCAAGATTTCTTAAGGGAGAATAAAGGCTTCAGTGGCAGGAAGGTCAGAAGAAAACAGTTGGCAAATAGGTATGGAAAACTATTCTTGAAGAATATTTATGTGAGGGATCCAGGTTTGAACTAAGGCTAGTTTGGGAGTTTTGTTACTCAAGTTAGAAGTTAGGAGCATAGTCCTGCCAAGAATATGATGTTTCAGTGATAGGAAGTGAACTTTTAGAAAACATAAAGCCAAGGGACTAAAGATTTCCCTGACATCTGAGAGAACTTAAAATATTACAAGGTCTGGGCATAGACAAACAAAACCAAACAAAACACCACCACCCCTCTCCCCACAAAGAAAGCAAAAAACAACCTTGTAAAGCTTGCCTTTACTTCTTGGTAGCAGAAGTCTAACCTTTGTAGACAAACACCTAAAGTAAAATACACCTTCAGATACCCTGCCTGAGATATGACTGCTCCATAAAGAACACAGAGTTTTGAAAGTACCATAATATCCAGTTTGTAAACACAAGCAAATGGAGGAGTGATCCACCTAAAGTACTTAACAGGAGTGATCCACTTAAAGCACTTAACAGGAGCTTAAGCCCTGTCTTTCAAAGATGTAGGAGCAAAGTAAATTCTTTCGTACCCTTCAGTATTTTCAGTTCTCCCTTGGATCTGAGTGCCCGAAAATGTTATTAATTTTAAAGTAAAAATTGGAGGAAACTATTGTTCCTTCTGTATGTTGAGTATGACCATTTAACCAGGAAGACAAGGAGTACAGTTTTGTGGCTTGATCACTGTGTTTAGCCCTCAGAACTTCAGTTTCTTCACAGAATGTTGAAATGTTGACACATGAATGTCAAAAATGTTGACACAAAATTGAGAGCTTTAACCAAAAGTGCTAGTGTGCAAGCATGCCCAGAAGGTACTCTAGTCCTCACCTTATCACCAGGGGCCCTAATTTTAGAAGTATGGGAAAAATCAAACAGCAGAATAGCATGCTGAACTTGAATCTTCCTTTCAACTCAGAGATAGATTTAAGAAAGGTATACCACAACTACGCTTAACCTTCATGGGTTAAACCAGTGATGCAGTAGCCAATAAAAAAGCACCTAAACTAACCTCTCTGACACACCTGTAATATGGGCAGACTTGTTGCTGGCTAAATTAGGAGAGCTGTAAATCAATTCACTTATGAGGATCTTTGATGTACTGTGCTCCAAACCTTGCTGAATTAGTATCACAGAATCACAGAACTAACAAGTTTGGAAAAGACCTCGGAGATCATCAAGGCCAAGCTATTGCCTGTCACTATCCCATCATCTAAACCACATCTCTCAGTGCCTCATCGAGCCTACTCTTACACATCTCCAGGGATGCTGATTCCACCACCTCCCTGGTTAGACCATTCCAATGANGCTCAGCGTGAGACTGTGTCACACAGAATCACAGAATATTCTGAGTTGGAAGGGATCCAGAAGGATCATCGAGTCCAACTCCTAAGTAAATACCCACACAGGGATTGAACCCACAACCCTGGTGCCATGAACACCATGTTTTATCTATCTGAGCTTATCTCAGAGTCATGTTATCATATTTTTTTTTTTTCCTTTCTTTTTATATAACCTAACTTCCTATCCCATCATCCCATTATCTAGATCATGTCATTGAGTTCCTCATCCAGTCTTTTCTTAAACACCTCCAGGGATGGCAACTCCACCACCTCCCTGGGCAGACGGTTCCACTGAGGAATCCCTCTCGCTGTGAAAAAGCTCTTCCTAACATCCAGTCTAAAAATCTGTCACTGTTATCACTGTAGAATAAGTGAGAAATAATTTGCTTGAGACTTTGCAGTCTGAGCAGCAGAGCTATATCTGAATTTGTCTGGTGTGTAAATAGAAGCTGAAATGCCGGCAGCTTAGGACACATCCCCAGCTGGTCACCTCAGAGCCTTAGGGACAGGTGTCCCCGCAGCGTTAAGTGTAATGAATGGCAGAGGCATAAGGGAAGAATTTTGATATGGTGCAGAAAGTGGACGTAGTTGCATGAAAGGTAGTCAGATGTGTATCTATCCCTATCCAATTTTGAAAATATTTCTAGTGGTAGTCTGAATTTGCATACCCTTAAACATGATGAAAGTATCTCATGGAAAATCAGAAACAGTCATTCAGAAAGTAGTGCTATTAATACAGATTACTCCAGCATTCAAAACTCACCATATATGCATGTTCCTATGGCTAGAAGTTAAGTAAATTTATTTCAAACACACTCTAGTGAAAATTGCCCAGTGAACAAACTCATACTTAATTAAGCATAAGAACATACTGACAATAAATAAATAAAAAAAACCCCAACTCCAACAACAACCCCCAAACAAACATCTTATGGAAAGAAGATATTTCAATCAACTCTGAGTTGGTTGAGTTTTGTATGTCTTAACAAGTCTAACACTGGATGAAGAGCGATTATTAAATTTTTAAAGCTTTTAGTTGTTCTGGAGTTATTATGAGATAGGCAGTGTATCCTATTTTTAAATGCAAAATGTACTGTAGAAGGGCATATTTTGCATTCAATATACTACTAATAAAAATAATTTAAACTGTCGGACTGCAACATGGTGGAATTCGGCTTGAAATTAAAAAAAGAAACTCTTCCACAAGACACAGTAAAGAATACCATATTTAAATAACTTTACGGTGTTTCTAGTCTAGATGACATTTTTTCTCTAAAGCAGCATAAAAATACTTATATTTAAACAAGTTTAAGATGTTATCTAGTTAATTCTTTTCTCCTGTCATGGTTTGGGTTTTTTTCCCTCTGGCAGCGAGGGTGTTAATAGCTTCTGCCTGGGCCTGTGTTGCTGCTATGGAGATCAAGGTCATGAGCAGA
>WEKX01002033.1:64338-77533 GCA_013390025.1 Pitta sordida
CCCCTTTGTCTCCTGGTCGGAAAAGGGAATATGAGATCTGTTGTAAGAGAAGGAGGGGTGGGGGGAAAAGGTTGCCTTTAAAATGATGCTTCTCACATTAAGATCTGATCTTGTTAGTTAGTCAATAAAATCCTTTATATTCCTCACTCATAGTTTGCCTTGTTTTGCCTGTGATAAGTTTTTTCCCATTTTTTTTCCTCCGGGAGATGTTGTGGGTGAATCTCTAGCATCCAGCCAGGGTCAAACCACAACAAGTTCATATGTCAATGAAGACAATTAAAATGTTTCTTGAAGTTCCCATCCACAAGAATAATGAAAATACCATGCCTGTATAACCTGGCAAAAGAACGGAAAAACTGCCACATTCTAACATGACAGACAAAATTTCCCTTAAAAATAAAATTAAAAGGAGAAAGCAATATGATAGCTTCACAGGTTTTGCTGACCAACAATAAATGTCAAATAAAATCCAATTTGCGCATTTTTAATCAGACATTTTCAGATACATAGCACAATGACTCAGCATAGTGACACCTTTACTATTAAAAAAGTACAACAAAAAGCTGTCATTAGTACCCTCCTCCACGTCCTTGCCCACACAGTATTTTTCTAAAGCTCCTTTCTTAGTACTTTATCACAGTTTGAGATCACAGTGTATTTTGTTACTCCAACTGGAGTGAATACCTAATTGTCAATCCCTATTTCATATCTCCTTGCAAGATTAAAAAAACCACACAGGCAAAACCAAAGAAAACAAAACCCAACAAAATAATCCCCCAACAAACACACATGAACCTCTCCCTCCCTCCCCAGATAAACACAAACCTCATTAGGCTAAATAAGATGAAGATGAGATTTTCTGAGATACAGAATGTTCTTCCTGTTTTGTTCACATCTTAAGTGGAATCCCTACACTTCACATACCTTATGGTAATATCATAATACCTTAGATTACAGCACAAACATGTATTTTAGAACACATGGGTGCTTTCTAAGGAGAGAGAAAAACATACAGAAAAAGGAAAAGATTTCCAAAGTTCCACAGTTAAGTCTGGTTCTACTGAAAGCAGAATGTCTGAACCTTTAGAGAACCCACTCATTCATCATCACTGTTAATCTCAGCCACATGGACTAAACAGGACACTGAGACCAGACCCAGCTCATTCACCACCATCTCTTTTTCTAATTACTTTGTGTATCCAGAAATCATCCCTAGCTGCCTAACATGCATAATGAGTTTGTCCTTTATTCTCCAGTGGCTTGCAAGGTACCCCTGCTACGCAGGGCTTCTGCCTTTCAATGTACAATACAATCCGAGATAACTCAAATCTGTCAAAATTCCCAAGACTTTTTTACAATTGGCATAAAGATATTTTGCAATATTTCTTTCTCCTCAAACCTCTGAATTAGAAGAAAAGTTGTTCCCGTAAAGCAGTAAAAAACTGTGATGGAGCAGTGGGCAAGAGAATGATACTTAGGCGTGTCTCATCTTAAAGTTCAGCAAATGCAAACAAAACTATTTCTCAAGCAGAAAAAATAGGAAATCTTTTCAGTCAATTAATTCTAAATCCTACAGAACTGTTTGACAACATGCATGTCTTGTGTGTACATGATTTTTACTTATTGATTTGGGGAGGGGGGGGAACGACAAAAATCCAACTGATTATTACTATTTTTCATCTGGAAAATAGAATTAAGCTAGAGAGAATGTACACATCCATGGTGGCTGCACACCGCTCTAAACAATGTAGAGAAGGGGGTTTTCCTACTACCATGCTAATAGTGATTTAGATGTTCTATTAATGTTGTTTGACTTAACAGCACTGAAATCCAGTGACTAGCGACAATCCTATTGATTCTGAATTACTTGATGTCGAATTAGCACGTACACATATTCTGTGATGTATAGAGAAGGCTAGTTTTGAATGCACTAAAGTGAAGAAATTCTCGCTATGGCTCAAATGAAAGGGGTTTCTCAGGGAAGTTAGAGTGTCTGTAGCTCATAATTTGAGAAAGAGTTTGTTTGCCCCACCTTCAGATTAAGGCAGGATTTATAGGCATGTTTGTAAACCTGAATCAACAAGGAAAATCAAAGGATTATATTTAACAATTCACTGTCCCAGCAGAGGTATGGACCCTTCTGCTGCACTGCAAGAACTCAAGTCATTTGGAAATAGTTTGATAGAATGAATGATATATTAGAAAGAAACATGGATTTATTTCATGCTCCTGAAGTGCTGAAACAGCAAATGGTTTTGTTAAGTAGGTGATTTTTCTACTTTAAAAGCCCAGTTTCATACCAAAAAAGGACCCATTTATGAACTCTGTTATACAGTCACAGACTCATTTCCTGTCTTTATATTTCCAGTTTGCTTTCAAAGTTATTCCCTTCTGCAATTTGCCTTTTAAAGGAATAAACTGCTATTGCAACTGTGGGGGCAGAAAAAAAAAAATCACATTTCCTCCAATGCACTTGTGAATTTCATTATATGTAAAAAGCAGTTTTTAGTTGCAGAAGCCAATATTGCTTATAGGAAGTTGAGTGGAAGGGCAGCTGGAGGTGAATGGCTGGTCTATACTTGCTGTGACCTGTCAAGCTGAAGCACACACATCTGACAACAGAGTGAACCTAAGGCGGGAAATTCTGCTGGTGTGAAGGGAAAAGCCTTGGAGGATTAGCTGAAAACACTTGCAACAAATTGCCAAAGTAGTTTCAATTCAATTTATTTCTCATTTTGTTACAAAGTGTGTCAAGAGTTCCCTACACCCCAAACATTTAATTTCCTTTTTCTTTCCATGAAAATGAGCATGGATAGGAATGTGAGGAAAGAGGAACAAAGTGGGAGGGACTGTGGGTTTTCTTAAAAATGGAAAAATATGGTCTGTTCAGCCTGGAGGAGAGGAGACTGAGAGGAGACCTCACTGTAGTCTCCAACTTCTTTGTGAAGGGAAGAGGAGGGGCAGGCACTGATCTCTTCTTTGTGGTGACTAGTGACAGGACCCGAGGGAATGGCCTGAAGTTGTGTCAGTGGAGGTTTATGTTGGATATTAGAAAAAGGTTCTTCACCCAGAGGGTAGCTGGGCACTGGAAGAGGCTCCCCAGGGAAGTGTTCACAGTACCAAGCCTGACAGCATTCAAAAAGCATTTGGATGATACTTTCTGGCACATGGTGTGACTTTTTGGAATGGTCCTGTGCAGAATCCTAAACATCAAAAATATTAAATTTTCAAAATATTCCACTAATAAAAAAATTACTTCTAAAGTGTCTCACATTAAAGTAACTTAGATCAGAAAGTAAAATGGTACTATCCTACGTCTTTTCCATTAGTTATGTCATATTTTTCAATGATTGTACAACATTACACTTTATGATAATCAACATTGTTTTATATTCCATTTAATTTGAAGAGGATAATTAGGGTGCATACATTCCTGTCTTTTTTTTGTTCAGTATGTTTCATAATTAACTTTGCCCTCCCTCAATATTTTCTAATTACTACCACAAGAAGCTTTGCCAGTATTTCCATTCTCTTTCCCCATTTGTTTTTTTCTGTGTGACAAAATGAATCCCTAAAACACCTTGATAAGTTTCAGTTCGCAAAGGTCACATCTCACCTTGCAGATCAATTTTCATGATGTGACATTTCTGTGCCACTTACTTGCAAAAAACCCCTAAAGGCCCACACAGATGAAAGAGTAAAAACTAATCCATTGTCCCGTCTGTATCATTATCTCTCTGTGAATAGCTCAACCTGAAATAATATGGATTCTTCTGTACATAAGTTATCTGCATGAACATCTATAGCCTTCAAAACCATTTCCTAAATGCTTCATAATATACAAGATTAAGACAATATTCTCAAAAATGTATCTAAATAGGAACTCATCTCTGCAAATTTTGGATTTGAAACATGTAAATCTTCATAAATTAAATATTGCTTGCAGAGCTAGTATAGAAACAAGCAGATAAGACACTTCCTTTAACAATATACCTGTTTTCACAATGCATTTGTATTTTCAGCAGAGACAGTAACACTGTGACCAACTTTATCCACAGACACTGATTCAGTGAATAAAATCTCTGGGATAACAAGACCATAATTCTTTGACAATAGCTGGGGTATTAATGCTTAACTGAACATCTGCATATTGTATGGAACTTTTTTCCACTCAGAGTAAATGCTCAGGTGCTGAGAAAACAGATGGGGTGAAACAGAGGCTACTCCTTGTAAGCATTAGCATTTGGGAAATATTTAGGCTTGTTTCATTAATTAAAGATGAAATTGTCATAAGAGATTGGAATTTCCATGGCTAAGCCAGCTCAACCACTTGTTTGTCGAGATATGTCCAGAGTAGCAGAACTAGGCTTCGGAAACTGCTTCATAATGTCTTTAATGATGTGCAAAAGATGCTAACTGAAAATAGGATCTGACACCAGCCTCAGAGAAAAAAAACAACCCTATACACACCAGAAAATAAAAAGTGTGTATAAAAATATTGAAAATAGGGCCAAAAGTGTCAGGTAATAGAGCAGTAACATGCTCTTGCAGATCTCTGACTACCAGTGTCTTGGCTTAGCTCCCAGCTTCAGAAGCTGGATCAATCTAATCTTGATTTTGCCAAAGCTGATGGAAGCTCTAAAAACGTAAATCTGAGCTACAGAATAAAAAGTGAGAGAATATTTCTTGCCTTATACAATTTTTCAAAGCACATAAATTTTAAAATTAAATACTGGAACTCTGCAAGACTTGGACCATACAACAGCCAAAATAAGTTACCAAAATTAATGGAAATAGGGCAGTAAGCTATTTCAGGATTATAATGTGATGCAAGTGTCGAGCAGAGTGATGACAAGTCTGCTGCTCCTCTAGATATGTGTATTTCATAATTTTGTGCTCAAAGGCTGCACAGTTAATCCATTTGCAGAAATAAATTCTTGCATCTAGATTTTCACCAAACAGAATGATTTTAATACACTCCAGAATTAGTTATCATTTATTAAGCAGCCACAAAACCTTTTGATTTATATGAAAAAATGTATTAAAAATATTACAAACCACTATTTCTTCAAAACTAGAGACAAATGATATGCATGTGCACTCTGAACCCTAGCATTAAAAAAAAAAATGGTATTAAAAGGTTTGCTGTAGAAATACACATGGCTTTAAGATGCAACACCTAGGCTGAAGGACACTGCTGAGAGAGTTTGACTCCACTGTAACTTTCTTTTCATTTAAGGAAATGCTAAGTAATATAAGAAGTCAGACAAGTAACTGATCAAGAAGTGTATATGGAAAGTAAGTGTGCTATATTGTGGTGATGTGAACATCATAGTTAAATCATACAGGGTACATCTACACTGTTTGATGAAGTGGCAGGTTTTATGAAAACAGTTAATACCTGCTTTAAATGAAAATATCCTTTAACTATGTCTAAACTGATAATCCCAATTTCAGTGAGACAGCTGTTCCACAATGGAACACACCTGAAATGCACAAAATTACTTGCACATATGCAGACAATGCATTATTGGGTGGTTTGAAGTAAAAAAGCCATTTTAAGAATGTATCCATGCAAATACTTCGAAATGCTGTTTGCCTGACACTATTCACTTCAACTACCCTAGCATCTAACTTATTCCAACACCTTGCCAATATGTGGTAACATAACTAATGCACCTTCTGTAAAATTAATTTGGTTTTTTTTTTTTTGGGTCTTTTTTTCTTCTGTCTTACCTACTCATTAAGTTCTTTCCTGTCCCTGGACTGTGGAAAAGAGACTCATCTAGCATAACAGAATGGTGAAAATTAACAGACATCCAGGTATTACTGTAAGACAAACAATAATAACATAAGGTGGTGCTGTTAAGTCAGTGAACTGACTATACCTAACTGCTATATAAGTCAGTAATTTTTAGACATGGGCTCAGCTGTCCTTTTTTAAAATTTTCCATAAGGAATGTCAGCCTCCCATGATCCTTACCTTTCGCCTTTTCCCCTTGTTTTTGTGAATACTCAGTTAAGGCATAACATTCTAGCTCACTCAGAGCAAACCAAAACTCCCAAATTGTTTGACATGGCCTTTAAAATAGCACAAGAAACTGAGCTTTCCACTATCTGATTGCAGAAGGGATAAACTAACCTGAAGACAGAACATATAAGAATATAAGGTGGATGTTGGTAAGAGGGAAAAATAAACTCTGCTCTCGGTATGTATACACTGAATTTCTACTGTATTTAGGAAGATGCCAAGGTGCAAAGAATGCAATTACCACAGTGTATTGTGTTCGAAGCCAGTTAACTCCAAAATTAAATCTCCTGGTCATCCCCACTTACTCAACTTTGGTTCACATTGCAGCTCTGGAGTATTAAAACTGGATTCCTTCAGGGTGAAATGGAACTGGAAGATGTTTTCTGGCAGCACTCCTGACGCTCTCCAGCTGCTGCTGGGCATTTAGTCCCCAGGCCAGGCTACAGCCAGGCCAAAGTAAAACATGTGCAGTGTAGACTAAAATCCTCAGCACCAACCAGTTTGTTCTAGACATCAGTTTCTGTTGTGCTGTGGAACTTCCTAGTATAGCCAGAGCTGTACCACTCAAGAGAGAACCTGAAAGGCTCAGTAGTTGTACTGATGCCTCAAAATAAATAAGAAATGGTGATTTCTGAAGTGAACACAACAGTGAGAAACACCTACCGTTTTTGAAATGCAACAAAACTAAAGACTTCTTAAAAAGTGGAAGAAAGCACCTGAAATGATGAAATTTCTCAGTAGAGGTTTGTTGTGGATTTGGTTGTACTTTTGAGGTTTAACACTGTTACGTAGTTCCTTATTTCATCATTTTTTCGGGGGAAAAAAAGGACAAGCATGGAGTAAATAGATTAGAGAATGACATGTTCTAGAAAATGCTTATGATACAAAGCCACCTACAAGTGGGATGTTGCTGACACATACTGGCACAAAATTCAGTCATAAACAGGAAGATTACCAACAGAATTTCTTATGTGTTAACTTATTCACCCATGGAAGACAAATACTCAGTGTTGAAAGCATAATTAATACCCTGTTTTCTTTTAGGATCCATAAAACACAAGAATAATACGAAATAATGGTAACATCGCCCTTCTACAGCTGAAAAAAATGGCAACAGAGCTTCATTTAGCTCGAGAGAAAACCGCCAAAAGCTGCAAACATTTTTAACCAGCATAATTTCATTTAAATTTTATGACCTTACACAAGCATTGAAAAACTAAAAATGACATTTATAATATCAAATCAAGTTATATTAAGAAGCGAGAAATCACATGCAACAAGAAGTTATGTACATTTCTATGAAAATCCAGAAATAACCACATTGAGCCATTTATAAATATTTATTACAAATATTGAAGATAGCTTAAAATGCAATTTTTAAAATACACCACAGGTGTACCTAAATAGAGCGTGCAGTTACTTTGCTGTTTGAACAATGAATCTAACTAGTAGGATAAGTTATGGGCGACTCATGCCTGTTGTTTTTTGAGTTTACATCAAAGATGATGACAAACCTCGCAGCAGAAATTCTGAACAAGGAGTGGTGAACATCTGTGATGTTTCCTCTCTAAGAAAAAGAAAAGTTCATATCCCACCCAGGGAGAAGAAATGACCCTGATAAAGAATGTAAGTGATCTTGTTTGACCTGTGACACAACACTGGTGCTGACCTCCGTGCCTAACCACAATGCATGTTTTTTGTTATAAGTGAGCAAGTGCGCACTGCTAAAAGGAATGCAAGGAATATGAATTATGCTGAAAGGCAGATTGAATTATGGATTGTGGAAGTGAAAGTGTGTTTTTTCAGGTAGGTATGGATGGTTAAATGGAGGAAGAAAAGGAAGAAACACAAGAGGAAAACTAAATGAATTTACTCAGAACCAAGCCATTTCTACTCTAGAAATAAACCAAAGAATTCACCATTTCCTTGACTCTTTAGACCAATATTGCTCCTAAAAACATACTAGAACTCCTAATTATAAATGTAAAGCAATAAACTCTAATACTGTACCATATAATTAAAGAAGTACCAAAATGTTAATCCAACTCTTTCCATTACTCCTATCTAATCACATGGAGAGCATAATTAACTGTTCTCATCCAGATACCACCCATCACACTCATCTTTTTCTTTAAAAAAAGCAAACACTCTTATTTTCCAATAGCTGGATGCATAAATATTTCCAATGTCAGTATAAATATAACACACTGTTCCTGAAAAATGAGCAGGAGAGATTTCAACTGTCAGCCTTTCCATGTGGCAACACTACAGTAAAATAAAATACAATTGGCTGCTTACTGACAATATCTGCTATCTACAGTTCAGGAAACAGTATGCTTAACATCCAATCCTTATAAACATATTGTCTGCGTAGGTCTTTTGTTAAACATGATCAATGCAACAGATGAAAAGCTGAAGTCAAAGTTAATCCATGCAATTTCAAAGCACAAATCAATGCACTTCTTTTCACATTCAAGAAGAAGGGTAATTTATTAAGGGGTCTCTGGAAGGAATGGAATTTATTAAAGAAATTCACTACAGATGAAAATTTGGTCTCCAATTTTAAAAGTGACTAATAGAAAAATTAAAAAGTGTAACAATAAATCTAGTTCTATTGCAGCTATTTCTTCTGGAACACTTGAATTTATTCCTGAAATACAAGCACAAAAGAATCACACTGCCAGGTCTGATGTACAGATCTTGGTAATATGTGAAGCAAATGGCCAAAGAGACTCTAACCTGTCAGCAGTCAATATGCACTACATTTTTGGCAACAGTAAGAATATGTTTGATGGAGCTAGATTACTCAAAAGACAGGAAACATAACATGGAACTTGACATCTCTGAGTCACAGGTTCAGAATGTAACCCAGGACAGGATCCACAGTGCAATGCCTAAACTTTAGGCACCTGCTGTGAAATCATAACCCAGATGCCGCTTACTCTACACAGATGCTTAGACACATTAGCAATGTACAGGGAAAATAAACATGTTCAAAAGGAGGTCCAATCATGTAGTTCCACCAAACAGGAAGCCACAAGCAACAATTACAGAAAAATACATTTTCTCCACAGCAAAGCACTTCAATTTATAGTTTAACTAAACACTTCTGGATCAAAATGATTCTCTACAGTATAAGTCTATCTCCAGGATCAGGTTTTCAAGCCTATTTCCCCAAGGTGAAACATCCCAAAAATGAGTGTTTCAAAGAGCTAAGCAAGACTTAGAAAACGTTGGCAGAAGAGCAGGTGGTGATGATTATATCAAGCTTTTACAAAATTGTACCCTGCCAAAAAAACTAATCTATTATAAAGTCATAAACGGTTAAGATGATCACTTCAATTTTCTCCTTAGTCCAAGGAAGTTCACATCCACATTCATTCTTTTGCATGTTCCAACTGCTGTATTAAAAATTTACACTGAAAAAAGGGAAATATTCTTTCACTCATGAGGAATGTAATAAAAGACTTAAAAAATGAAAGAAAATGTCTACCAGCAAAGGCAACTCTACAGATCAATGACTTGAGAAATCTAAATTCCAGTCCAGTCGCTGTTTATGTAACTTCAACATGAACCAATCATAAATAAAAAGGACATTCAAAGCACAAAATAATAGAATCATAGAATTGGGGTTTGGATTGGAAGGAACCTTAAAGATCATGTAGTTCCAAACCCTCCTGCCAGGGACAAGCATATCTTCTATTAGACCAGGTCATTCAAAGTGCCACCCAAAGTTCCTTGAACACTTTGTGTGATGGGAAAGGCTGCTGGAAGGTATAAGATATCATGGCAATGACAGGTTCAAGCTCCCTTCAAGATGCAGCAGCTGTTTTGTTATAACTGTGACAGTATTCTGTAAAAAAGGATATTGTAATTAAAGTCCCCATAGTAAAGACAGAAGTAATTTGTCCCCACCAGATTTAGGTATGTTCAGACTGCAGTAGCAAGGAAAGCAGCTGAAGTTTGGTTACTTCCACTGTAAAAAAGAATTTTTAATGACGATCTTAGACTAATATGGTAGCTAGAGGATTTACAACCTCAGGAGAGACTACATGAAGCAGCAAAGCCTGTCTATAAATTAACAGTGTCTGGAGTTGCTGCCAGTTGATGAAAAATAGGCAATTCATGAAGTGAACAAAATTGTGTTTGCATCAGCTGGCATCTCTTCTTCCAAAGCAGTGAGCAGTAAAACAAAAGAATACTTTCATTTGGCCAGAAATAAGGCACACTGACTAACTTAAAAGTATTGTTTAAGTCACATTTATTTTAGTATCATCATCCAGTACCCAGCAGTCCAACAATAAAAATACACATGCTAAAGGGAAGGTGTGAAAATACTTCTATTTTATTTTCTTTTCATACAGTTTTGCTGCTTAAATGAATAATTTAACTACTGTGGTGTTTATGTGGTATTAAAATATGGGATGATGATAAATTAGAGCCACCTGTTAGACATCAAAACTTCAATTTAAGAAATATAATTTCAGTTCACAGATTTTGCAGGTACTCCTAATTTAGGGATTAATATTGCAGCAGGAATTACAAATTACTATTAATAAATTTTTATGCATGGCTGATTTGTGAAGATATTTGACTTCTCAAATATCCAAATGGCATTAGTCCTCTCCTCACAACCCATATCCTGCTTTTTTTTCCTATCCACAAATCACTAAACAAGCACAAGAACACAGGAGAAATTTTTCAAAAGTTACCATCCTGCAAAATTTTCCCCTTTTTCAGAGGTAGACTTGTTACTACATTGTTGATGCATAAATCTTAGTGTAAATTTTTTAGTTTTTTAATTTTTCTAATAAATACTAAAAGTAATGAAAAAAAGTTATGCAATCATTATGTTTCCTACAAATTTCACCTTGTGGGAATCATAGCCTGTAAATATCATCCTCGTCTCTTCCCAAATCTCAGTGAAGTTTGGATATTCATATTAACCCTATTTTGTCATTTTTAAAGCAAAATCCTACCAGTGGATTTCTTCCTCTAGTGAATCTGGAAATGTTTCCTAGTAATACATACTGCTTGATAGCTCTGCGTATTCTCTCCAAAGATATCTTCCATAGACATTGGGTCATTTTAATTGAATGCTAAATCATAAAATGGCTTCATATGCCTAGGTATGCCACCTTTTTTAACAAATATCTATTTTCTATCTTATTCTTATAGAAGTAGCAGTGGTCTACTTCTTAAAATTGATCACAATGCTCTTACTCTGCTAAGGAGCATATTACCAAGAGTAGCACAAGGGACTTGAAAGATTTCTTCTTATTTTATGAATTGCATCATCATTCAAACTACAACATAAAGCAAATAAAGTCTTTTTACAACATCTTTTATAGAACATTGATTCTTCTGCCCTGGGGACTTGCAGACACCTCAGCCTGATCTCCAACAATTGCAATCAAAACTCTTGACAAGTCCTGGGGTTGAAACCATTAAAGTGTAAAGGCTCTGACATTTTTGAGCATTCTCTTTATGTTACATTGACAAATGGACGGGTTTTGTGTTTCATTGGTTAAGAGCGAGTCAGGTTTTAGTTATTTGAACCTGGGGTAGCTTCATTCATGGATCAAAAAAGACCTCTTGGGGCTTCCAAAGTCTTAATTATTTTAGAGCTACAAGGCATGATTTGGTAGAGATTTGGGTAATGGGAAACATATTCTTCTGGGATCACTTCACTTTGGGGAGCTTTCCAGCTGTGTAACAGGCTCTCAAACTTAAAAGCTCTCCAAAGCTCTACCTGGCCCCAGGCCCAAATTTCCCTGTAACAAAAGTTGACTCGTAGAACTAGTGTAATATAGGCAACCAAAAAACTGCAACATTAAAGAATTGGTAAGATTTATGATAATACTAAAAGTTGTTTAAGTGTTTTTAAAAGGTCAGCTTTTCACATTTAAAAGCAGAAGAATGTTCATTTTTATACTATAATCACCACATACCTGATTTCAAAAGCCAAAGTGACAGCCATTTTATTATACAAGGTTATCTAAGGAGGTTTGCATGCAACAGTATTAACTTTTTAAAATAAAGTGAAGGTTCTATTTGTTATGATTCAGAATGACAAATATCGTGGCTGTTCTTACTTTAGAATTGGTTTTCTGGAAACTACTTACATGACAATATTGCCTCATTTATTACTTAATGTAAGAGTAAATAAACAATAAATTTATTGAAATCTGTGTGTCTGACACTACCCTGCACCATTTAAACAAAATGTGTCACTTTCAAGGTATGTTTATCAATAAAATATATGAAAGGCTATTAAGCCCATAAATAGTAATTTTTCATTGTGTGTACAAGCAATGGTAGGTAAGAGCTGTCCCGTGAAGTTTGGGATTTGGATAAAGTGTGATTTTCATTCAGAATTATTTATATTACCAAATGCTCTACTGCCCTCAGTATGAAGAGCAATAAGTGGTTTTTGAAAAATCTAAAACCTGGGATTTTATATGCTCTTATCTGCACAAGAGTGCACAGAAAACCTTAGGTGCCAGAATAGACCTTCATCCTAAAGTTCAGTTTACACTCCAATATGATGGTTTCTTACACAGGTTAAAGCGAGAATGTCTTCTTAACATGAGGACATTTACTGAAGGAATTATGTATGCCATTAAATAAAGCCATTAAGCTTAAGGAAATGACGCATGCACAGAAATCACACACAGCAACCACCAAAATTTCCTACCATATCAAAACATCAGAAAAGGGTGCCATAAGAAAAACTCTTCCTCTCTTGAAGTGCAGGAAATAACTCTTTCATGTTTATGGGCTCCATTTGAGGTCTGGAGCCCACAAATCTCCTGTATTTGAGAAAAAAGAATTGTAGATCAAGTGTCTTTCAGTGTCTCTACAGACTCTCCTCTAGTCCTCATCCAGAAAACCTTATACATCCTGTGTTCTACTTTGCAATGATGTCATTAAAAAAAAAAACACCAGATTCCACAGGGCAATTATTATTAAAGCTTCAATTCCACAGAATAAATTACTTTGAAAAACATGCCTGAGCATGTATTATAATTTTAATCTGACCTGATTCCTCTTTTTAGGTATTTATGTCTTTTCTTCACATTAAAAAGTATTCACACCCCTGATTAAGAGAAGACTGGACGAGGAGCTTAGTGACATGGTCTAGCAGGGAGGTGTAGGGCTGGA
>WEKX01002033.1:77652-90717 GCA_013390025.1 Pitta sordida
CAACCAACCAAGCAAAAAACAAACAAACAAAATATCTCTCTTTGTTTGATCAGCTTTCTGCAGAGAACATGGTACTTTTAGACTCTGATTCACCAAGAACAATGTTTAGGGAGGAGACAGGTGTGTTGGTGTAGGTACAAATTGAGATGTGAGCTGTCTCCTTGCAAAAGAACAGGGTAACAGCCCAAATGACAAGTGTCCCTGGAATCAGTAGCATTAACGGAATTTAGTAGCATTAACGGAATTTACAGATAGACATGGGACCTCTGCTCCTCCACACCCCCAGCTCCTGTGGACCAGGGACATGGGCAGGGAGATCTCAGATGGTCATATGTGCAACTCACTGTACAATCCATGTCTCACTGGGGTTATTAGTTTATGCTCCTTTCTAAGCAAAACCTGCTAGCCTGCTCTTGTACAGAAATGTTGTAGAGGAAGTATAACCACATTTGTCAAGTGCCAGGCCTGAGCTAATTATCCAGGTTACAGGCATCAAGCTCAGTGTCTCTGCATTTATCTAGGTTGTACATCTACAATTTAGACAAACTGCTGTGGAAAAGTCAAAGCATACTGTACTAATAATTACTAATAATTAATTGGTAATAAAATCAAATTTTGAGACAGAAATGGGTGGCTGTCTAAAAGTTTTAAGAGGAAGAGTGGCCTGTGCACCTGTGAGGGATCTAGGTTTATGTTCACCACTCTGGGGTGTGCGTTCAGTCTCTGTATGGGTGTTAGATGGTGAGTTGGACTAGACGATCCTTGTGGGTCCCTTCCAACTCACAGTATTCTGTGTGATTCTGTGAAGACTATTTATCTATTTATTTGTTCAAGCATGCGTTCAGACATGAGGAATGAGGGAATTCAAAATTTCTTTTCAGAAGGGACACAAGCTCAGAATAAACTTGAGACTTTTTGATAAATATGGGACAGAGCTTGGAGAAAGGAGAATATGAAGCACTTCAAAGTGATTTTCTTTTGGGGATTATGTTTATGTAGTAGCACTGAATGAAACAAACCACATCAAGCACGTAATGCACGTAAAATGATATCAAAATGTTTGCCTCTTTGCAACAAACTTATCAGAAAAAACACCCCGGTTTCCTTTTGTTCTGTGAATTGCTTAAGATTATTATGAAGGAAATACTTAGTAAAAATCAAGAAGGCCATTTAGGTCAGTATCTAATTCAAAATAGTGGCCAAAAGTGAATGCCTAAGGAAGAGAGTGAGTACAGGGCAGGCATATGGTGATATCTTTCCGGAACATCCTCCCAGCCTCCAGTGATTTCTAATTCAAAAACTGAAGGGAAAGATCTATCTGAAAGATGATTATGCATAATGTCTATTGCTGGAGGCAATGGCTCTTAATCCATCAGCTAAATAGTATTAATTCTAAAAATTATATAGATACTGTTGAGCCCTACTCCCACCAATGTGTGAGGTTCTCTTAAGCTCTAGGAGTGCTCATGTTCTATCTAGGCTTGGTAATGCTTTAAAAAAACCCCAAACACTATGAAATTGTTTGTCATAAGATTGAGCTCTTCTCAGATATTTCCCAGTATCTTGCAATGATCTGTTTACAGTATTTCCAAGAAATGGAGCTAGAAATACAGTTCCACAAACTAACAGATTTCACTACGAATAAGACCTTCCAGGGCTGCTAGAAAGGCACTGTTCACATAGCCCTTGCGCTCACATCACAGCCTGTGCAAGCAAAGAGTTTAGTCTGTGCTGCTGATGAGCAGCACTTCCAACCATCCAGCAACCAATCGCTAAAAAAGATTTCCAGGGAAGAGAAAATGGACAAACTGCTTTTTTTTGTGCAAATAGTTAAACACATATACATGCTTAGGCAATGACTGTTTCTGCTGACTCAATCACTCCTTTCTACTGAAGAAGCATCTGTAACTGAGCACTCAAAATCTTCATAAGTTGAAGACAGGTAGGCTTGTTATTTCTTAACAAGTCACTAGAATTTAATAACCTAATTATGAGAAGGGGGAAAAACCTCAAAAAACAAACCAAACAAAAAACTTCTACCATTAAAACCAAAAGTAAGTCATCCATGGGTAAGCAGTACTGACCAAAGCTACCCTGTCTTGATGTCATGCCTTAAAAAGGCTTACTTTCAACAGCATGAAAATTGTATAGTGGTTTGAACAAGGCTTAGATCAGTGGACAGAACTTTATGCAGAAAAGCCTGAATCTAATACTCTGAGTTACCACCAGGACTCAATGTTTATCCCTTGGCTGTGCACACCAGCATCAAATCAGGCCAGGACTACTGGCTCAGCATTCACAATCTGACAGACATTAACACAGAACTTACACACTTGAAAGACAGTTGTTTCGACATTTCTCTGGAGTTTGTTTTCAGTAGGCAGGCAACACGAATCAGTTTCCACCTTCTGAAAGACTTTCCCCACAACACAGGCATCCCCAGCAACAACCTTAGAGGCTTGCTACTCCCTCATGCTCTGCTGTGCTATGTAGCTGCTTTCACACCCCTACTTGAAAGACTAGCAATTAAATCATTTAACCTAATCCACAACACCTGTTGAAATGTAGTTCTGGATAAGAAGTCCCAATAATTTAGATATTTGAAATCAGTTTTGTACCAAGAACATGTGGACAGCAAATTACACTTTCTGGCAAAAACACTTCTGTGCTATTCATCATCCAATATAGCTCTAGCTCTCAAAAGAACACATATACAGACTCATACACCCACAAGAGGCCCTGTCCTCCTCCCACAGGTAAGAAAATTTTCATTTAAATCATGTTTATAGGTGGTTATCTTGGGCATCGGAATGCTTCCAGTATACATGGCCAGGTGTATGTACTTTTTTTATAGTCAAAACTGTAAATCTTTGAAGTAAGTTATTACTCATCAGTTACATGTCATAGTAAATCTATGTCTGTTCTTTCTCAGGGTAATTATTTCAGAAGCAGATGCAACAGAGAGCATCCATGCATCTGAACAATTTGTCTCACATTTGGTGAATCAGGTTTGTTTTTCATTTAAAGAATTTCTTTTTTAGTCCATAATTTTATCTAAATAAACATTAAGAACTGTAAAAAAAATATCAGTTGCAGTAAATGATCAAAGCTGTGGTTATTTAAGTTCTTTTTTTAACAGGATGGTTACAACCACATTAGCAATGGTTTTCATTCTTTTTTTTCCCCATTACAATTGGATAGCACTGTCCCAGTCATTATCATTTGGATGACCTCTGCCCCAGCAGTCATGGCAGAACAGGCTAGTCTTTGCTCATTTATCATGTCAGCACATAATTTTAGCCATCATGTTCTACTTACTAAGGTGATGCTGCATATAGACTTTCCTTTTACTTTTTACTCTTATCTGCTCCTGCATGACTTCCATTTCTCACCTAGATCTAAGAACTGTAATCACCTAATTTATTTTGAGGTCTTTATGAGACAATTTTATGTCTGCTAACTGCACGAATGATTAAATTTTGGCTTGGGGACTATTTTGGAATTTCAGCATAATGGTTAAAATATGCCAGTGACAACTAAGCCTAAATTATGGACTCAAATGTGTAAGTGTGCTGAGATGAGACTGTCAAATGAAGGAAACTCTTCTGTGGCATTATGAAAACAAATGCTTACAAGAACATTATAACAAACAAACAGCAATGTGTTTGTTATGGATCTCTGAAAGTTACTGTGCTTTCATTCCTTCTGATAAGTAAGCTGAGGCTGGCAGCCATAAACATTTTCCAGTAACAGTGACTTGAGTGAGACTTGTAGAATCTAATCCTCCAGGAGTTATTCACGTACATAATGGTAATAACGTATGTAAACTTTTGCAGCACAAACCCTTCAGTTTGTACATTATGCATATCACATCATAAATTGTGTTATGCAAGCACCATTTCCAGTATTTTCGCATCTTTTTTTCTGTCAGTCTGTTAACATACATTTTTGTCAGTATCTAATACAGACACTATTAAGAGAGGAAAGACAGACATTCAACTGCAATGAAGTGTACGCAAGGGCTCCTAGGACTCTACTGGTTTGCAATTTCCTTGGTTCAGTATGGAAAATCTGCCTTGGTTAAAAAAAATCATTTGGATTTCAGCCTAAGAAGGTTTGGCAAAATTCCTGGTTTAGAGAATTACTGCTGCCTGCTGCTTGTCTTCCAGGTATTGCAATGCTTCAGAATCTTAAAGCCTTTTGCCTCAGTAATTATTTTTACAGACTTCTTGATAATGCCAATTAATTGATTCTCATGTGATTTAGTTCTCAGTGCTTATAGCATGTCATTCAAGATTAAGTTCAAAATCAGATGTTGAGAGCTGCTTTGAATAATATTTGATTTAGTTTATATATTTAACTTTTAGATAATGTTAAAATAAAAATAAAATTTAAAAATTATGTTAAAATACCTGCAAATGTTTAGAAATATGAAAATCTACTGCTTCTGTTCAAGGAGACTAGAAAAATATTCACTGTGATACCAAATCTTCATAAAAGCCTGCATTTCCATTTTGAGTCAATTTTACTTGACAAGACGTGACGAGACTAAGCTGATACTACTGAAGATCATATCCAACATCTGGACTGCTTAATAATGTATTTTATTGAGTATGAGGTTTTCTATGAGCAATGGCAAATCCCTAGTAAGAGTCTTGGTAATAATATGAAAATGTAACTATAATAACATATTTTAGGAGGAATAAAAAAAGCTTGTCCTTTAAGTTTTTCACTACAATATGATTTTTTGAGACAGAAATTGTAAATGTGTATAAGTTGTCCTAAATCTGGAATTTTTCCTGATTCCAAACACAAGATGGAATGCACAGTAAATATTTGAAACACACTGTAACAAAAGGTCAAATAAACAATTTCTAAATAGAGAAATAAGAATAAAAATATCCTCAGAAATACATGTGTAAAGCATAACAACTAACATAGTTATTTATAAACCAAGCTGAATAAAAATAAATCCCCATTAGACAGAACAAGCGATAGCAAGTATGATTCGGGCTCAGTAATTTTTTTAATTGCAAGAACAATTAAATACTGAAATACATGGTGGAGTCACCATCCCTGGAGGTGTTTAAGAAAAGACTGGATGAGGAACTCAGTGACAACGTCTAGGTGACAGGAGGCTCGGACGGATGGAGCGTGGTACCCATGGCTCCAGGGTTGTGTGTTCCTTCCTTGGGTGTGTGTTCACTTGGGAGTTGGACTAGATGATCCTTGTGGGTCCCTTCCAACTCAGAATATCCCCGTGAACCTGTGAACATTGCCTGGGGAATGATCACTGCTGAAAGTCTTTGGAACAGGTTAGAAAACCATCTGCCAGGACAGCTGTTAGGAAGTGTTATTGACCCTGCCCTGGAGAAGGCAGAGGTATTAGAGGTATTTTCTGTGATTCCTGCAGCCCTACAGTTTAATGTCTGTTTTTAATAACTCTATCCATTTTGTGTGGTATTCTGTGCCTTTCAGAGACCAACCCATCATCTTACTTAGCTTGTTTCTGTGAACCCAGGGCTCTCCATCTTAGTCCTCTCAGTATTACATTAAGGGTGAACCTGGTCCATCAGTATCTGATACCCTTGTTGGTGTGTCAGGGAAAGAACTGGGCGCAGGACAAGAGAAGGATGGGTTACTACAGTCAGGGGTTGGAAATAATTGCAAGTGAGAAGGAAAACAAGGAGGGAATTGAGTTTCTTTATTGTGTGTAACCCCATTAGCTTGGGCACCAGAGCAACATAACACTGACTATGTCACATCACCATGACATTCCACTAAGACAACAACTTGTTGTGCTCTATGTACCTAAGACTTTGCTTAGTTTTTAATCTTTTCGGGGAAAAAACCCCACAACCAAATCAAAGCCTGTGTTGATTGCCATCCAATGGAATTAAAAATAGCAGTAATATTACTGCTGAGGGTAATATTATAATATTACTGAGGGTAGTATCAGTAATAGCTGAGGGTTTTTGGTCTGTGGGAACTCTTTTATTACAAGGTAAGTAACAAAGGGCCAAATTATCCCAATTATTTTTATAACATTTCTTATTTTTCTTACTGTTTGCAATGAATTTTAGGTGTCCTTGAATCCCTAGGAGTGCAGTTGGCTAAAATAACAACCCATTTCTTGATTAATGAAGAAAACAGTGCGAGGCTAGAGGGCAATCACAAAGTTCCTTCCACATCCATGATCTTACCTTTCATTTGCTGAGCACAGTGGTAGACCTAGTGCATTTTAGCCAAGGAAGACAGCCAAGGCTGTAACTGCCAAGTCCCCCTGCTACTAAACAGTCTAAACTGATAAAGCTACTAAACAGTCTAAACCTGGAGCACCAGGGGCCTGGAAGCCACCAGAATTTCTTGTCTTGCCTTTCCTTCCCTTACCCTGAACTCTCTGAGGGATATGGAAAGTGTCTCAAGACATTCAGCCCTATAAAGACTTTGGAAAGCAATCACGGAAACATTGCTGTCACTATTTCCTAAGCCATTGGTAGCTTGACAACACTCCTACAGTATCTATAACTACACTTAAGTATGCAAACTCATGAATGTTTCTTTTGCATGGCTTTCATTGTTGACTTTAGGAAAAGATTTTCATAATCTAAAAGATCCTTCAAATAACAATGGCACAGCTTCTTACTCCATAATGAAAGCTTCTTATAAGTAACATTTAGGCTGAAAAGTTTGATAGGGGGAGGGGAAATAAATTATTTCCACAGTACTATCAATTACAATGTACCCAATATTGCTTCCAGGCTTTTTTTTTGTTTTCTTTTTTTTAATTAATACTTTATTCAAATTTTGCACCTCTGAAGTGTTGAGAACATCCCTCAATAGAAAAGTACAGCATTACTATGTTACCATCTTCGGCTGAATTATTTTCAGTTTTGTTTGGTTTTGTCTCATTGCTAAACCAAAACTCATAGTTCAGTCTGTACGTCTACGCAGCTGTCACCAGATTGGTTAAAGATGCCTAAGGGTGTAATTCAGAGCATCTCAGTATTTCAATACTCTGTTTACTAGGGTGTTTTGAAGAAGTAGACCTAATATATAAGATAAAACTTGAACTTAATTCCTGTCTAAATTTATTAATCCTGTCTTTCTTAAAAATACTGCAGCTGATAGCTACCACACACAGCAGTGCTGCAGGAGTAACACGTGCATTTAGAATCTAGAAGCACGAATAAAAAAACCCAAATCAAGAATTCAATGACACTTTAATATTTAAGAACATTTTCTCTTGAATGTTGCAAGACAGCATCAATATACCAATAATAATAAAAAATTACTGTCGTGTGGATGAGTCAGGACTCAGTGGGTATTCAGTAAAAAGGACTAGACAGGCGCAGCAACAAGAAAAATCATGAACAAGAGACAAAACAACACAGACAAATTTGTACAAAAATTAGTCATTATTAGTTTACCTGGACAAAAAATATAGGACAGAATAGTTGGTGATTTCAGGCTTTTTTTTTTTTATTTGGCATTTTTTCACATAAGGGATCAATATGTTCATTTTTCAAAACCTTGAAAAATATTTAGAGCTAAGTGATTATTTTTCAAGGATTTTGCTTTTTCAATCACAATATTGGTGAAACAAACCTGTAGTGCCAAACAGCGTACATAATTAAAATAAAATAAACATCAATGTATCTGTAAGTGCTAGCAATCCCGCCTCTATTACTCTATTACTGTACTTTTGATAGGCAAAACCAAACTCAAAATACTTCATAAGAAATTGTAAGAGGCAAGAATACAGATGAATGATGATGTGGCTTTTCATTATGAAGATAAATACAATTCATGTTTCAATGAGTTTCCTTTGACAGATGTTGAATACTATATTATTTAATATACAGAATACTTGCGTATGTGTATTACATCTTCAAAAATATACATCTATTTTATTTTTATTTACATATGCATGAACAGATAGATATTAATCCCATTTCTAAGTTAATGTCTGTGTCTTCTCATTTTCTGCATTTGTCTCTTTAAATAAGTGGATTAAAGTGGAATTTCATGACAGATAAGATTCTTTGGTATTCATTTCAGTGGGGAGTAAATAGCCATGAATGACCTTGTTGTCTTTACCTTTGATTCTTTTATATGTTTCTTGGCACTTTAACAAATGGTTCACCACACTTCAGCTGAAGGGGAAGAAGATGTCAGTGACTTGATGGATGCTTTTTACTATGAGTAGAAAGAATACATTTAACACTATGTAGTTCCTTTACTTGTTTTTATAATTCTACTGAATATTGAATTGGTAGAATATATTGCTAAGAATAAAGATTTCAAACAGAAAGAGTTAACAATAAGATTAAAATTTATGAAAAGACACAGCATTTTCCCTGAAAAGTTTATAATGAAGCAAGTCTGACAAGAGTTCCGTCCTAAATCTTTATAGGAATTTGGTCTTAGTCTTGGATACATCATCTCAAAGTTTTGTGTTGTTAGGTTATGCTGCAACATTCAAATAACTTCATATTGTCAAAGAAAAGAAAACAGTTGACTAAAAGTCCTTTCTATAATGTAAAGTGTCTATAAAGAAGTTCCATTAAACTTGTATGTACTAAATTACAGTTATACCCCCTCATTTGTGAAAAATGGGTCATGTTAGAGGTCTCGCGAAACGTCAAACTCGCAAATACATGCAGGTCATTAATATGCACGCAGGCCACGCACTTCTCTCCACCCCCAGCCAATCAGGAGCGCTGGGGAGCCTCTTCGACTCCTCTCTACGGGCTCTTGCAGCACAGGGGAGGAAAGGGAAGCGTTTCGGCGCCCTGTCTGCCTGGGAAGACCGACCCTGAGAATCCCTAGACTTCTCTTCAGCCACACTGCTGCTTCCGCAGCTGCCGCCAGCAGCACAAACCTCGGGCTGCTTCTCCCTCCCCCACCCCCAGCCCCCATGCTCATGCCCGCCGCGTCCTGGCCCCGTGTCCCAGTCCCACGTCCCAGCACCGTGTCCTGGCCCTGAGGGCGGGCTGCGGCAGCAGAGTAAGCATGTCCCTCTGACACGCTGCAGCTAGTCCCACATTCCTGGGGCAGTTCTATTCCCCACCTGTAGCCAGGGAAACAGTAACACAGATGCACAAACACAAGCACTGCCCGCTTGCAGCTCGCAGGCACTACGCACACACAGGCGAGCGAGCGACACTCAGGGACCTGCATTAATTAAGCATAGGCAGGTGGAGGACCCAACCCCACCTTGCGCCTCACACCACACAGGGCCCTGCTCTGTCTTCCACAGTGGCTGTCAATGTCACACAGCCCCCGTCGAGCCACAGAAATTGTGTGCCCTCCCCGCGGGGTCGGCCCAGTCCTGCCCCAGAGGGACCGCCAGCACCGCCCCTTGGCGGAGCAGAGGCAATGCGCACGCGTTGGCCTGGAACCTCACAAATCCTTGAAACCGAATTGCGAGAAATTTTCCTCGCAAATCTGTGGGATCGCAATGGCGAGGTTGCAATGCAGCGAGGATGTACTGTATAAACAAAAGTAAGTTTTTAATAATGACATAAGCTAATGTTTAAAAGCTACATATTTTGAGGGTGGGAAAGAGGGGCTTTGATTTTCTGGGGAAGGGCCGTTGGAATTTCCTTTATTTTAGATCTGAACTTCAATTAATATTTAAGCCACTGTTGGTTCCCACATCCTTCTGCAACTAGCAGATGCTAATGGGACATTACAGAAGGACTTTCATAAGTCACTCACTACCAGCTCAAAAAAAAGACTTCTATGCCTTAAATTAGATGCCACTACAGCAAACCATACTGAACAACCCCTCACAGAGGTGTCTATCCCATTTTTTTCCTTTTTGAGCTGAAACCACATCTGCCATTATGTCTTTTGGCATCAATACATTTGAAATTTCTCATCTTTCCATAAGGTAACTAAAGAATTTCCTCAAATAAAATAAATACAGGACTTCTGTGAAAGTGATATTTTACTAGAATAAAAGATTGAACACTACAGTATTGTCAAACCTGCATTAGTATGTAAAGCACATGAAGAGGCCTGATATGCAGAAGTGAAAATAGACCCATATTTCTTTCCTACAGAGTGTTACATTCTCTGCTTCATTCCTTGCTTTTCTTACCAATAGAGCCTGAGCACAGGTTCTTTCTGCCTTTTTGTACTTTGTTTAGTCAATTCTATCTTGCAAGTCAAGCACAAGTACATATGAATGCAAGCAAATCACCATGTTGACACAACAGCTATACACCATTGATACAATGATCAGGTACCATCATATGTAAGTAGCACCTATGACACTCTTTCACATTTGCATTCTGTTCCCACCTCAAAGGACCCAACACAAAGCAGCAACCCATTCCACATGCATGACTTAAGATATCCTAATACAGTCTGGCATTTTCAAAAAAGGCCCCATTTCTAGAGGTAAAATACCTGAACTTACTCATTTTTCCTGCCATATTGCCATAGTAAGATGGGCACACAGCTACACACATCACAGTGTTGCACTTACCCTCTCACATTCAGAGACCCTCCGACTTCACCACCCTTTGCATTTTCCTGCTTGTAGCACCAGAGGGGGTTTAGGTTAGACATTCAGAGGTAGCTCTTTACAGAGAGGGTGATTGGCCATTGGAATAGGCTGCCCAGGGAGGTGGTGGAGTTACTGTCCCTGGAGGTATTTCAGAAGAGACTGGATGTGGCATTGAGTGCCATGGTCTAGTTGACAGAGTAGTGTTAGGTCAAAGGTTAGACTTGGTGATATAAGAGGTCTTTTCCAAATTAGTTCTGTGATTCTGGGAAAGTGAAAGCCTTACCTTACTTTGCCCCTTAGTGCTGTCCATTTTCTCCTTTCAACTCGACTCACAAACACTGTGACTTTATTACTAATATCCTGTTGGACTATAAACATTGTATTTTGGAACTTTTTCACAGTTTTTTCTTTTCTTGTTTCCTTTGCTGGCCTGTTCCACAGGTCCCCACCCTTTCATATTTGTCTGCTAATTGTAGCTAGCCTGAAAAATATTTTTGAAAGTGGCTCCTTTTATCAAAAAATGAGTGCATTTTTTTCCCCTGAATATACGTTCTCCATGGACCTTTCCCTCTTTTCTCTCCCTCCAGCTAGGTTTACAAAAGTTCAGCCAACCCTTCTGTTGCATTCACTAGATGAATTCTTTTAAATAATTACATTGCAGGAGTATTATCATGTCAATTCTCAGATGAGTGGACATTTAGACTGAAGTTCTTCAATTTTTCTATTCTACCTTTTTCATGTTGTTCGATCTTTCTAGCAAGGACACAAATAGTGTACTTTCAGATTACAGAAATATTTTGCAAATTCACCCACATTAACACATAAATTTATACTTTCAATACATAGGGTGTCATAACTGTAACAGCAACAAAACTTTTATAATTAATTTTTAATTCGATAAATTTATTTTGTCAACATGGTGTTCTAAATTTCCAATGCATAAAACACATGGTGGCATTGCAATTGATAGATAAAATAAGTAAGGAAAAACAGCATTCGCTATCCAAAAACCTGTATTTTCCACCTTAACCGGGAAAGCAAAAGACACAAAACCTTTGTCTCCATGGCCTCACTCTAACTTAGTTCAATGGGATTCCAAGGAATTTGGGAAGATTTATTAATCCCCCAAGGCCTGTAAACTGGCTATTTTCCCCTTCTTCAGCCACTCATGTAGGCAGGGTTTTTCATTTTCTAAAATTCTCTTAAGAGCTGAGGCAGTGGAATTTTAGGCTTCAGACTTAATAAAGGAATTCTTTTCCCTAGGGTATGTAGGACTGGGAAGAGACATAAGAAAGTTAAAATCAAAAATGAATGGTATAATTCCAAATTTTTTTGATTATTATCTAGTTCAGGTAACTGGAGAACACTGATAGATCAATAACAAGGCATCAATACAAAAATAAGTATATTTCTGATATCAAGGTGTATGCTAGCTCACAAATGAGATTCTAATTTAAAATGACAATTTACTTCCATACTGACAAAGTGTATTGAAAAGATTTATTTATGTTCCTAATGAACCATAACACAGAGAGCTATAAAGTAGTCTATTACTCTGTGGAGTTCCTATGAGTTTCATATCCCTATCTAATTTTTACTCTTCTGAATGGTAATTAATTCCGGTCATTTACTTTGACAGCTTTCTGTCAGGCTGCCAATTGTAATCTGCAAAATAAACAAAAAAGCTACAGCTGAGACTCATACCACTTTATACATTAAATATTAAAGAAGAAAACTAAAAAATACAGGGTGTTTTTTTCCCATGGACTTATGCCTAGATTAAACTGATTTAGGAACATAAAGGGTAGTGGCTTTATTACGCAGATCCAAAAAAACGTAATGCTTCAAGAGGCTTAAGTTCAGTGGCTATCATTGTGCTAGAAGTTAGCCATACATGCAAAATTGCAAGCACAGTTATTTATCAAAAATAGCAAAATTCTTATTTGGTCATATATATAATGCTTAGTCAATGGCTATTAAGTACGCAGCTTTCAATATACAGGTTCACAGGTTCACAGGTTATTCTGACTTGGAAGGGATCCACAGGATCATCTAGTCCAACTCCCAAGCGAATGCCCACCCAGGGATCAGGCTCACAAGCATAGAACCATGGGCATCACGCTCCATCCATCCAAGCCTCCCACCAGCTAGACCATGTCACTGAGTTCCTCATCCAGTCTTCTCTTAAACACCTACAGGGATGGCGACTCCACCACCTTCCTGGGCAGGCCATTCCAAAGAGAGATCACTCTCTCTGTGAAAAACCTCTTCCTAACATTCAGTCTAAACCTCCCCTGGCATACCTTAAGGCCATGTCCTTTTGTTCTGGTGTCGTCAGCCTGAGAGAAGAGATCCTCACCCACCTGGCTGCAACCTCCCCTCAGGTAGTTATAAACAGCAATTAGGTCACCTCTTTGCCTCCTCTTCTCCAGGCTGAACAACCCCAGTTCCCACAGCCGCTCCCCATAGGGCTTGTCGTCCAGTCCTTTCACCATCCTTGTTGCCCTTCTCTGGACCCTCTCAAGCAGCTCAACATCCTTCTTAAA
>WEKX01002033.1:91154-112598 GCA_013390025.1 Pitta sordida
ACAGAGGCAAAGAAGGTATTAAGTATTTCTGCCTTTTCCTCTACTTCCTATATTCCCTTTTGCATCTAATAAGGAGTGGAGGTTGTTGCAGCCTCTCTTTTTACTGTTGATGTACTTATAAAAACATCTCTTATTGTCCTTAACAGAAACGGCTAGTTTGAGTTCCATCTGGGCCTTTGCCTCTCTAGTTTTTCTCCTGCATGACTTGACGACTTCCTTAAACACAGCCCTGTCAATGAGTCTTGCCAGCCTCTGGGCCAAAACCCTTTTGCTCCTATTTGATAGATTCGGCCCTCCAGGGTCTGTCAACCCTGGTTTGGTGAAGGACACCCCATGGTCATAGAACCCAATGTTTTTCTGGTGGCACCCCCCTTAAGCCATTTATTAAGAGCAAGAATCTTCCTGTTGCTTTCAGGGTCCAATCCTGCCATTACAGGGACAGAGCAAAATACTACTTGTGCTCCTGTCCCACTGATCAGTTGACCAAGTTCCTTAAACCCCTCTCTAATCTCTCTGGATCCCCTCTCGTTGATCTCATCACTACCAGCCTGGATGACCAGCAGAGGGTTGAATTAGTTTTGGAAACCTCTCAGCAATATCCCGGGCCCCAGGGAGGCAGCAGACCTCCCTGTGGGATGGGTCCGGTCGACAGGTAGGCCCTTCTGTTCCCCTCAGAAAGGAGTCTCCCGACAACCACTAGCCTCCTTTTCCTTTTGACACTGGAGGTTCTGATTTGCTTAGTGGAAGAGGTACCATTTCCCTTTCTTAATATGTCTAGAAGCAATAAATTATGCCTCAAAGGAACTTGCAGAGTGCCTATATTAAGACATTTCACTTCAAAAAACCTCAGTAAATGTATATGGGCGCATTATTTCCTCTTCAGAAAACCTGGTCTAATTTATAGGATCATTGTCCAACTCCCTGCTCAAGGTTTCCATCAAATGACTCTATCAGGGCAGGAAGCTTGAATTTGTCTCAGTGGTGATGTAAAATTTTTCAGTCTGGGAATGCTGATTTAACACCTCTGTTAGAGGCCATGATTCTCAGCATAAAAGGACTGTGTCCCTGCACTGTTATCTATGACTCTTTTCTGTCCTCTCAACATAAATGCAGCCATACGCTTCTCTCCTAAGAGCTAGTCTCCATTTGTAGACTTGTACAGAGGTTGAAGGAATTCATTACAACAATTATATACTATTATTATTCTAATACACTATTTGAAGGATTCCCTGATGATTTCCAGGACAAACTGTAGTGTGTAAATGCTTTCAGGGTTTCTCCCTCTCAGCCACCACAACACATCTGCTGCTTGGCCCAGGACAGGGCCCTCACAGAAGTCACAGATCCCTCCGTGCAAATTGATAATGTATCTTTGGCTGAAAATCACCCACTAGGCCATATATAACACTAATAGTACCTATTAACATGCAATTCAGCAATTCACTTGTCAGCTTACTATTTTACCAGAGTTAGCATCCGCAGTCAATATGAAGATCAGGGTTTCACTGACAGATTACAAACAAGCCTTGAACTGCTTTTTTTCTCATGAGCTGATAACCCAAAATCACAAAGAAGTGCTCACAGATAAGAGGGATAATAATGAGGGATGCTTGTACCATGTGCCTTGGGACAGCAGTCATCTAAAGGGGTTTTTTTGGCTAACACTTTAACACACTGGTTCCTGTCTTTCAGGAGCCCTGAAAAAAACATACTGGGAGAGGATTTGAGAGAGACAGTAGTATATAGTCATATACAAAGTCACTTCAACAAATGAGAAGAATAACAAGGTAGAACAGACAATTAAACCATCAGACAGGCTCAAGATTGATCTCCCTGATGAAACCAGAAATGATGGAAGACAACTCCATGCAGAGGAGAGAGAATTTTCATGGAAGATCTGAAAACTAAAACAGATTAAGATCGAACTCACTAAGATTGGAGTTAGTGGAAGTAGCAGGAAAAAGTGGGATTATCACAAGTTATCGGGCAGTTCCCTTAGGGGGAAAAAATATTTCAGAATCTTTTTTTGAACTGGATTGTTGACTTCGGTTTGTAAGACTACAATTATGACGGGCACAGGAAGCTAATGATAAGAGTGGGATTTTTCCTCTCACATTCTTTCACCTTCTGAAAAATAAGCTTATCAACATAGCAGGATATTAATAGGAGTTTATATATAGTTTCCAGCTGAAATTATATGCTGAATATATATGATTAGAGTTCCCTTGTCTTAATACATTAGTTTTGTAGGAGTAATTTTATTATGACACTTCTCAGTCCAGATTCACTGAAGTTGGTTATATATGGTGTACAAAAACACAGGGCAGATAAATACACTTCATAAGGCAGAGAAGATTCTTGATAGAAAAGAATAAAGCAGAAATAACAATAGGTATTAATGAACCTCCTCAAATAATGAAAAATTATTTACACTCCATTCTTCTGAAACAATTAGGACTTAACCAGCACCGGTCAGGGTCAGAATATAGGTTCTACTGACTGTAAGAACTATGCAGCTTTTACATTCATTTTAATTTAGTTCATATCTCAACTTGGAAATAATGGATACTAGGGGAACTTCACTTTCAAAGTTCTTGTCTGATTTGTCCCACTTAATCCTTTAATTGGATGTTGAACTTTCTAAGTATAAAACCAGAAATTGTACATGGTTCTCAAAAAAACACAAGGAAAAATGTGTTTAAAGAATTGATAAAAATCAGTGGACTTAGCTTTAGAAAAAACTTTTAAAGTACACAAAATTGTTCACAAAGTTTTGCTCCTTTTTTTCGTAGAAAATAGAATTCAGAAATATTTAGCTATAATATTTTATGCTAACATGCATGATACAGTTCATTTAATGAGCTTCCCAATATTTATTTCAAAGTAGTGCTTTACAGCTTGAAATGAATACCAGTGCTGGCAGGTGTCAAGACTCAATAGCAATTACTTTCAGAGTAATGATGCAAATTACACACTTGAATGCTACAAAGAGAACAGCAGCAAAATATGTAGTGACAGTACAGTACTATGAAGCTTGTAAGAAGTGTCATGGCTGAGCTTCCTGATGTATCTGGTTTACCCAGTGACTAGCACTGACTACAAAGTATAACATAAGTTTAGCTCCAGGATTAATTGCTTAAAAGCTCACCATGTTTCTTACATTTTTCAGAGCCTAAATATTTTGCTCTGATTATGCATTTCTCTATCTTGTTTTTACTAAATCGAACGTTGAATAAGAAATACCACAGCACAAGCTTGCTCACTCCCAAAATGGTACAATAGAAAACAACAGAACAGGTAATTCCCATAGGTATTTTATCAATGTGGAGGGAAAGTGAGACTTTTTTAAGAGTAAAAACTCGTACAAAAATTAGAAGCCTGTACCATTATTCATAGTACTTTTAACATAAAACCCCTATTTATTTGGATATTTTATTTGAAAAATAATTACATAAATACTTGCTCTGAAATAGTAGCAAGTCTTATTGCTAGTTATTTGAAATCTGTAAAAACGTGCTACTCACCCTAAACAAAATATAGAAAACACAGATGTAGTAAGATTAAAATGCCTTGGCAACTAGGGATGATCTAAAAGAGAACTCAGACATATAAAATCTTCTCCATAGACAGAGGGAATTTTTAGCATTTCAGACCAGTAAGGTAACTACCCTGTGTAAAGACTCAGGTTAGTGGAAAGGAAAATACAGACTACAATCCAGCAAAGATTTAAAACACATGCTTAACTTCATGCACCTAAATAGTCCCATTAACATGAAGTTAAGCATGTGTGCATGTTTTTGTAGGATCATACTCAAGTGATATGCCTTTGATGAATGTTTCTTCCTGTGTTAGCAGGGAACAGTGTTTGATCAGGCCAGCATGGGGTTAAGCACCCTTTAGCTTTCACCTCTCCACTTACCGGACCTCTCTTTGTTGGTGGGAGTGAGGATGAGAGAAGTAACATCCAGCCCTGAAGGTATACAGTTCAAATTCTGGTTATTTTAAGAAGAGGAACCTCTAACAGTGCTAAACCAGAAGGTTTAACTGTAGGACTTGTATGTATGGGTTCCTAAACTGCTTCAGATTGCAGAAAAATTCCTTACAAAATGTTAGAATTTTTTTCATAAATTATATTTAGTTATTAATATGGAAGTAGCTCTGCCAGTTTTCAGCTTAATCTTATTGTGCTAAGACTGTATCAATCATTTTGATTTCTCTTCCACTCTGACTGTGATAAGAGGCTCATTTGTGTATATACTCATACAATTTTTTCTGCAGTTTGGATCTTATTTCAACAGCAGTGATTGTAAAATAGCTGCATAATATATCACAGAGCAACTGCAAGCCCAAGCTGAGCTCTAATTATACATACCTGGCTTGAAGTTTCTTCGAGCATGTTCACTACAGTAACACTAGTACAGCACCGCACATGATGGGACTAGTGTGTCACAATAGGGAATGGAGTTCGGTGCAGAAACAAGAACGCATGAACACAGAGAACTGATTTCCTTTGACCATGTGACTTCCAGGTGCTTAAGGCCTTTCATAGGGTAATTCTAGAGGGTCTTTGCTAAAACAGTAATCAAAATGCATTATAATGTGGGCATTTTTGGATGCATTTTCCACTCAGTTAATCCAAGGCAAAGAAAGATTCTGTCATCTGCCTAAACAGCCACTAATTTAGTAATAGGCAGGCACGAATTCTCCAAGTTCCTATTCTTATTTTAGAAGTAGTTAAAGAGATTGGATTTTTTCCTCCCACTATTTATTGAAGATATATTTTATAACACTTCTTCCAAACACAAGTTGATAACTGCATGTAACTATTCCATTATGGACTGCCCTAGAAGGACACAAAACTTGACTGTGTATGCCGCAAGGACATAACCACACATGCTTCCTAATATGAAAAAGAATTCAAATCATATGGAGTATATCAGGAGAGAATATAAAAGAAACTGCAGCAAAAGGACAAAAGGAATCCACCATACATCTTTGGGTGAGGAAAACCAACCGAGGATTATTAACGGCTGCAAATATTCAGTGGCTGTGAAAAATGTTGTCAAAAGCTAAACTGATCCAGAATTGAAAGTTGAGAAGTTGTGCGAAAAAAACTCATTCATTTTCCTTAAATGATATTTAATATTCCATATATTGTTTCAACAAAAAGTGGAGTTAGATATATTTAAATAAGGAACTGTATTAAAACAACTAATTCATTATACATCACTTAAGGTGTAGTATCTCTGAATTATGGTTTGGGATGGCTTTGTATATTCCTAACTTTACAGCTAACACCCCTTCCAGTTTTTATTATCACCTTGTTATTCCCATTCTTCCTTCATGATGTTATGGTGTCTAAAAAATATGTGACTTGAAAATAGTAGCCTTTCATAGCTCAATCCCCTGACTTCCCCTGGGGGAGTGGATTACTGCATCATAATACTGGTATCTGTTAGTTAATGCTGTGGGCTTCACTCAACTTCAAAGCAAAGATATTAAAGGCTCGTTTTCCACTACAAGGCAGGTGTATTTTTATTAGCTCTTTTTCAAAATTGCTATGACTTCACTTGTGGATACCCCGCCAACAACCATTATTGAAAGTTGGACTATAATTGCTAAGGAACATGCAACGTCTGAAGCACTAAACCAGTGTTACTGCAATCCTCCAACAATTGACTGAAACCAAGTGTTACATCATTAAAACTGAATTACAACACACCCATGGCGTGTTTTCCATGTGTGCTATTTTAAACAATAGTAGAGAAAAACCTGGCTATAAATTCACAGATCCCCAATTTGTTCAAAATCCATGAACAATGAGGGTTGCCTGACAGGCTCTGTTGGCTCTCTTTTAGTCAGAAATGTCACGCACCATAATTAAATGTCTGTTTGTCTTTTATAGGAGATGGAAATGCTAACTTCGGTTATAAATTTAAACAACCTGTCACAAAGGGAGACTCCACATTTGTATAGTTTAGGAAAGTTTAACAATTGTAATTGCTCCAGGAAAGACAAATAAACTAATGGAAACTATTTCATTTCTTAATTGGCTTTGCATCAGAAAAAATTAAGCTATTGTGGTTATGGTATAGTTTTCATCTGGTTTGAACTGTATTCTTTGCTTTAGTAGATAAAGTTAGTGCACCCGTACCTTCCATTGCTATCGTTTAATTTTCATAAAGAAATGAACCAAAGACTATGGTGATCAAAGCTTCTAGGTTATGAGAAGATGCCACTGACAAATGGCAACAAAATACCATCAGTGCTCCAGAAAAATGTTTAGTGCAATACAGCACAGTTCACCTTGATGTTGTCCAAGGGGAAATATTTTGCTGTCACCGTGGTATGCAGAGACTATTATAGTTCAAGAAAATCCTGCAGTTTTTTCTACTCAGCTTCAGAAATTTTGCAGTGCCCAGATTCCAGTGGAAAATATTTGATCACTCATATGCTTGGACAGAAATTTGTCACCTGGAATAGAAATCAGGACAAACCTGCCAGCATCCTTATTCAGACAGGCTCTGCAAATATATACTAGGCAAGATCTCTGCCAAATAACTTGTGTCTGGCCAATACCGCCTTTCAAATAGTCTGTGAATACCAGCTGCCAATAAAGATTCATTATACCATGTATAGGTAAATATTATTTTAGCTTTTGCATCTACAGTTTTAGGCTTACACAGTAGCAATTCATTTGCTCCCCACATACTACCTGTCTGCAAGTTTCTGTGCAGTAGCCAACCACAATATTCACACTTCTCACTAGCACCTAAACAATATATGTCTTTTGCTTAAAATAGACCAGTCAGATGTAAATATTTCCAAGTATGTTTTTCACTCACACACAAAGTACATACTATAGTTATTTTAAATAGCAATATGAAATGCAAAACTTCACAGTATGTGTTTTAATCATCTAAAACTTTTCCTGCTGCAATGCTTTTCAAGAAGCTTTTAATTTGTTCTAGGTTCTATAATCTATAAAAATGCGTGTCAATGCATAATGTCTTCCACTTCTAAAAATTCATGCCTATATTAAATTAATGCAAACAAAAATAGTCATGCATACGGCAACAGTTCTTAAAAAATAAAAACATTTTCAAAGGGAGTGGGTAGCACTTTCACCATAAATGTTTGCCTATACATCTCCATTCTATCTTGTTTACAAAAAGCCCTACAACTCAGATTATCTCACTTCAGAACACTATTTACTTTTTCAAAATTGCACCAAACTTGCTGTTACAAAACTTCTCAAGCATTTGGGTTGATTCGATTTTCATTTTAACTTTACAACTATTTTCATCTATTAGAAGGAACTACATGAGAAGAGTCCAGTGAATAGATACTAACTTTTGATTCCTAGAAAGTTGTGATAGGAGTACCATTTATCAATAATTTTTTCCATAGCATTTTTGTTTCACCTGACGAATCATGTTACTTTATCCTTCCTTTTATTGTATTACATGCTTTCACACAACTTCATCACTATTTTTCTTTATACCTTCCCATCATAAAGTCTTCCAGTGTCCTTATGTCTCACTAGCACTTCAGTTATTTTCAGTTGTCTCCAGAAGACATTGGTGGCTGAAAAATCTCTATCTCATGATTAAGCGAGATAGTTGAATTCTCTCTGATGGTTTGTATTTTGTTTGTACTACTAGAGCACTTTACTGCCACATGACTAGGGATCATATTTGGTCCCAACTGCCAGAAAATTTAACTTTCATTATTTTTCTATGATTTTTGTTTTTATTCAAAAGTTGTTGTGTTATATAAATAAAAGAAATTCAATTATAAATATAGTTTTATGCCATCATGTAGGGCTCCGTAACATCAAGTTTATATGCCATCATGCACAATTCAGATATATCATTTTTATGCAAGCTTTGTCCTTGTTCTGTTTCTATACTCCTCTAGATATTATTACTCCCAGCACAAATTCTATCATCTCTGTGCAGAATCCACTTATCTCTTCAAGTTGCATTCACAGGTTCACAGGTTATTCTGAGTTGGAAGAGACCCACAGGGATCATCTAGTCCAACTCCCAAGCGAACACCCACCCAGGGATCGAACCCACAAGTATGGAACCATGAGCACCATGATCCATCCATTCAAGCCTCCCACCAGCTACACCATGTCACTGAGTTCCTCATGCAGTCTTTTCTTAAACACCTCCAGGAACGGTGACGCCACCACCTCCCTGGGCAGACCATTCCACTCTCTCTGTGAAAAAGCTCTTCCTAATATCCTAATTGCCTAAACCTCCCCTGGCGTAGCTTGAGGCCATGCCCTCTTGTTCTGGTGATGGCAGCCTGAGAGAAGAGATTCACACCCACCTGACTGCAACCTCCCCTCAGGTAGTTGTAAACAGCAATGAGGTCACCTCTGAGCCTCCTCTTCTCCAGGCTGAACAACCCCAGCTCCCACAGTCGTTCCCCACAGGGCTTGTCCTCCTGTCCTTTCACTATCCTTGTCGCCCTTCTCTGGACCATCTCAAGCAGCTCAACATCCTTCTTAAACTGGGGAGCCCGCAACCGGACACGGTACTCAAGATGTGTTCTGATTCCCCTCTCTCTGCCAAATAAATTCCACCTAATATTATTGTGTGTTTAAATATTAGTTTATGTTAAATATAAATTAATTATCTCCTCTATTTTTAACTAAATCTTAACTCCTCCTTTCTCTACAATTCTAGATGATCATCACTGTTTATACATCATCTTCAATTCCCACCCCTTCGGAGACTCCATATCCACATGCACAGATTCTTTCCTAACACCACACCAGATATATTTAGGCTTATCCAGAATTCTCATCCAGGCCCTTTTCTTCTCATATCTCCTCCATAGCATTTCTCTCGTCTAAAACCTTTATATCTCACTGATATCCACCCAGCTGCTACTGAAATAAATGAGTTTTCTTTGGGCTATGTCACTCCTCTGTATGTACATTCCCATTAGCTCCCTCTTTAAAAGTAAGATAGTTTTAAACATTTTTTAGATCTTTCCTGCACACCTTTCCCTTCCCTGTGCTCATTCTGTTAGCTTCCATTATAAACATGCTCAATTTTCAGACAAATAATTTTTAATTTCTCCTTCAATGGTCTGAATACATGTCCACATTTATCTGCTGTTTTTCATCTCATGTTTACATTGTACATCCCTGGAAGCAGGACTATTGCTTTGTTCTGGGACCTGACAGTATCTTGCACAGGTACAAGAATACCTGGATGCCAACTAGTTTGACTTCAGATGTAACAAAAGAAATATTTATTCTCAATCAGCACATTGCAAACATGAATGTAGTGATGAAGTGTTTTTCTATGTTTGTCCAACATCTCATTAGTAAATTAAAATACTAATTTACTACTGTGAATGGCAACATGATGCTTCAGGATCTTAGTATGCCAATGGTCAAAACCACCCGAATGTTAAAAATGAGGTTCCTAAAGCACTAAATAACCATTGAAAAGCATTTTCCTCTATAAATATTTTTAATCAGAAATAATATAGATTTTCATATTTGAAAAGAATTTTTTTAAACCCCATTAGTCAGAAGAATATCTTAGAGCTGTTTCTTCTAGTGTGCAATAACACCTGTAAGGTAAATATAATTGTTTGCACTACTGGAGAGATTTATTTACATTGGTGATGCCACAATTTTTCTCATTTACCTTATCAGTAAGAGTAAAAAAACCAGGAAAGTAAGTAAGTCACTAAACTATAAAATTTCATCTATTAAGAAGGCAATCTATTCTTGTGGTCAGCAGCATACTCCAAAGCGCATATTCAACCAGAATTTTTTTTCAGCTCCAATTAAAATAACACAATCAGATGTTTCATGCATTTCCTGTAATGCTAAGTGTTATTTTTAAGTTAAGAAGTATGAAAATGCTGGAGCTCCAGAGAGCTGGCATTACTTAAAAATTACTGTACATGAACAGTTACACATGCATAATTACATAATTGCACTTGATGGCAGCAATAGCACATAGAGAAGACTATTAATAGCATGTAAAATCTGCAGAAAACTTGTGAAGACAAATGGCCTCCAGAAATGTAAAAAGGTGGCACTTGGTGCAGAATATATTTTAGTTTTACCTTTCAGTATGACAATTCTATGAAAGAAAGGATCAAAGGCAAATGGCACAGCTGGCAGTTTCAGGATAATTTAAGAGGTGTAATGGCAATAGCTTTTTGGTTTCAGTAAGATGGACTGCATTAACTGTAATAGGGAAATGATGGTGGAGAAAAGTCATACAGCATTCTTGCCTGGCACTAGTACAACTTTAGCTGAACCTGCACTTTAGATGACTTAATACAAATTTCAAGGGAGAAAACATCTTCTAATTGATATTAACAATATCAGTGTCTTCTCTGTAGTATGGGACAGAAGAATCCAGCACCACATTTAGTCTTACATCTCTGATTCAGGAACTCATGACCACTGGGGAATTAAGACTAGCATGTGCCTACAGCATATCCAACCATGATTCCATGACCTTATCCCCACACTATAAAGCAGTAATCTGTCTGCAAGGATATGACTAAATACTTTAGTTATGAGGGCATCTGGGCTGGAAAGATGCAATATAAGCTTTGCAGATAATGCTGTATAAACCCAAGTCCCTTTTCTCATTCTCCATTCTCCTTGTAAAGATTAAATTTTACAATATTGCAAGGTTCATACAAGCAACTTCTTATCATTCAGTTCCTTAACAAAGGAAGTAATAAATAAGAGTTTGGAAAACTGTACGGAACCTCCCTACTTCCCATCCTTACCCTAACTCTCTCTCAGATCACTAGAGGTACGCTTTGGTTCAGCTGTGCCCTGCATCAGCTGGAGCGGGTCTGTTGCGTCTGCCGTCCCTCCTGGTCATTTCCTTCCATTCCACAGTTAACTCAGATAATATTGGACTATGCATAGTCTGTTCAACAAAGAACAATTTTGCATTTGATAACTGTATATACTTGACAGTAACCAGTTTACAAATCCTTCCCCTCAAGGAGACAACACTTTGGACTAAGGGCAAAGTTCAGAATCTCTACTGCCAAATCTAACATGGGTTCTCTGAAATTATTGTCACATATGCCCAAATACTTTACAGTCGTAACATGCTTTTGTGTAGAGTTTAATAGTATAGACTACTGCACAAAGAAAAATACAATCATGAGGATCAAGTAATTTGATCTCCAAAAAGATCAAAATAAAACAGCAGAGTGTGTAAAGCAGATTGGGCAGATTTTATGTGGACTATCCAGGAAAAACGGACCAGTTTTGCCTGCATGCTGCTTTCACAGCTATTATTTTTGTTACTTTTGCAATCTGATGCTTTTGATTTTTATTTGATGCTAATAAGTTCTGAAAGCAAGAGAGCTTACAAAGCTAGAGAAGTAAACCTGGATCCACTAAAGAACCTGTTTTCCTCCTTCTTAATTCTCCACTAGCCAGGAGTGAAAACGTCAGTTTTACATGACTGGATTGAGAAGATTTGATTAATTTACTGGATTGAGACTTTTTATATGAACTTGGCAGAAATCAGTAATTATTTAGAAGGTCGTAAATAGTCTAATAAGATATTTGAAAATATCAAGTTATGATAGCACCAATTCATATAAAAATTAAGGCTATATGTAACTATATTGGTTCTATCACTATTCTTAATCAGAGTACTCTAGAATTATTTATCTGTTTAAAATGAGCTACCCTTGAGTAATGCATAATGACAGAAAAAAATAAGGCTGTGAAAAAGCTGATCTGAATCTGAGGTGCTAATACTCTACCAATACCTAGGACTGTGCTAAAACTAGACAGTTTTATTTTTTTAAATATCCAGGTTTTCTAAGTAAATCTTCCAACAGGAAGATCTTCAGATAGCCACTTAGACAAAACACTCACTTATTTCTCTCTCCTCTCATAAGCAGAGATGGGGCAATTAAATCAAAGAATTTATTTCTTGAAATGTCTTCTTTCAAGATGAATAAGCTCACAGCAAGTTGAAGACTTTTGACTATTTTAAGCAGAGAGGTTTGAGTGAGATATTTTTGTTTTGGTCAATATTTTGTTCTAGTATTTGACTGTTCCTACTTTATAATAGTGGGGTGAAAAATCTCCAAACTTAGAGCGAAATAAAAGTGTATCAACCTAGGTAGAATGAAACATTCTAACTACCCACATCTAAACTCCCATTTGTTTTTGTCTGTTTTCTATTTCGTAAAATAAATACAGAAATTTTCAGTTTTCTTGGATCTCAAAATACTTTATTTCATTTTGATTTGATTAGTGAACTAGAAAACAAAATTTCCTTTAATCCCCTCCATTTCTCTTCAGTATTTTTTCCTTTCTCACATATAGAGTGCATATGTTGTGTCTTTTTTTAGCGAACTGCGCATTTTAGACTGCTATCCAGCAGGCACGACAAATTCTAGCATGTTGTAGCCTAATTTTTAAAATTTATGCAGCTCTTTTCAGTTGTTTGTATCCTGCTAACACATTTTTAGGCTTAATTCACAAGTCTGACAAAGGAATTCCTGCTTTTTGCACGTTTTATTGTCTGGGGATGCATTTCAATAAGACTCTGATAACCTCAGAAGTTAATTACCATCCATACATGTACAGTATATCCCCACTGGATTACAACTCCTCCATTGTGACCTGGGGGATTTGTGAGGAAAATTTCTTACAATTTTGCTTCAGCCACTTGTGAGTTTCCCCAGACGACGCATGCACAGTGCCTCTGCTCCACCGAGGGGCGGTGCCGGCCCAGGAATCACGCTGTCCCCTGTAACTCTAAGCACAGCCAGGGACTGAGCCCCGTCGGGCGCTTGTTACTATTTCCATGGCTACAGGTAGGGAAGGGAAGTGCCCCAGGAAAGTGGGGTTGGCCATGGCGGCCAATGGGACATGCTCACTCCGCTGCCACAGCTGAATCCACCCTGTGCTGCGTGGGGCTGGGGCACAGTTGTGCAGCGGCGCGGGGCCAGGGTGTGGCGGGCGTGGGGCTGGGGCATGGTAGGCACATGCACTGGTGTCCGGGTGAGAGGAGGGCAGGGGAGGGCGAGAAGCGGCGCGGGGGTTTGGGCTGCAAGCATGTGCAGTGGCAGCAGCCTGGCCCCGGCTGCAGCGGCAGCATTGCCGAAGCGGCAGCATTGCCGAAGAGAAGCCAAAGGATTCTCAGGGGGGTCTCCCGAGTCAGAGAGGGCTCAGAAATGGTTCCTGTTGCTCCCCTGTGCTGAGAGAGCCCGTGGGAAGGAGCGGAAATGTGCCCACAGCGCTCCAGAGTGCTGGAGGGTGGAGCAATGGGCGTGGCATATTAATGACCTGCTCTTCTTTGCGAATTTGACATTCTGCGAGAGCCCTGGCATGACCTGCTCCTCAGAAATCCGGGGGTATAACTGTAGTATGGAGGATACACTTGGAATGTATTCAGTTTAAGACAACGGTTTCATTAGAAGCAAAGATGTCCGACCAAGAAAACAGAATTATACTCCTGAACACGTTTCATCCTGTGCCAGAATGTGCTTAGCTGAACACAACAGAGAACTTAAAAATACTACGTATACATACCACACCCCACCCCGCTCCAAAGCTGTGTAGAAAAGGAAAGCTGTTTAATAGGCTTAACTTGTAGTCTTTTGGGGAAAAAACCAACCAGAAATCTAAGTCAGTTGATGGCAACTCTATTCACTGCTTACCTAGTGCACAAAAGTGGAACAGGTCCTTTAATGCCTGCACATAGGCAGGTAGCCTCCCTAAAATGTTATAATCTAACTAGGTTGGTTTCAGACAAAGGAAATTGGAAAGAGCTATGGAGACACATAGGTTTAAAACAAGCTGGTTAATGGCCAGATTCTGCTTCTTAGCATCCTGCTTCACTACTGCTTTTAACTGTGTCCTAACATCTGACCACTCTTTGTAGCCAACCTAGACAAAGAAAACAAGAAGAGAAACGAATAGATCTAGAGTTTTATAGGCATATGAGGATCTGCAATGAATTCAGGTAATAGCTAAAGACAAAATACAGCAACCTTTTCACCATAAAATCTAAAATATTCAAATTAAAATCAGGCATTTTCAACTGTGTATTAGCTTCCAATCAACAAAATAAACAATCTATTCCAGACAATTCATGGGTTCCACATGATGATAAACCAAACAAATTCTGTCAGGACAGATGTGATCACTCCCAGACTCTTATGGGGGGTTGTTGCAGTATTTTGCCTTGGTTTCAAGTGATAACTAGTGCTTTACATTTATGTTTTTCTCATAACACCTATTTCTAACTTTTAAATATACAAAATGTTTTGTGTGTTCTGCATTTGGTAATCAGTTGTTAAACACAGCATTTGCTAATCTTCTTTCATCAGGCAATTTTTATTTGGCACTGGCAGGAGAAGAAAATTTTAAAGCATTCTCTTTGCTCTGCGTAATACCCAAATATAAAACCAAATATAGCATTGTTGCTTTCTCTACATTCTCTTACACCCTGAATCTAAACATCATAGAAAACAGAACTTGTACAGTGGAATGATACAACAAGGCAGCAATAGAAAATGAGAAAATAAATCACACCACAGATAATGGCTTGATTTTATCTTACTGCTCACTTTAGACAAAAGGGACTGGCTAGTTAGAATTTAGCATGCAATTGCCCAGATGTCACAAAGCAGTTTTCAGTTTCTGTGGTTATTTCAGGTGTTATTACTAGAAAAACAGAGGCTGGACTTTTACTGTGCCTTTCTTCCTTAATTGTTCATATGAAACTTCTGGGGAAAAAATAGACCAAGTAAAAGATAGAATTTACAAATTTTAAAAAGTTATAGAACATTTTGAATTAATTTCTGTTATCTGATGCACGGGTATTGATTTGGATTTCCAATGGCCTATGTTACAGTCTAATTCTCTGCGTCCTACACTGACATTCTGTTGCAGAAATGCTAAGTATTCACAGGTGCCATGTTTTGTTCACTGTTACAGAAGTGGGAAGGGACATTTATGGAACGAAGGGTCTTGCACCTCCATTTCCCTAGCAAGACGTAAACACTAAGTAAGCCTGGGCTGCATCTGTTTTTTACATTTGGGTTTTCGCTGTTGAAATCTTAAGAAACAGAAATATCAAAAATGCTTTAAATACTAGGTTGGTTCTTTGTAGTCACTTTGTATCTGCCAAATCTAGATATATTCCACATCAGAGACAGCTCTTTAATTAAACCTGTTATGTCCCAAAAGTTAACTCAATCCCTCTGCCTCCCATATTGAAGATAAAACTCAAACTAAATCATCTGTCTTCATGGTCTTGGGAACATAGACATAATTCTCCCCTCTTTAAGATTAGCATAACCTGCCTGTTACAATAGCTTTGGTGGCAGGCTCTTTAATTTTGCATATCGGGTTGTCCTAACAAACACATACATGCAGGTGAGCTTGGTGGGCTAAAGACAGCCAGGTCGCAGATAACACACATACTGGGCATGCACAGTGGTGCCGGAAGGCTCCTCACTCTAGGGTATTGGGGGATACCTTCTGCATTCATCAGACTGCATCTTCTGCTTCTCCCCATATGACTTGCTTGGATAGGAAATCTCAGCAAATCAGCCAGTACCTTTCACTCAGGACACAGGAATCCCCCATCCTTTATTACCCTGCCTTTGACTCAGAGATTGCAATGTACTTCACACAATACCTTTAAATCAACTTTGAACATAAAATTTACAAGAGTGTAAACTGACCAGTAACCAAGGGCTCTGACAAGAGTAGGAAACACATGTCAGTTCTAACTGCCTTTGAATCTCTCCTACAGAACCCAAACAGCCCACTATCTGTCAGTACACCTGCCTCCTACTTCAGCATATGCCAGCACTGCTTGTGTTGTGATGCAACGGTGCATCTCTGCTAACACAGATAATAGTGCATTCTCTGAGCACTTCCTCACTGGAAATACTCTTTAAAGGGAGAAAAAAAATCAATTAAAAAAACCCTCTACATATTAAATTTCTGGACAGTACAACCTCTGTGGAAGAAAGATGGTCTGAAACAAATTTATGTATTTGTATATTAGCACAAAATAAAAACAAAAAATTGCTAGTTAATACTCTAGTACTGCAACTACAATTGCACAGACAGAAATATCTAGTCATGTGGAATATCTCAGTTGTCACCAACGACAAATGTTGGTGAAGCAATTCACTGGTATGGAGATTTCTATCATTATCCATGTGTTATTATGATGTAGAAAAGAATGCTGTTTGACAGGGCTTGTAGCATTACTGGCTTTTAGAAAAATTATGCTTTGACTTATGAACCAAAGCAGATCAGTAATAATGTGTGTGAAATGGTATAGCTTCATTTTTACAAAGACACCCTCAGATGTATAACTGAACATTAATAATCTCATTGGCATGGATGTTATCTTTAAAATGCAAACATTGTACACAACTATAATCCGATCACTAACTGCTTTGGGTCAAGAAGGGCCAGGAAACAAACTTTATAACTATGAGCGTGAGTGTTGACAGAAAAAAACACAAATTTCAAACAGTATATGTGAACATGTATTTTCTATCTTCAGAGTACTACCTTGGCTTTCTCTTTCACTGCATGCTTCTGATTTCTATTAAGTATGACCACCTTCTTGTCTTCTCAAGCAATTAAAATGACAAAAGTAATAGCAGATGCTTCTTTCATAGTTAAAACCACAGCAAGCACATCATAGCTTGCATTTCATTACAACTGCTCTATACAGCCTAGTAATTGCAAGGTAATTGAAAAGTTCCTGATAATAAACCACCTGTTTACTTTTTTTTCAGACAAAATAAATTCAGGCTTCATTTTAGCAATATGTTAGATGGTTTCCAACTTGTCCTGAATTTTGTTTTATTTTATGATTGTAAATAAACCCTGGAAAATTCCTTCCCCGATTTTACCACCTGAAACTGCAGCTGTTGGCTGACACTATCAAAGCCTCGCAATTCCGAACTCACGTGCAAATCTCATCAAGTGCAGACACTTCTAATTGATTCCAGAAGTTTTTCTTTTGGTAAAATCAGCAGGCAGAAGAAGAATAATGAGCGGCTTTTAAGCAGAGGGGGGAGGGTGTTGAGCTCAGGGAGTGGAGATTTTAAAAGCTCCAGCTCAACTGCTCTGCCAGAAATGCGGCAGAAATGCGGAGCAATTTTACGGTCAATTGGCCAGAGCATCTGGAACTATACATCATAGTCTTTAGTTGATGGTGGTGAAGCCGACTCTCAAACTGGCTAAGACTAAACCAGTAATGACTCTGCTGTCACACCTAAGTGGAAACTAACTTAATCTATTGCCAGATTTTACTGTGATATTTTCACTAAGGGACACTTTTTCCCTTAGGGCAGTTGTCAAGCATATCAAAAGTCCAGTTCCTGGGACACATTGTATGGCATAGCTCACTATTCTGAATGAAGCTAACACAGAATTAAATGATTACAACTTGTATTTGTTTAATTCCATGTGTGTTGACAAGGCTTTTTATCATAAGGCAGTAGAGTTTCCTTCCACTCCCAGTTTCATTTTTAAAATACATTTGAAATACACCAGCCAATCTACTTAGGGCACAGAAACCGCATAAATGCTGAGGCCGTAAAACATAGCACCGGGCATGGAGCTTTGACCTGAATGGAAACCAAATATGGGATATGTGACTCTCTGAAAGTGGCACAGATGATCATAATGAGGGACCAAGAAAAAAATGCTACAGAGCAGAAAACCATCGCTGATGTGGAAATAAGTTCTTATGAGTAAATGTTTGTTTTAAGTCAGTATTCATGAGTCAGTATTCCAACACTGGTAAATTACACTACGAAACAAGTGAGGTAACAGCAACTCTTTGTATGATGAAAGGAGAAATAAGTAGTGTGGTAATATATCACATTAAGAGGGACTTCTGTGGAACACAGGATACAGTGTAAATCAGTTCTTTAATAAAGAGATATTTTATATTTTATCCAGACCAATTAGCTGCCAAGCCATAAGAAATACTAGAATTACATCTAAGATCAGAGAAGTAGTCTATTTGGTCCAGAATCCTGTCTCCAAAAGTTTTTGGAACAGCTGCATCTACCAAGTTCAGATACTCTGGAGGAGTAAACAAACAATTTGACCACAACAAAGCTCATTTCTGTCTTTATTAGTTAAGGGCCAAATTATACCCTGCAGCACAAGATTCTGTATATCTTTCAAAGCTTTTATATTTCTAACATACAACACATCCACATAAAACAAAAAAGAAAACAAGTTATTAATTTAAAACATCACACGTGTATGCAATCTTTTTCTCTTTTCCTAAATGAAAGGTGCCCTAGACTTTCGTCCTTTCTACTTGTAAATTAATACATGCCTGCCAGCATGGTCACAGTCAGGCAGCCCATGAAGTTGCAGTGCAGGAGAAGTCTGCACTGCACATTTACTCTCAGATACAATGCCTTGACTGCAACAAAGGTAAAAGATAAATAAACACTTCAAAACAGACATTTCCTCCTCCAGCTTCCTCCCTCCTAGCCCCTTAGTTTAAGAGTCTTTCTCAGTATTGAGTTGTAGCCACTATGAGAGTTGGTGAAAATATTTAAGACAAGTTCCAACAACATGTCAATGACTCTCATTTCTATTTGCTCCTCATTAGTACTACTGTCAAATAACAGCCAGTGCTTGACCAAATTCAGCTCATGGAATATGCTGGCTGGTGCCAAACCAGAGTAGTTGGATGGAAACACTTTGAAGAGGTGCACCATCATCACAGATTTATTTTTACATATCGTGCCTGCTGAACCGTCACATAACTGAACACACAAGCAATGTTTTCTGCTACCTCCAGGTGGTTAGGAGGCTCCAGGCCCAGTCTGACAGAAAATGATTTGGCTTTAGTAATGCACATAATCATCACATTACACAGGCATGAAGTAATCAGCCTAAAGGAAACTAACTAGTATAGGATGTGGCATCAGAGATTCTCAAAAAGCTCTTCAAACCAGTCAAATATGTCCCTGCACCTAACATTGAGGTTTTCATTGATTTCCATCCATGAAACAATTTTCTTAGGATCTAAACATCTCCTCATACAGCACTACTTTTTTTATTAAACGAAAACCCCAAAACATAACCCCCCCAAACAAACCACAACCTCCTGCCCTTCTCTCATCTAACCATCCATATGAAATACATAAAGGACAAAGAAGACAAAATGCTGAGAAACATGTGGTGTTCCACCTCCTGTAGTCACTTTTGTAATGATGATAGCTTGAAATTATTTTCTTTTTTGGAGCAGGAAAGGGCACTGTGAGAGATCCCCATGAGTGTATCACTGAAGGATTTCAAATGCAGGGGAGAACAATATATGTATTTAAATGATCACAAAAATCACATAATTTTCATATGGAACCAAAGCTGATAACACAGAACTTCAAAATATTAGTAGAGCCAGTGCTGTTCTTAAAAGACTGCAGGCACAGTTAACAACCATATTAAGATTGCAGATTACCATCACTGCTTTCTCCATGCCTACCTGAGCTAATTTAATGGCAAAGTGGGAAAGGCTTGCTAGTTTCCTCTGTTCTTCTCCCTTCCCTGACTGATCCTCTACTTTTCCTTAATTTCTTCTGTATTTTCCATATAGTGTCACCCAGAAAGCCTTCTTTACATGCAGTAATTCTGATAATTGTCACACCTTCTTATGAGTCAAATGCAATAATTTTCAGTTTAAGGCAGATATTTTTACTAGTTAGCATGCAAATAGTACTGCAAAAATATTTACTTCTGAAATCTTATCTACTGTCTCTAAAACAGTCATAAGAAAGATGAACATATGAAACCTAGTAACAGAAAACCCTCAGATGTATAGACAAATCACATACTTTTTCACTAATGGTGGCACACGCCATTGGTAAAGTCAGTCTTGCACCTACCAGCTTCAATGGCCACCATTAGTTTAAGAATTCTGGGGCAGAATTACTTGCTAAATTCTAGAACATCGAACAGTGTCATCATGTCTCCTGCAGTTTATTTATCTTAATTCCTAAGTAGTTATGCCCTAGAAGGCATAACTTAGAGAAGTAAAAAAAAAAAAAAAAGTCAACAGAAATTCCTTTACAGTATGTTGTGTGTTCCTTCTTGGATTACTAAAGCATTGTTTATTTGGTACAATATATGGATAAAGATGTAAGGATAACATTATTTGAGCCTATTACAGATTATGAGTACTAGGAATATTACATTAAAAAGATCAAAGTCAGCTAAACCTAGGTGTATGTTCAAGAGGGGATATTTAGATAAGGAAAAGATTAAATAAAGGGTTTAAGTTACATCTCTTAAAATTTTTAAGAGTATCTGAAAATGCAACAGAGCAAAGGAAGTTGAAAAGCAAGCAGATGAAAATTACCAGGACACGGGTAGCATAAATTTTAAAAAGTGCATGTAAGATATCTATATTCCTGGGCCACAAAAAATACCCAAAGTTATCTACATTATTATACTACTAAGGATACATAACTTGTTTGAATGTTGAACAGAAACAATTTCAGGATAAATCCTAGACCTAATTTCTGTGGAAATAATTAGTTTATTTATTTATTATGCTTTTGGGGTGGGTCTCTGGCATCCAGCCAGGGTCAAACCATGACAGCTTTCTGTTTCAAAATTATCAGGTCAATACTCAGATAAAACATTGATGTTTGAAGACTTTTCAACATGAATTGACAGATCTCCAGCAGTATCTCTTTGCTTAGACATTAACATAAGTCCCATTAGACACGTAAGAACATGCCTACCAAGAATCCAGAAACTATAATGCATTAAGAGCAAAAGCGGATCATTTATTTTAGAGTGGGGAATGCTTTGAAGTTCATCACAAACATTCAGACGACAAAAAGGGAAGTATTTTTTACAATTAAGGTGGTGAAACACTGGAACAAGTTGTTCACAAGGGTAGTAGTTGCCCCACTCCTGGAAACATTCAAGGTCAGGTTGAATGGTGCTCCTCAGCATAGTTGAAGATGTGTCTGCTTATTGCAGGAGGTTGGACTAGATGACCATTAGTATTCCATTATTCTATGATTCTATGATCAAAAAAGCTATAAATGTCACCAAATTGTTGATTCACGACAAAATGTAAATCCCAAGTGTGGACATACTGGCACTGCTCAGAAGCATTATCTATTATTGTTTCCCCAATGGCAAATGACTTCAAAGACACCTATTCTTTAACAATTTTCAAAGAAAAATCGTGAGCAATTGTTTCTCATTATCAATGGACTACCTAGTCAGCACCAAACAGGAAACTTAAGAAAAGAGCAACAAAAGACTATAACATGAAGAATAAAAGGAGAAACATTATACAGAAGAAAGGACAGGAAAGTACAGCAGAGAATTTGAGATGATACTAGAGATGCATTTTTAATGACAGAAACATATAAGAGTCA
>WEKX01002033.1:112999-137751 GCA_013390025.1 Pitta sordida
CCTGTGGGACTCCACTTGTGACTGGCTGCCAGCTGGATGTGGCACCATTCACCAACACTCTCCGAGCTCGTCCATCCAACCAGTTCCAAACCCAACATAAAATGCTTCTATCCAGTCCATGCTCTAAGAGTTTCTCCTGAAGCTTATTATGGGAAACCGTGTCAAAGGCTTTGCTAAGGTCCAAATACACAACATCCACAGCCTTTTTCTCGTCAACCAGGCAAGTCACCAGATCATAGAAGGAGATCAGGTTGGTCAGACAAGACCTGCCTCTCCAAAATCCATGCTGACTAGTTCTAATGTCATGTATGTTTTGCAGTTGCTGCGTAATAGCACACAGGACTATCTGTTACATCACTTTGCTTGGGACTGAGGTCAGGCTGACAGGTCTGTAATTACTCAGATCATCTTTCCTGCCCTTCTTGTGGATGGGTGTCACATTAGCCGATTTCCAGTCTTGTATATATATAATTCTCTACAAACAATAGAAATAATAATCTGGTAATTCTACTTCTATTTGTTTCTTATTAAGGGACACTTTTACGTATGAATACACACAACTCAGCAAGGCAAGTATTGAGAGTGTGTATTATGAATATTTTTCTCCCAAAATTCAGTTGGAATACTCAAATAATTCAAGTATGAAAAGTATATCTCAAGGCCTTCAGAATTAGTTGCCAGATTTTATATTTTGTTGCTATAAGCCTTTATTATGTTAGTCATAAGATAATACAAATATTTTCCAAATCAAATTTAAGCAATTAATACACTGCTGAGTTCTGGAAGACTCTTATCCAAGGAATTCAAGAACTGCTTGATTTACACACCAAAACTTTGAAAAACTACCAATATGGGGGGGAAAAAATTCTCAATTAGTGGTATTTATCCAGCTTTAAATATTGCCTAATAGTGATTGCTTCCTATTCCAGGTAAAAAGAAAACAAAAAAACCCACCCAAATTCTCAGCAGCATTAGATATTTTTCTTTTTTTAATTACCTGTTCCCTTAGAAAAGCAGGAGAATCGAGATCACTACCAGAAATTTCCATTTAACAAAGTTGGTTCACATTCTGCAGATGTTTGAAGTCAAAGAAACCATTCTGAATTTGCTTGAGCCTCAGTCCCTACTGTTTTATTTGATTTTTTTCTGATTTTAAGCCAAAAAGCATCTGATAACAGTTCTACTAGTGCTCTTTGCTGGTAACCAACAGTAGGTATCTTGGTAATATTATTCAGATCAGAATCAAATTCATGATTATGGTTATTTAACTCTGATAATATTAAAAGAGTTAAGAAATACAAACTGCAATGAAAAAAATACTAAAAAACTAAAGACACAAAAAGGATAAATGTAAGTGCTAGGAAGACAAAAGCAACCAAACTTAATCAGACCATAGATGTATTTAGTAAAGTGTCCTCTCTTTGCCAATGGCTAAAAGCATGTTTCTCAGATAGAGTATAAGTACAGAACAAAATATTTTATATTTAAGTTTTCTAGACTTCAAGAATTACTAGATTTCTCTCATAAAAGGTGAATTAAACAATCCAAATTCTGCAATGCATTTATATTATTCACTTCAAAGCATACTGCCAGTAATATGTTATTTTTGCAAGAAATGGTAAACACACAAGCTCATAATTCTTTTCAGTGGAAATTGGCATCTCTGCAGCAAATCCAAACAATTTTCTTACACAATAACTACAAAAAATGAAAAACAAAGATGTAAGAAAAAAATTACTCCACATAAAAAAAATAGGAAAGCAAAATATAATTGTTTAGTGTTCCAGTTTTTTCTGAAAAGATAAAAATAAGTAATAAGCAATAAGTAATCAGCATAGACATTTTAAAATAAATATCTTACCTCATATGCATAGCCCAAGAAAGAAAACTGACTCCTAAAGTAGCCAAGTTTGTAGGCACCTATAAAGACCAAGCAGCGGATGATTTCCAAAATTCCTGCTTTGGACCTAGAAGAGGGAATCAATTCAGATTAACATCCAATCTTTTCTTTGCTAACTTCACTTAATAACAGAAAGTAGCATAAGTCTGTGATGTCCTGCACTTACTTCAAGTTATCTTTCTTTACAGTTAAGCTTTTATAGTATACACCTTACAAGGTACTTACACTTACTTGCAAACTATAGATGAACTCATGCAAATATAGCTCTATATATAGAGTTACTGTCCTAATCCCAAAAATGACCACAGCAAAATTCTGAAAACTGTTACATAATGAAATACGTAATGATCAGAATTTTTTCATTGGTCTATTTCTGTCAATTATTACTAATTCACATCATAGACTCGCTAAATTATACACGTATGTGGCATACTGACAGATTTAGGCAACCAGGCTGGTGAAGAGACTGGAGAACAAGTCCTCTGAGGAGAACCTGAGGACTTTTTTCTGGAGAAGAGAAGGCTCAGGAGAAACCTTATTGTTTTCTACAACTACCTAAAAGAAGATTATGGTGAGGTGGGGGTCAGTCTCTTTTCCCAGGCAGCCAGCAGTAGCACAAGAGGGCAGAGTCTTAAGCTGCACCAAGGGAGGTTTAGATAAGACATTAGGAGGATGTTGTTTACATAGAGATTGACTGGGCATTGGGACAGGCTGCCCAGGTTGGTGCTGGAGTTACCAGCTCTGGAGGTATTTAAGAAGAGACTGGATGTGACACTGAGTGCCATTGTCTAGTTGACATGGTGGTGTTAGGTCAAAGGTTGGAACCTGATGATCTCTGTTTTGAAATAAACTCTTCAGTCGATAAAAGTGAAAGGTATTCCTTTCTGAAAATACAATGAATAGCAGGTACAAAGCAGTACCAGCACCTCAAGTCTCAAAGGAAGCTTCTCTTCCATATTTCTGCTCTGGCAGGGCAAATAGTTTCTCTGCAAGAAAATGTGGCTGCTGCTTAGTCTTCTCTAGGGCCACAGTGCCTGTATGGACTACTTCATAATTTATGTCTCCCTGGGCTGGTATAGTCAAGATCCAATTTCCTTTGAATCCATACTGATTAAGTTTAGCCTTAAGTCTACACACTCTTTCACATGATTTTGAGTCTACTCTAAGATATATTGTGTGCTTTTCACATACCATCACTGTACCTGACACAGATGGCATGCTACATGGGACTGACACAATATGGTTGCAATCTGACCTTGAAGAGCCTTGGTATGGCTGGCAGGTCCCACTCACCTGTCAGTGTCCAGAATGCAGAGGTGTGTACTCAGTAAATGTAAGCACAGTGGGAGACACTACTAACCTATTCCATAAACTTTCTACAAGGGACAATACAGATGTAGTCACTAATTGCTGCAGGAACACTCCTGGGTTTAGGTGCTGGTTAGACTGCAGGAAACAATATATATGTCCAAGTGTATCAATATTTCTTTGTCAATATAATTTCTGACACACTTGACATTTCCATATAATTATAAATAATGCATAATGAAATAAGAAAAAAAATTCCATGTTTTATATCTTACTTGTTCTCCATAAGTAGTCCAAAAGAGGCCAGGGACAGAATGATAAAGCCAATTCTCAGAAGAACAGTTCCCTGTGATAAGATCTGTTAAAAAAGTAGGCAAGGAATTAATTTAGAGTAATTTTCTCAAGAGACATTGAGTTTTACAGAACAGTAGCTTCAAATTCTTCACACAGTGATGTTAGTGTCTGCTTTTAAAGTGATTTGTTACTTTAAATTTTACAACAAAAACTCTGGATAGCACACTTACCTGGAGTAACCACCTTAGCAGTGGTTTCCTGAAAGCTGTAGAGCAATACCTTGCTACTTCATGCTTCACCATTCACTGCTCCAGTCCATAGCAGATTTTTCCTGCTAAGCACTTTTCCCACCTTTTCTCCCGTTCACAGTATTTTCTGGGTCACACGACCAGCAAAAGTTCACACATGTGCACTATGTGCCACGCCCACGGCAGGGGTAGGTGCTGCTCACTTGTCTGGGGGTCGCCCTGAGCTTGCCCAGCCAGGGACTGCCCAGCGCTCACTCATTTGTAAGAGTGTTGGAAAGATTAATGAAACAACGAAGAATTTTTATAACACTGTGTCAAGGGCTTATTAAGCCAGGACCCACAGTGCTGCCATGCCCCTGCAGGTCCCTTCGGCACCATGGCCCCATGGGTCCTTGAGGTACTGTAGGGACTAGGAGAATGCCACCTCTGCTACCCTGTCCCACCACACAGTGCAGGAGGGGCAGGGAACACCTCCTCACACTCACTGGGGCTGAGGGAGTGGGGCAGCGGGCAGGCCGTATTTATATACGTATGAGTCCCTACTTTGCGCATTTTGCTTTTCAAGGCATGTTCTGGAACCAACCCTCCATGATATTTGAGGCATTACTGTATTTCAAAAATAATGGTTTTTGTTATCCCTTTCTGTGCTTTGTTTTTTTCTCAAAGTTACTTGATTCCCTTAGAACTTTTAAAAGAGAGAACAGTTTTCCAGATAAAGATCCGAGCACTCTGTTCTTTTAATTTCAGATCTTTACAATAGTCATCAATGGATACCAAAACCACTGCATCAGTGAGAATAACAATTCACATGACATGGTCATATTTGAGAAGAAACAAAATTAATATTTTCCCTTCTTGAAAACTCAACACTTGATTCCCAACTCAGCAAAACTCTTCAGCTCACACCATTAACTTCAATCAAACAATTTTCAACATTAACATGTGTGAGAGTACTTGGATGTATAGGGACTTTCGTCATTAAAATTTAGATTTAAATTATATAAATAAAACTCATGAAAAGAGAAATTATTTTTGATTAGAAATTATGCATTGAGTTTTCATTTATAAATTTTTCTTTTTTGTATTCTACACAGTTGCCTTTGAAAATCAAGCATTTAATCTGTTTTCTTGTTCCTTCCTTGACTTTGTTTCAAATATTAGTTTTGAAAAGCTTTTTTAATTAAAAAATCCAAAACAAAACAAAAGTAATGGATCTGACTGAGTTATAGGAATCCTTTCTTGCTTCAGTAGCAATAAAATAAATAAATCCTATTCAGTGACATATTCAGCTTCCTTCAGTGGTGGCCCCAATCCTCGAAGAGATCTAAGCTAAGTATCTGTGAGCGTGGGAGGCCACATGAGGATACACTCAAGTTTTACAGCTGTGTGAACTTAGAGTGCCCATGTTTGCAAAACACATCAAACCACACACTCAGGCTGGGCAGCTTTCTGTTGTTTTACTAAAGAATCACAAACACCTACTTAGATATCTTTAACCAACAGTTATTGAACAAAGAAAACTCAATCCCAGCAGTGAGCAAGCTGAACAGCAGCCTCACCAGTTTACAAGCCAGAACAATCTTCTCACAAATGGCACCTGTCAAGCCACTCTGTTTCACAGATTTATACAAAGAGAGAATCAAACTTATTACTGCATTTCTAAATTTCCAATCTGTTCCATTCCTCCTCCATTCCTAACTTTCCATTGTTGGCATAAAGCAATTTTTTCTGAAGTGACAACATGTTTGGATAGACCTTTTTTAAAAAAATCAGGCACAGATCCTATTTGAATTTAATAAAATGAGAAGTTCTTAAATGCTCATCTAGCCATGGTGAATTCAACTCCCACTTCAGCTTCCTGTAGAAATTGGGTCACACAAAAATTCAAGAAGTGAGCAAAGAAAAACATGATTTGGCACAGGCATAAGGGAACTCACCCATAAATTTCTGAGAAACGCTTTGATATGTTTTTCAGTGATTGTTACTCGTCAAATAAAGGAGTTTTCCAGGGAATGAGGACTGGAATTCAAGACATTTCTCCTTAGAGACTGTCCTCTTTTTTAAGTTGAAGGATTATGCTCTTTTTTTTTTTTTTTTTAAACCTAGTCATTCTGGCCAGGTGAGTCAGATTTTGCTTTGTTCCCAGTGTGATGCACCAGGTTCTGTAGATTGCCTTAAAAATGTTCCCACAGTCAGAGGGCACTACTCTGAGAAAACGAGAGTAAGGTTTTGTATCCCTTTTAGGCAGGAAAGAGTACTGAACATCAAATTCAGATTTCAATCAAGTGCTACTTTATAACACATGGCTAAAATCACACTTTATGGGAAATGAATGAAACTGCAATGGGTTTGAGACAAGTGCTAATACTTGTCTTCAGGGAGGATCCAACAGTACTTGCCATGAATGAATAAGGATGTCCCAAATTTCCAATTTAAAAGAGCTGTATGATTTCATATTTTTCTGCCTTCCTAGTGTTTCTGAGCTGGCTAGCGTTAGACAATCAGTCACCACGTCCAAGGCATCTGGATTTTGTTGTGACTCCAGTTTCAGAAAACCAAGGTGCAGATTCATTGTATCTGCCTTTAAGTACCTTCACTCAAGTGCCTGAAAATCTGTAATTAATGCACACTTTCCCTGTAATTGATGAAGAGAGAGTACTTTGGGAATGATTCTATTTCTTGCTGTTAGCTAGACTGCAAGTCTAAAGCCTAAATTTGGTATTGCACTGAAGAACTGGATTTAAGTGGATGACGGAAACATGTGCCCAGAGTAGATATTTTTGAGTCATAATTTAGTGGTACTAAATACTAAATACTTCTTTTCTTTGCTTAAAGAGATATGTTATTTAACATTTCTAGTAAAGTAGGGGAAAAAAAATTAAAAATTACTCTTTGAAAGTTAACATATTTTCAGGACACAGTAAAAATTTTCATTATTATTTTTCTATTATACTGCTTTCTCTCCACAAAGGTAGAAAGGACTGAATACTAGAATTTGAAGCTGTGACCCTGCAAACATTTTTAAACACTTTTTCTAAGACATGCATGGAGCCTGAATTATTTGACTCTCCACATTTATCTAACCACAAAATAATAAAGATCAATTAAGAACTTGAAAGGCAATTAATAAATTCTATATTAGTTTAAAACATGGAGTTCTAAAAAAAAATAAAAGGAATTGAAATACATTTTAATGAGAACTGAAGCAACCTTATAACCAAAAAAAATCTAACTCAAATATAAACAAGCCTTTATCTTTAAATGACTAAAATATTACATGAGATTCTTTGGTGTAAAACTGATTTGAGTCAGGTGTGATCATATTTTACAGATTTGTTTTCTCAGGCAAATTTCCAGTTCTCTTCAGACACTCTCCGACTTGAACCATAGTATTTTGAACACTGTTTGTAAAACTTCTTATGGTCAATACCCCTTGTGGCCCAGAACACAAAGACTGGAGAACTCTAAAGCACAACCTGCAGATCACAGTTAATTTCAAATTGCCACTATCATGAGATTCACACAAAAGCGTGGCACTGTGATGTCCAAGCACAGTGTTGCAACTCTCCACATTTTTTTTTTTGAGGGTTTAAGGGTGAGGCATAAAGCCTTACTGGGAACCATGAAGGTAGAAGACGTAAGTTACCCTTCATTGTAGGTACAGACACCACATTCACATGCAATAAAAAAAACCAAAAAACATTCCTTTATTTGTGCTCCTAGTCAAGGATTACCAAGAAATTTGCAGTGAAATATACTATGATGCCATTGGGAATAACAGCTTTTAGAAAATGAGCCATGCGGCATAAATTTTACTATTATTAGTTTACTTCTCTAACTTTCTCTTACAGCTCCAGTGGTATAGTTATATGCTGCTTTGACTATTTTACTCGCTTTCAAACATGTATCACCCTATGAAGTGGATGATGGCAGCTGAAGTATCCATTTTCTAGGCATTACTCTACCAAAACCAACAAAATAGTCAGTGGGTTATATCACTAAACTAACATAATATATTAAATCTATGCACTGCAAGCATCAGTGTGAAAAGAATGTGCCTTTTACACCTTCATTAGAGCTAGCATCCTCGTTCCACTCAAACATAGTATGCATGGATGTATATATAAAATAAATGAGTATTTATATACTGGAGTGTTTATCTAAACCGAGAAGTATGTGGGACCACAGCAGGTTCCCCAATTACAAGTCAGCCACAACTTTGCAATGTGGTCATTGGCTGCAATCAAACAGAAAAAAATATTTCGTTTGGATTATCATTTCACTGAAAGCTTTAAGTATGTCTTTGAGCCTTAAAAATGGACAGGGAGGAGATTATAGAATTTAGTAAGAAGTTTACATGGCTTTGTAGTCTACAGAATGCCACAACATTGGTGTTTTATGGGGGGTTTGGTAATGAAATAAAATAATTAATTTAAACAAAGGAAATGTTATACCAAATGTGTATTTAGATGAACACTGAAATATTCCAAATCAACACTTATATTTCAAAGAACTCAGGTGGTTTTATTCCTTTTGAAGAATAACATAGATGTATTTTCTCATCCTGATTTGTTTCAAAAGAATTGCTAGGAATGATATTGGCACATTTCAACAGTTAACAATTGTCCTGCTCTCATATATCAGACACTTTCAACATTCAAATTAGGAATCCTAATACAATGCTATGAAATTTGTATTGTTAGGTGTCTTTGGTGGTATCAACTTATTCTAACTTAGAATTTCTAGAAAAAAACTGAAATTCTCAGCTATATTCCACAGACAGTACTTGGAGATGTCCTAGTGAATGGATACATTAATTGTAATTGTGTTCTCCACTTTCAGGAGATTTTTCTTACCCCTCACTACTTTTCATCTAACTGAAACTGCTCACAAATTCACAGAATTATAAGCCCAGTAAATGTTACAGTATCTATCAACAACTAAAAAGACACTGCAAAATGTGTTTAAGGTGCACTTCACTTTGATTTATGTGATACATGCAGTTCTGGAGCTATGAGACTTTTGTTTCGAATGTACTGCAGTTTTACACTCCTAGCACTCTCTCTGGGACTGATCCAAATCCCATTTCTTCAATGAGTTTTGGATCAGATCTAGATGTGCAGAGCTCAGAAGACATTTTATTCACTGGATATAGTGCAGATCACTATACAGAAAACAAACATTGTATACTCTCTCCTGTGGAAAATATGTATTTGTTCTTTCTTGTTTTGCTCTCCTCATAAGTTAAATGTAGGTCATTCAGACAGAAAGTATATGGTTGCTTTTTACGGATAGAGAAATTTAACACTTCTACAGGGCGTGAGACCAAGCACTGAGCAACTGTAATCACTTGAGAAATGTAATAGCTGTGTGCTGTGTCTTACGGCTATTATGAAATGGAACTTATACCTAAAGATGAGGAAAACAGTTAGTTTTCTCCATTTATGGAGCTATGCCACAGCTATGACATAATTCATAGCCAGACAGAAAGTTCCAGTTGTATCCATAGACATTTCATAACTCAGTGTAGTGGAAAATTGATATTGAAGAAAGATTTTTGCCAAGTAAAGTTATTCATACACAAGCTTCCTTCTCATGACAGCTTCCTCACTGTACTGCAGAGCGATGCTGGAACTCTGCCTTCGGACCAGCACTTTCTACACCCACGCTGAAGGTTTATATCCTGAGATGAGGTGCTTCTAATCCCTTGTGCTCTCCTTCTTGTCCTTATTACCCTGGAGTTTTGTGCAGAGAATTTTCTAGTTGCTTTTCTAAAATAAGTTCATAAATGGTGTATTTTCAGGATGCTTCTTCCATCGCTGAAAGAAGTTAAGGATCATATGGGGCTTGGGTACATTTTTCAACTTCCCTTATTACTTATTCTTAAACAGCTGCGGGTATCAGCAGAGAATTTAACATGGACTATCCATTTTTCCTTCCAGAAGCAGAAAAAGGCAAGAAGAAAAAAGAATAAAATGGAAAAAAACCCTCATGATCAGAATCCTTAGTTCTTGCTGCTAAAAGCAACAGCAACAAAGCCCCAAACAAAACAACAACACCAACACCAAAAAGAAACAAAAAAACCCTTCAAACCCACAGTTTGATCTCTATGCAAATATAACTTGCTTCTGGCATGAAAGAATCTAGAAGTATATCTGGAAAATCTTGCAGAGACTTTTCTCAAGATAAGAACATGGGCAATCATGTATACTGTATAACTTGCATACAGTGGAGATATTTATTCTTATGCTTGGCTTAATTTCCTGTCCCCAGAAACAACTTAGAATAGACTAACCCTCAGATGATTTAGAAATCTCTAAATTCCCTGCAGTTCCAGTGTGACCCTTTGCAGTGGTAAACATAATATGTAAAATAACTTAATATTTATCAGAAGAGTATGCCTGAGGTAGGTTTTATATTATGTCAGGAATGCCACATGCTGCAGTGCGTATTAAGGTTGGCAGGGAACCGTAACCACTGTTGGGCAAGGGTTGGAGATTGCTCTCCACAGGAGAGCAGTGGTTGAAGAACTCAGGAGAGTCCTGGAATGGTTATAGCCTGCCTGTGTCAACGTGGGTGACATAAACACAAGAAGACTGGTGTTCAACTAAGGAGGTCTTTGAAAGAGTTTAAGAAGATGGCCACAGGGCATTTTATCAAACTGATACACTTTTGTGGTGTTTTGGTAGGTCTTGGTAGGTCTCTGATTTCTGGGAATATTAGATGCATTAAATTCTGTTTCTTAACTAGAAGATTTTAGCTTTATTACACCAGAAAGAGTCATTATAGAAGGAAGAAAAAAAAAGAGCTTAGAATGATCTGAAACCTTGGAAGCTGTTAATGTCTCACTTCCTGTAGGTGGAGATAGCCTCATTGCTCACCATCAGAATCTGAGAAGTACCCATAGAGGAACCAGTTTCCATGGAGGTCCCATCAGCCCAAAGGTGAGGTGATAAATACGTGCCTCTTCTGCCTGTATTTCTATCAATGCTGTTGCATGTTGGAGAGTCAAAGAAGAATTTGCTCTGTCTGTGTTCCTCCAACTCTGAATTCATGCTGACACCAACCTTCCCACCTGCAAGCACTGTAAGACCTTTGCAATCTCCCATGTAAAGCCTGGGCATTATTGTCGTCTAACGGTCTGACCAACCTTGACAGCTTAAAACCTACATAGCCTCAAGCCTCAGGAGGTCCTAAAAACTGAAGCAGACCCATACATCTTCTAAGAAAATTATTTTTAAATTAAATTACTTAATTATATTCATATGTAAATAACAGATATGTTTATTATATACTGTTCACTAAACAGTATCAAACATTGTATATTTAATATGATAGAATTATATATTTCTCTATGTTGATGAGATTTGAGTCAGGCTGTAGAGCCTCTGTTCAATGCTTTAATATTTAAACATGTTGTGTGTCATTACTATTAGCATGAGATGTTATTTCATAAATGTAGAAATTACTTACAGTCACAGTAGCAAGAAGTTCAGTGTACAAGTCCATTATTACAGCAAAATGTACAACTGCATAGCAATTAAGATAAGCTGGTACAATTGGATTGAAGGGAACTTCTTTTCCAGTGATCTGTATAAAGCAAAACAGACACCAGCCTTCAAGATGACCTGCTCCAGTAGTATTCTTTGTATTTACAAACATAGAAAGGGAGACAGATAATCTACTGTCAAACTCATGTACTACCTAGTCTGAGACAGAGTTTAACTCTGTGTATGTGCATGCATGTCCACAGCTAAATAAAAAGAGAAATTACTGTACTTTACCAAACAATTTTGAAAATCTCTTCAGGAAATGAATACCAAAAAAAGGAATAAAAATTATTTTTTCTTCAAATGAAAATAAACCCATCATAGCTAAAACATTCATTTCCTTCAGTTTCTGTTTCCATTTCATCTTCCCCTATGCTTTATGACTGCTAATTTGCTAATTTAAAATAGCATGTGTGGAGTTTTTAACATTGATCCAGTAGCATTAAGAGGTCCAAGTAAATTACACACAACTGAAAGCCTGTGCATGTTCTATTTACCACCGGGATTTCCTCAGGAAGGCCAAGTCTAGGTTTGCCTGGTCCCCAGCCTGGCCCTTTGAATATGACAGAAAGCTTATTGCAGAATCCAGGTGTGGCCCAAAATGTGTTCCAAATATGAGCCAAGGGACGTAGCTGGAAAAAAAAGATCAAGTAATTTTTCATTGTTAGTAAAATAAAGTTAGATGAAACATTACATTTTATTCCTTTTTAGCTTTCAAATAAATGATTTATCAAACTCTGTAAAGAGAATAAATGAGAAATAGATGAAGACAGTTCAGAAAACCTGGCTGAAATAGGCAGAAGCCATATCAAGCCCTTGATTCGCTATGAGGATTACGACGACTTCTGACTAGAGGAATATTTGTTTTTCCATCTGTCTCTCCTATAATTAATCCAGAGTATTTAATGGTATATTGTATAGCTACATTTATGGTAGTTTAAAACTAGAATTTGGTTACTGGAACCTTGACATGACGTACTCTGAACAATTAAATTATCTGGTATCTGACGGGAGTGGATGTACATGTAATTGAACTTCTTTCCAGTTTTCAGCCTAGACACCCTTGCAGATTGAATTTCTTTCTTTGAATGAACAGTCATGAAACACAAATACGGACTCCACTACTCCTCAGGTTTTCACTGAGAATTTTTGTCTACCTTAAGTGAAACCTGGACCAATAAATCTAAGAAGCACCACCTAAGTATGTACTTTTTCTTCTTTTTTTTTTCTTTTTTAATTAAAAAAATATTTTCAGTCTGTTGTGGAGGTCTTGCTGAGACCATGATGGCTACTATATTCTGAAGTACCTTGTACAGCAAATATGCTGAAGAGATCTAAACAGTAAAGATACTATACCATGGAATTATTTATGAACAGCAGTATTTAAAGAAGAAAAACACCAGATAAAATACATTTTTGTCCATGCTTCAGTGCAGATTGCACTGCATACTGCAAAACAGACATCATTCAGTCCAAGGCCTGTTATATCATCATTGTAATTAGTTGTTAGTTTTACTGGTTTGTATTTTTATGATTGCTACAATCTCTGCATATACTCAGTGGAGTGAGTAGAAATTATCTTGGAACCAAAATACCAAAGAAATTGTAGAAATTGTAACTAACTGTGCAGCAAAGCAAGGATGGCCTTAATTGTGTCTAAGAAAGGAGTTTCTTTTGAACATAACTGACTGTTGAAGATACCAGTCAGTGACACAAACTGTAGCACCTGGAGCATGATGGGATCAAAGGAATTTACTGGATGCGTTAAGCCATATACAACTTTGGCATCTTCAGCCTCAAATGTTCCTGATGGAAGAAGAAAACAAAAGAACAATGAACTATCAAATTCAAAAGCATATATATTTTTGCCACACTCACTAAACATGAGAGAAAAAATCTTTTTCACTTACCAAATATTCTGTCCCAGATGATGAGTGTGCCGCCATAATTTTTGTCAATGCAGTAGGGATTTCTACCTATAGTAAAACTCATTTATGAGACAAGTAATAGAATAATATGTAAATAGAAAAATGCATGCAACTGAATTATGAAGGAAAACTATCATTAGCATCACATTATAATCCAAGAATAACTTTTAAAAATAGGTAACCCACCACTCCTTATATGTACTTCTATAAGTTTCTTTTTGCTTACTAGACTTATTGCCTTCTTTCTATTCAGATTCAAACATACAAACCAAATGTGTCATAGGCAAAATTTCTGTGAAATAAAAGGATTAATTCGGAGAGTAAAACCAGTTTAAAAAATGTACAACCCCAAATATATATATATCTATCTATATGACAAATTAAAAAGAAAACGAAACTAGCACCACCAATTTATACCAAAGAAAATATATACTAAATACATAAATGTGTAATCATCTTATTAAAGGCTGTCAGCTGTCTCTATCTTCTGTGTCATATCTCTGATCCTGCCTTCATTATTATTAATTTCAATGTGAGGAAAACTGATCCTTCTATGTTTCCTCAGTGTAAGAGTCAGTCAGAAGAGGAATATTGTCTCAACGTTGTCATCAGACTTGGACAATATACCCCCAAAAAGTGAGGCTAAAGTCTTGACAAGAGTTTGGCCTGCCAGTGATACTCCCAAGCTAAGACTACACTGTGAAAACCAGAGTGACTGTGTGGAACAAGATACACCCTCTCTCCTGTGCTATCCAGGGGAAAAGACAAGATATACTGTAACCTTCTTCCCCGGCCTCCAAGGACTGTGTAGGTACAAGATATGTTGTGACCTTCCAGAGACAGGACACGATATGCATACAGCCCTGTCACTGCAACACAAAAACACACTTCCGGGCAAAAGGCCACTCGAAACTGACCTTGCCTTGGACGCTGCCTCGGACACTTCCTCGGCCTTACATGGCAGAGAAAGGCAAGAGGTAACATTCTAGTATAAAGATGGCCTCTTAGCAACTGGACTTTGGAAGCTTCTCCCACACTGCAAAGATGACATCTGTGGGGACGCCCTGAGGACTCATTCGTCTGGTGGTAGCTATTGAACCCTTTTTCTCTCTCCCTTTCTCTTTACCTTTCCTATCTCACTTTCTTCTATCACGATTCCCGCTTTACGGGATAATAAAGTTTCACTGTTGACCAAAGCTAACCCCTGTTTGGGATTTCTTTTGCACTTTGAGATCCAGGAAAATGAACAATCACGCCTGCAGCCCAGCTGGGTGGACCGTGACACTAGAGAACAAATTTGTAAATAAGCTTTCCTTTCAAAGTTATGAGCAAAGAGACACTGACTACATATTCTTAAACTCATGGAGATTGTTTGGAGCAACTGTACAACCCTCAATCAGCTCTGGAGTTTAGTAGTTTGGATTCTTTAGATGATTAGTTTAAATTTACAACACGAGAAAATAAGAGCAGAGCATCTCCCTCCAGGATTATTCGTAGTTTTCAAAATTTGAAGGATTAGACACTTACAGCACCATAGTCTTTTTTAAAAGTCTACACAGTGCCATAAACACTTTACACTTGAAGAATATAATAAATATTAATAACATCCACTACACATATAACCTCACTTGAGTTTGTGTCAAATTGTTCTTCCATTCCCCTATTTCTTTTAAACTTATTATCTCTGCATATTGAACGAGTCAAGGATGTCTATGAAATTCACTTCTACTCAAATATATTCATGACATTTTTCAGTATACAGTGGAGTTTTTATTCCCATTTACATATGCTGTACAGTCTTGAATGTCTCTGAATATTGATGCAAAGTCAATCATCATGCACTTGAGTGCAGTGAGATTTATCAATAAATCAGACAGCTGAAACCAAATTCCACTAAAACACTTAACGGGTCTTCTAAAACATAACCATGTCTTTTTGCACATATAGTGCTTGAATTTGAATATAAAAACACGTTTGTTGATGATGTTTCAGTAGTCAGGTTAACAAGAGAGAGTTTTCTATCACTCTTCATATTAACAAAACATTGAATTGATTTGCTCAGTCTTCAAATTATTTCATGCCATCCAGACTCAATTTCTGCTCATTAATTAACCTTAAACATAATTTTAAAAAAATTAAACTTAAGTTCTAAAAAGGCTTTTTTTAAATACTGTGAAATTTATAAATAAACAGACACTACTTTTGAAGTGATGGTCAAAATTGCAATCTTTCTCTAAATCTGACTTTACAGTACAATTTTACTATATGCAAATAGTGACCATGAGAACAGAAACCCACACCAAGGAATAAGAGGTCCCATTTTTCTCTTACCATGATGAACTCTATGATGGCTGGGAGTATTAAGAATCCACTCTAGAGGCCCAAGCTTGGTGACAACCTTAAAAAGGTAACATTTCAATGAACTAAAAAATACAGTATAAGATCAAGAATGAGGTGTGAAAACAGCATGAGGAAATACAAGGATGTTTATCTTACGGAGAATTGCATAAAAAGAGAAAAATGCAATTTTTTTTCCTAAACCATTTCACTGTATTATGGTAACAAGAACTTTCATGCAAAAAAGAAGTAAAATACAAGTTAAAAATTAAATTTCTTTTTGATCCAGCAGCAAATTTTCTTCCTATTATCAGCTCGTGATTTCATGAAAATCATTGAGAAAACTGGGAATCAAAAACTGGTAACAAGTGATTGTCCCACTACTCAGCACGGCTGAGGCTGCACCTCAAATACTGTGCTTTGAGCCCTCACTTCAAAAACAATGTTGAGGCACTGGCGTGTGTCCAGAGAAGGACAATGAAGATGGCGAAAGGTCTGGAAAATATGTCTTTGAAGAGCAGCTGAGGGAACTGGGTTTGTTTAATCTAGAGAAGAAGAAATTCAGGGGTACCTCACTGCTCTCTACAACTACCCGAAGGGAGAGTGTAGTGAGGTGTCGATTGGTCTCCTCTGCCTTGTCCCAAGTGAAAGGACAAGAGGAAATGGCCTTAGGTTGTGTCATGGGAGCTTCATATTAGGTATTAGAAAAAAAATTCACTGGAAGAGTGGTTTGGTATTGGAATAACTTGCTCAGGAAGATGGTGGAATCATTGTCTCTGGAAATGCTCAAGAAGTGTCTGGATAAGGCACATGGGGATAGGGTTTAGGGGTGATTCTGGTGGTGCTGGGTTGATGGTTGGTATCTATTCACCATGTCTGATTATGACCATAATGCCCTGCACTTAAAAGGAGACACATAAAGCAGTGAAATCAAAATTGCCAGATTCTCAGAAACAAGCACAAGAATCCATCACTTTGTCTTTTATAGAACTTAATTAGTAAATTTAATACTCATACTGCTGAAAGGGGTGATCGGTAATATAATAATACAGATAAAATAATACTGGCATGAAACAGTAAGTACAGGGGCAGTTATTACTCATGAGCAGGTCCATTCATCTAAAAGCTAAACATGCAAGAAGTTTCATTAATTTAGGTTTTACAGAACAAAGTCCTGAAATACTATAGTTCAATTTCCCTTCACAGCTGTGCAAGTGTAAGTAGATATGGACTCAAAAAGCAGACTTAGGCCGTTCTTCACAAGTATTTAAATTGTGAGGAACCAGTAAATATCCTGATAAAAAGAAACCCCCCCTCTTTTCTTATTTTTTTCTTTAATAATAATATTTAATTGGTTAAGTAGAGGAGCATTTCTATAATTAAAGGAGTACAGAAATGAGCAAATTCTTCAGGTAGAGAACTGTAATATTTGTAGCATCTTTCTCAAAATCCTGGACACACAATGTGGAGAGAAGATTGTTTTGTTTCATTTAACTCAGAAGCCAAGGATAACATTAGTAGCACCATTTGTAATTTTAGTTCTCCTCAAAATAAGTTCAAGTCTGAAAAGACCACCTAAAAGTAAGAAATAATTCATCATTCATGCTAGTTCCATTTCCCACTTTTCTCAAGCAGAACATCCCACTGTTTTAAGCTATGTGAGATGTGACCATTAAATTAACTTAATCTGAGCCTAATGTCTTGGATTGAACTGCAGCCTAGCACCTGAGAGAGCGGTGATTTATCTAGTACACCAAAACTAATTCTGATCCAGTCGCTTTTCACCTATTTTTAGCTTACTATTTTAAATTTTTTTTGTGAAAATAAACTGGATCTGCTATAGGAGAACAAGGAATTAGCAAAGAATAGAAGTCTTTGCTTTTAGCCTACAGGTGGATTATAACAAAATACTCTCAGAATTAACACTTTCAGGTCTCAATGTCCAGCTGATGGAACTTAAAAGTAAAATTCATCCTTCTCATAGGCTACGTAATACATGCATATGCTAAAGCAGAACCTTGTGTCTTAGGGCTCCCTAAGACATCAGGAACTGAGGTAAAAATTTAAATAAGTATTTTTGACTAATCCTAGAAAAAGTATTTTCTTTGGATAAGGAAGCCTTTCTCATCCTTTAAAATAGTCTTTCTTAGAGTGACGACATTTACAAATGTACTAAAATATCTTCTCTACAGCATAATTGATTGATGCCAGAGCCTACTTTGATTCAGTATTCAGTCCAGGTTACTTCTATTGCAAAGATATATTAGCCACAAAACAGCAGAAATATCATTGACATAACAATTGTAATTGCATGACTTTTAAGCTCAGAGGTGGTAAAGAACTCTGTAGCTGAAGCAACAATCCAATATGATGACATCAGCAATCCATAAATCAATGTTTTGTCTAAAACAAAACCAAAATACTTTTTCATCGAACAGTCAAAATGGTACTGGATGCTATTTCCAGAAACTTTCATTGTTATCAGAGAGTTTACTTCTGGATATTTAGCACATTCCTAAAACATAAAAAAACTGTTGCCAGCGGAAAACTTGGTGCCAAAAACATTATAAATATTTTATAAACAAATATGGTACAAATATAACCATATATCACTCCAACAAAGAGAAACATATCATCACTAGAAAGCTGAGTTTTGGAGGTTCCTACAGCACCACATGCCAAAGAACATAATAATTTTGTTTAATTTTGTTGACTGTTTGTATATTCTTCCATCTTACCTGGGACAAAACTCCTACAGGCAGATTTTTCACAAAAGTAAATTATCGAGGTTAGGACAGTAAGACTGTTTTTCCCAGGCAAGATTCTGGCATGCCAGGCTGACAGGAATTTAGTGCAATCACAATGAAAGGAATGAAGTTTGGAGGAACTGACTCATAACAAAATTTAAAGTGGTGTAACAACAGTCCTTGTTCAAAAGAATGCCTAACACATAACAGAGAGGAGAAAGGCAGCAGCAGGTACTCTACCTGCCCATCTACTTTTCATGTCAGTCTGTCCTTGTTTCCACACCTTCACCTTGTCTGGACATTTTCCTTGGAAAATGGCAATTTCAAAGAAATATTCTTTACAGTAGTAGTAACCAGGCTTATGCTACAGTTGCAACTAGTCACCAAACCCTATACACCTATAAGTCTCAGTTATTCAAGACAGCAAAACATTTTCAGCTTACAATAATGTTGCATTCAGGCTGGATTTTCACAGTAAGAGGTTTCACAGTGTTCAGATTTCGGAAAAAAAATAAATTAAAACCTACAGAAAACCAAAAAAAAAAATGTGATAAGAGTAGATCAGCTCAGTTTTTGTTGCCTGTAATCATGATTTTCGTTAAAAAATGCTACTGTAGTTTTTGTATCAGACCTGTTTACTTTTATTTTCTGTATTCCCTAAATCACCTCAAGATGATGAGATAATGAATATTTTATATTCCTATCCCCTAAAAGTTGAAATATCCCAACTGTTGTCGAATGACAACCTTCTCTGTACTTTGACCAGTATGACGTATGTTTCCCTGATATAAACATCTATGGTTCTAAATCAGCTCCTGTCTCAAATTTTTCCTTCCTCAATTAGCACATCATGTGCACCTAAACTCCCATGCCAGTGACCCACAGATGAACTGCAGCATTCCAACAAAATACTTTTCCTGATTCCTTTATTGTTTAACATCTCATTGCCACAAAAACAGTTTTTAACTTGTCAAAATCCATGCAAATGGACTCAATAAACTACCTGCTGATCAGGTATGTAGGTGTCTTACATATACCAGTCATAAAAGCTTTGTCAGAACTTTTCACAAAACATGTATTCTTCCTTCTTCTTTTTCTTTAAAATCCAATGTATTTCCTCTGTTGTATTCATGTACCACTAAATAATAGAACAGACTTACTGACAATAATTGAAGCAACTCCAAGAGCAATGTAATAAATGAGCCAGGCTAAAAGCTGCATGCTTAGAAATGGTTTCTATACATTACTGAATAAAACATGCTGGAATTGAAATCTTCAAATATAATGAGAACTAAATGCCTTTTGCTACAATAGTAGTTCTTTTATAAAGATGTTTCCTTTGTGACAGCAATCCCTTGCCTGAAGGAAAAGAACATTATGCAATATCTCTTGCAGCATGTAAGCACCTCCGTTTGCGGTCTCGGAGTTTGTCAGCACCAAGGGAAATCTTTATTGCCTGGTACCTGTACCACTTCAATGTAGTTCTTGTTTAAGTAATGAGAAAAAATCGTGACATGAAATCCAAGGGAAACTTTACATCTTGTGTAACAACTTCTCCTGTCACCACTACAACATGAATCTTTACTTAACTCTGTTTCAACATGAACATAGGAAGGAATGTCAACTGAGTAGAATAGGCAATCTTATAGTAAAACCACTCCTATATAAAAAGGTCTGGATTGGAGGTTTTTTGGGTTTTGTGTTTGGGTTTTTTTCCCCTTTGGAGTATAAGGAAAGCTGTTTGTAGCACAGCATTAGTTTCAATATCCCAGTGTTACTGATCTGCAAGACAGGAGACGGTAAATTCATCCCTGGAGAATCACTAAGGAGCCCTCTCTACTTAATTTTAGGATTTCTGTTAGACTAGTTGGTAGTAAAACACATATTACAATTCATTTCCTCATCAAAATCAAGATAGGATTCTTATTCCTGGTATATAAATCTACATTTGAGACAGTTTGGTGGGGAAATTTAAAAATAAGACTTTAATTATGTTCCCCAGTAAAGCTGCAGTGTTAATTCAGGACAACACATTCATGTATTTATACAGATGGCCCCGGTGGTCAGATTTGCCGTGTGAAATCTCTACAGGGAAGTTGGGGAAAGGCAGAACTCCTAGGATATGTGCTTGTCTGCCAGTTTCACACTTTGAAATCCTCGGCAAACCCTGATTTATACACTGCCAACTGTTTTCCTATCTGATTAGGCAGTTTTCTACTCCAGTAAGCATACAAAATGGATACAGCCAAATTTCCACACTGAGGAGAGAAAAAACAATATTTATAGTTTAGAAATAAAACAAGTGAGAGGAATCAGGCCTGTTGGGATCATAAAGAGTTTCATAGGGGGTGAATTTCTGATAAATCTGGATTGTAGAAATGGGAGGCAAAAGCCTAGTTTTAATGGAAAGTTCGGTTTAGGGCATATTTATACAATAAACACACAGCTTTAAGAAATGTGTTTATAATAAATTATCTTGAAGGCACGCTCTTGTCACTTTTCACTGTTTTACACCTCAACCATGAGGGAAGGTTTGAATCAAACTGGCATCTTACATGAATATTTAAGTTAACAGTTTCAATAACTGGATGTGACTTTTTTTTCTTTAAAGGTCCAATTAAGCCTTGTGGGAAAGGTGAGCCGATATAGGAAGTTTCAATCAATTTTTCCACTAAAAATGAGAAGGCTTACACTAACTGGTTGTTTTAATTGCAGCATTACAAATAGCATAGCATAGAGCAAGTCACACTTTCAGGCATATATCTAGTTAAGCATTTTAAACAAACTCAAGGAGAAAAATTGCTATACAATTTCAGTATTTTTCAGCAGCTTGACAAATACATGCTGGCAATTGCAGGGAAAAAAACAGAAAGTCATAAATCAGTATGCCAGTCCTGAAATAAACTAAAATATAGCCAAGTGAGGCTCGTCATCTTCTATTCTAAACAGATTGAAATATAGTCAGCAGTCTACACTTTGTGTTTTTAACAAATAATAGTCTTTCAAACTTTCTGTTGGTTTTGAGTTTAATTAATTTAAAAGGATTCTCAATGAGTACAAGATATGAGAAAAACTTAAGTATTATACATAATATTTTAAGATGGAAAAATTACATTTTGGGGTTTTTTTTACAAAGAAGGCCATCTCTAACTTCATTAATGTGCTATTGTTTCATTATTTTATTCACTTTATTTGGTAAATGAGTTGTTTAGATTCCTTTCCAGGATGCAGAATGTGCTGAAATACATTGCATCATTAAGAAGCTCACTATTTTTTATCTTGATAACTCTCCAGAGACATAATAGACAGAAATGACTCTTGAATTATAATTTTTAGTCATAGGGTTTCCACAGGCAGATTAGCAATAGTCAGGCCCACTGCTGCTGAAGTAAACATTTCACAGCTGTTGCCTGCAAGAAGTCTTTGGTGCAAAGACCAGAAGTCAACACTCAAACTCAAGGACTTAATTACTAGGATCAAAATTGAAGTTGTTTTCCTCACGAGCAATCCAGCTTCAACAGGGAAAGGGAAGGGTTCTTCTGCCTGGATTGTTGTCCATCAGAGGCAAATCACTAAGACAAGCCTATTATCATCAATCAGCCACTTTCTGAATGGAAAATATCATGGCTCCTGTGCTGCATGTTGAATTGAGAGCTACTGGGCGCACAGCACTGTGCAGTTCACTTAAGAGACCTAAATATTTTTAAGTGTCTCTCTCTATTTTGCAGTTTGGTTGAAAGAGAAGCTAGGTAAGAATAAAACACTGGCTCGCAGTGTAAAGGCACTTCCAGGTAGATCAGATACTTGAAAGTGCCGAGGAAAATTTAGTTTAAAACAACAGGCTCTTCCTGAGCCTACTAAGGTGTAACAATGGCACTCTTCATTATCACAGAGGTCCAAGGTGCCAAGGACAGAACTCTAAACCTCATCCCACTATGTTTTTCCTGATTAAACTCTGTTCAAATGCACCCTACAACTAGCAGGACAGGAACAGTGCACTCTCTTATGAATGTTTTATTTTCTCTCTCTCTTGTTATTCTTTTTACTTAAAACAAAAAGCAGAGTTATGTGCTTTTTATATCTAGAAAGATAATACTTTTCTCCCCTCATGGGGGAAGTGAAACATGGGAAAGTGAAACATATTTTGCAGCTATTGCTAGTATTTCTGCTTAGTGATAGTGCTGTCAGCTTTGTTCTCCTCCGCATTCTGGCAACTGCAATGATGACAAGACTTTTATCCTGCAGGTTGGTCAGAAAATCTAATAAGCCATTTTGGCAGACAGGCTGGATTGAAGCAGCAAGACCTCTTTGTTTCTTGGAATCATGCTTAAGTTTTATTTTCTATATGGCATATATAGCTTATCTGGACCTACAAAGTTTCTGTCTACAGTGAAGAAGGTATTTTTATTTTCCTGGTGATTATTGAATTATTTGTTATCTTTCTCTCTAGAGTAAACACTTGAATTAAGAATTTGCAGCAAGCAAACAATGAATTTAATGAATGATAAAAGCATCAGCTATCAGGAATGGGATAGAACTTTCCTTTGTAAACCAAAATTCTGTTCTCTATGCAAATCACTGAAAAGTTCACACCCCCACTGGTTTCAGAATAATTTCTTGGATCTTTTTAACAGTGAGAAAGTATCTAGAAGCGCGTGGGATGATGTGACCTGTTTCTAGGAATTTCACTTATATAATTTGTATCACTGAGAGTTGAAGGACACAATCTTGAACATCAGATTAGGAGAAGGGCTGTAATCATCTCTAATAACATTGATCTCTTTGATGGCTTGCAGCAAAAGCCTGATAAATTTATGATCCCTTGTAACCTGATTAGGACCTGTTTCTAATTTGAAGGGAACATCATGCAGACCCATGTTTGTTTTTTGCTACAGTGGCTGTACTAAAGAAAGTTAAGTTTGCTCTTTCTCTAAGTGAACCAATATACTAGAATAAAGAAATTACTATATGCTATTTGAATTCAAAGTAACTGTCCAGCATCAAATTCAAGAGGTACTATAGCTTCACAATCCTACTCAGTTCATTGGAATATTACCAATGTTACCTGTTATTAGTGATGTTTTTTAAATAAAGCAAAACAAAACAAAAAACAACAAATTCCAAACTAAAACAGTAAAAACCCCCAAAGTCTAACCATTTTCTGACCAACCTTCTCTTGGTCAGAAAACCAGATCAGTCTATCATACTCTGTTTTCACTTTGTATACCACTTGTATATCACCATTTTGCAAAAATTTCCACACATTAAATTTGACTTATTGGAACCTTATAGGCTGACTTACAACCTTATAGGAACTATTCACAATCCATTAAAATAAGAATATGCCCTTGTGAACAAGGTCTAGACATCTTTTACCTATTAAGAGAGCACCTACATTTTCATTTGAAATCTACTGAATATTTCAGCTCTGTACCAAAACCCCTCCTCCAATTCCACAAACCAACCACAAGAACAAAACTCACCTCTTCCTAGTGCAAGCATTGAAAAGTGCAGTAGTCAAGTAAGATTTTTTAAGATGCTTTTTAAATTCAAAGTCTTGTTTCTTGATCAAATGTACCTTTCAGTTTTAAGAAATCAATTATTAAATTGCTTCTAAATTACAAAACTCCTGCAAGTACTTTAAATAGATCTCGTAACAATTCTTTACTCCTGCATTCCTTTCCTGCTTATTTAAATGAGACTACAGCATAAAATGTGGGAAAAGTTGGTCTAAGAAAAAGGAAAAATAAAATTTTTAGGACCTGGAAATTAATAACTGAATATTTTTATCTATTGTCTCATACTGATACTTATTTTTCACATTATCATAAAAATGTTGTGATTCTTGGATCATCATGCAATAGACTTTATGTTCTCTAGAGTTTCAAGAATAGCTTTTGCTATTGATATGGTAATCACAGGTTCTGCTTGAACGGATGTACATTTCTATGTATTTTCCTTAATTTTACTTGGTACATCAATCTGCCTCTTTAACCTCCTTACTGGAATAAAATAATCAAAAAAACCTTGTAAGATCTTTTCTGAATTCAGCCATCTTCCCAGGTATGAGCAAATTGATGCAAGGACAACACGCGTTCGGTCTCTGTACGGGTGTTAGATGGTGAGTTGGACTAGATGATCCTTGTGGGTCCCTTCCAACTCATAATATTCTGTGATTCTGTGATTCTGTGACAAAGCCTTTGACACAGTTTCCCACAATAAGCTTCAGGAGAAACTCGTAGAGCAAGGACTGGATGGAAACACTTTATGCTGGGTTAGGAATTGGTTGGACAGATGAGCTCGGAGAGTGCTGGTGAATGGTGCCACATCCAGCTGGCAGCCAGTCACTAGCGGAGTCCCACAGGGGTCAGTGTTAGGCCTGGCAATGTTCAACATCTTTATTGACGATATGGACGAGGGAATTGAGTCCATCATCAGCA
>WEKX01002033.1:138437-161994 GCA_013390025.1 Pitta sordida
GTCAGACCACATCTTGAGTACTGTGTCCAGTTCTGGTCTCCCCAGTTTAACAAGGATGTTGAGCTGCTTGAGAGGGTCTAGAGAAGGGCGACAAGGATGATGAAAGGACTGGAGGACAAGCCCTATGGAGAGCGACTACGGGAACTGGGGTTGTTCAGCCTGGAGAAGAGGAGGCTCAGAGGTGACCTCATTGCTGTTTACAGCTACCTGCGGGGAGGCTGCCACCAGGTGGGTGTGGACCTCTTCTTTCAGGCTGACGACACCAGAACGAGAGGGCATGGCCTTAAGCTATGCCAGGGGAGGTTTAGACTGAATGTAAGGAAGAGGTTTTTCACCGAGAGAGTGATCGCTCATTGGAATGGACTGCCCAGGGAGGTGGTGGAGTCGCCGTCCTTGGAGGTGTTTAAGAGAAGATTGGATGAGGAGCTTAGTGACATAGTCTAGCTGGGGGGTGTGGGGCTGGATGGTCCTGTGGGCCTCTCCTGGCTCAGAGTGGCCTGTGTGCCTGTGAGGGAACCAGGTTTATGTTCACCACTCTGGGGTGTGCGTTCAGTCTCTGTACTGAGATGGGCGTTAGATGGTGAGTTGGACTAGATGATCCCTGTGGATCCCTTCCAACTCACAGTATTCTGTGATTCTGTGGTTCTGTGACTTCAGGACTTGGCCACTGCAGCTCACTTGTACTCAGGGAGCCCGGATGTGCTGGTCAGGGAGGGGCATGAAAGTGTGAAGACTTCACAGTTTCTGTCTTTCAAAGCTTTTCTTTAAAGAAAAATAGACAGAAGTCAAAGCTAAAGAAAGAGACAAAAACATACAACAGTACACCCTGTAAATAAATGCAAAATAGGTTTTTTGACAAATTCAAGTTTCAGTTTCACTGAATTGGCATTTTCTGATAAAAACAAATGTATCTTCCCTATATCTGTAGCAATTTTATGTCTCTCTTTCCAGTCTGCATGAGATGTTGCCAAAGCTATTCCCATTCCTAATCTATTTTCATCCATGTTAGTTCTGGTTAATAGTTGTGGCTCACCTTTTCCTTCTCCTAGAGTTTGATGAGGTAAAAAGGCTTAAACAAGGCAAAAAGAGATGCCCTAAAAAAACTTGACTTCTGTGAGTATAGTAAAGGGCAGATTCCAGTCTTTCCTTAAATTAGAAAATTAAACAGAAACTAATACATGTCAAAGATCAAACGGTCAAGGAATAATCTGCTGCTGCAATTACTACCATCGGGGATCGGATCAGTTGATATTTTACAAATACAATTTGACAACTCATAAAAGTTACAGCTAAACCAACAGAAACTAATTTCTGTTTTTCACAGGTGTCTATCAGGTTATAAACACACCTAACTTATTGGTTGTAATAAATGCATAATGGAAGGATATAGTTTAATATAAGCCATAGACCTTCCGAATCACCTGTGAAAATAAACTGGAGTATTTCTGTCTGTGAGTAACAGTCCTGAAACATTTTGTGGCTTTTGAAAAATTGGGGTTTTAGTGCTCTGCGACTGAAGTGGTTTTTTTTTTTTAACTCTCCTTATGATTTAGATGAGAATGGTCTGTCTAGTCATAGAAATTTTTCTCCCAGACTATTTAAGAGCAGATCATCTGACTCATTCCATTGACCTAACCAGTACTGGATAGAATCAACAATTGTTCTTCTTGATTTATTGAGATCACAGATCCATAGAATCATTTAAGTTTGAAAAGACCTTTAAGATCATTGAGTCCAAGAATTAACCCAGCACTGCCAAATATTTTCCTCAGTTGCTCTGGGGTTGATTTATTTTTCACCTAAATAAACTGCTAGGAGTATTATTTCAATACCTTGGTGTTACTCAGAGACTTCTAAAAAGTATTTGAAAAAATTCTGATGTAATTTCAGATTGCCATGTACATGGTACAAAAATCATAGAATCATTAAGGTTGGAAACGACCTCCAAAACCATTTAGTCCAATCTTTGACCAAACACTACCATGTCTGCAAACCACAGCACTAGGTGCCACATCCAGTCATTTCTTGAATACTTCCAGGGATGGTGACTCCACAGCCCATTCCAAGGTTTAACAACCCTTTCAATGAAGAAATTCTTCATCATGTTCAGCTGGATTCTCCCCTGGCACAGCCTGAGGCCACTTCTTGGTCTATTACTGGTGGCCTGGGAGAAGAAAAGAACCCCCATCCGGCTACAAGCTCTTCTCTGGTAATTGTAAAGACTGATAATATCTTTCCTCAGCCTCCTTTTCTCCAGCACCTCAGCTGCTCCTCACAGGATATATTCCCTAGATACTTCATCAGCTTTATTGCCCTTCTCTGGACTTGCTCCAGCACCTCAATGACTTTCACACAACAGAAGGCCTAGAAGTGAACAATGAACACAGGATTTGAGGTGGGGCCTCACCAGTGCTAACTACAGGGGGATAATCACTGCCTTGGTCTTGCTGAACACATTATTTTTGACAGAAACCAGGATGCCATTGCCCTTCTTGACCACCTGGGCACACTGCTGGCTCATGTTCAGCTGTTGACCAGCATCTCCATGCTCGCTGCTCAGCTGTTTTGCAGACACTCTATCCTATAGCACTGCATGGCATTGCTGTGTTCAAAGTCCAGGACCTGGCACCTGGCCTTGAATCTCATCTCTTTGGACTTGGGACATTGATCCAGAATGCATAGAAACAGTGGAAAAAATAAAAGTAGACTTCCAACAGAAAAAATTCTTGTAATGGAACATTCTTGTAAGGGAATTTAAGTAGGAAAGATAGAAATTTAAGTAGGAAAGATAGAAAAATACCATATTGAGCTGTACACTTTTGTTCTAGGCTGAAACACGGCATAGAAATTTTCATCACAGCACGATTATTCTCTTGAAATTACTGAATTCAATTTAAATTACTCCCCCAAAAAACATCTTCCCTCGGGAACTTTCATGTACTTTTGCTTTTTCATATTACTTGAATATTACATGCTTTTTTCTTCATAAAACACTAAATTGTGCATGTCCTTTCCTAAATTTCTAAGTTCTTTGTTAAAAAAAATCACTCATCAAACAGAAGAGATTTTTGTTTTCCTGTATCTAACTAGCTTTTATTTTTCTTAAATAGAACAATGTGCAACCAAAAGTCGTGAAGTGAGAATTTCCAGATACATTAGACTAGTTGAGCCAAATTACATCTAAAGAAACATCGATACTAATGAAAAGCAATATAAATCTGAGGACAAACAACATTTCTTACAACTGCTCCTGCATTTTAGAAGCAAACTATTGCATCTTGCACTTGCAGAATGGAATAATAAAGCATATCTCCAGTAGCCCTCTAATGACATATCCTGTCACACTGTAACAGCACCTGTCATGGGCTCCTAGATGACACCAGAGCTGCAGGGGAATGAGGAATATCTGCTTGCAGTGCAAAGGTTATCAGCAGTTACCAAGACAGGGTACTGTTTTCCATAGAACCCCAGGCCTGCAGCCCCAAACAAATCTCATATGTTGGGAAACTGATGCAAACTGAGACTTGCAGAAAGGATTTTGATATTAATATAATCTGTGTAAGATAATTAGAACCATTAAAATTCAGAAAATTAATGCTAAAAATAATTTAGAGATGTCACAGTTATAAACAGTTAAATTTTAGTAGTTGTTGCAAAGAAAACCCACTATAAAAGGTGAAGCATCATATCAATTTCACAAAAAATATTGAGTAACATAAACCTGCATGGCTGCTGCCATTTCCCTCCCTTTCCTTACTCTTTTCTGTCAATCTTTTGCCCCTGAGAGCAGGAAATCTGCTAATACATGGTGTAACCCTATTTCTATTTTGACACAATTTTTGACCTTAGAGCATGACTTCAACATATTTCAACTGATTTCAGCTGTGCTGCAGAATCAACAATATCAACATTAAACAAAGTTCTATGAGTGGATCAACTGGATCAGTACAAAAAATCCATTGTTTTTCTACTGGCACAATAATTTAATAGTAAGGAGTGCTTATCTTTTCACTGAGACTGAAACTCATTCTTGTTTAGACTAGTGTCTAAACTTGGCACATTGCACACACACTATGGAAATTCCTTTTAAGCCCCATGAAAGATTTAGCGCTTTAGAGGGATGTAGGCAATTCATAAGCCTCTGAAATTCACTTTAGAAAGACGTGCTGAGACTCATTGAGTTACTGCTATACAGCAAAATTTTAGAAACCTCTAAGCCAAGGAAGAGGTGGCTTCGAACAGTAGAGAAGATGTGGATGAGACATATATTTTTCTCAATGGTATAACACACTAAAACTAGTTTGTGGAACCTAAAGCATGGTCAAAGAAACTTTGCTACCATGTGAATCATAGTATTCATTTGGTATAGTTTCAAAAAGTGCTTGAATTTTTTCAAAACATTTTAAAAAGCTTAATTATGTATTGCTTGAGTTTATGCCAGTTCTAGTGATGTGTGTGACATTTTATCATAAGCCTTCCCTACTCATGTGGTGTTGCAGAGCATCAGACGTGTTAATGATTTAAGAAATGTGTCCAACAGAAGTGAAATGTCAACAACCAAAGTTCGTTATTGGTTCACTATAACTATTTTTTTTATTTTTCAATTCATTCTTTTTTTCACAGAATCACAGAATACTCTGTTGGAATAGTTGGAAGGGACACACAAGGATTGTTGAGTCCAACTCCTAAGTGAATGCCCATACAGGGATTGAGCCTACAACCCTGGTACTAATCTCAGGGTCGTCTTTTAAGGAAACAGACAGAAAAGATAAAATAAAAACTGTAAGTCAAACAACAGAATTATCCAAAATAGCAGAAAAAGAAAATAATATTGTTTCCCAAAGAACTGTCCTACGTATCACACCACGAAACTAGAGTGAAAAAGTAATCTGTATAGGAAGAATAATCAAAGGAGTAAGTGTTGTAGAAATCATTAGCCCACAGTCCACCTGGGGCTACTAAGAAACATGCTACTGACTTATAACACGGAATATATTTAAACACCTCTACTGTAATGCAAGGAAGAAGGCAAAGGCCGCTGGACTACCTGAGAAGTGTGGGAAACTACTTAGTAATTATAGTGGGTTATTTACTGTATATGGATATAAACTAAATATGGCCTGCACACAAAACCACAAAGTGGTGCAGTCATAAACAAATAGCCATCAGACAAACAAAAAGCATTTTTCATCTGAAAATTACTTGCACTAAGAAAGAAACAGTATGTAACTATTTGCAGCTCTAAATGCTTTGTAAGAAGCACTGGCTTATGGATACTTTTCCCTAAAATATTTATCTAAGAAATGAAATCAGTTTCAGTATCTGACAAAAATGTTTAATAAGCTGCAAGATAGGAAAATGTACTATTAAAATAGCAAAAAGTTTTAATTCCTTACAGTTACTTTTCTTTTAAATCTAATTGGGACCAACTGGCCTCATTGCTTCATATAAACTTAGCAATATATATTCAGAAAAAGGAATAAAAACGAACAGATGTTTCTCCTTAAAGAAATCAGACAAAGATTTTTCTTACACAATAAATCAGCTGCTAGTGGATTTCCAGGACACTGCTCCAGGCTAACTGTTTAGGCATGACTTAAAAACCTGATTTACCTCTGTATGTATCCAAAACTGGTAAAGCAGATTAAACTGTAAATGAACAGCAAACACCGAAGGGGGAATGAAAAGAGCCATGGGCAAGTTGAACATCTGAAAAAAAGGAAAGAAATCATACATTAGAGATAGAAAATTGTAAACTCGAGATAATATAATGAAGTACTATCTCAGGAGCAAAAAGCACTGTACAATATACTTGCTTCTTCTAATACCTCCAAAACGTAGACCTTACATAGCATACATATATACTAAGGTGCTATAGCAAAAGAGGCACAAATTCACTCAAAACTGATTTCCCAAAAGTCATACTGAGAAAAGAACTCATAAATCCTGGTATCAGATGCTTATTCTGTGTATTATATGGAGCAGACAGCAACACATCCTTGACACGATAGGTTTACTTATAGGGGAGAATTATCACAAAATAAGCAAGGTGTGAATTCATAACACTCTAGTTTTTGCATCCGAACTCCCCACGTGAGCACCATAAGCTTACTTAGCTTTCCTAGTTAATTACAAATTCTCACTCTAACTTTCTCATGATATCTCCCCTAAGGTCTCAATCTATCGCCGAGTTCTAAAAACGCGTTAGCATGAAAACAGTATCTGAAAACTAATTAATTAGGAAACACCCCAGTATCTTACATACAGAGTAAAGTCCCAAGAATTTCACAATAAATTGCTTAACTGGCTGAGCAATAAAATAAAACTTTCAAGACCTTTGCATGTTAAAAGTCAATCTGCTTTCTTCACAAAAAGGTTATCTTTTTTCTTTTTCCTTGTACCTGACGTTGTGTTGTGTAGCCTGCATAAAAAATGTATTCCTTCTCTAATATACAGAGATAATTCCTAAACCAAACAGTAGCAGAGGTATCTCCAAAACTTTAAATCTCTTTAGCACCAAGGGAAAATCTGTGTAGCAGAAAATAATTCCCTGTAAAACATAGTAAAATTTGCAAAATCCTTTTCCAAATTCCCTTTGTCGTTTTCACAAAAATCAAATCTTTGAACAACGGACAAAGCAGTCCGACAGACATGACCAGCCTCATGAACCAGGAATTCCTCTAGTGTAGTCTGGACATAACATCTAAACAAATACGCTCTCAGTTTTGGTCAAATCGTCTACCCAAATAGCTAAAATGTCTCACTGGGGCTGTGAAACAACTGCACTTTCATCCCTGTGATGTGACTGATGCTCTTGAGGAAGTCACCACAGTCACATCTCACTGTGATGAATCAATGGGGGACCAGGGCCCTGTAATCTCAGCTTAGTCTGCTCGCTTCAACACCAGACAATGTCTGAAGCACACAGAGAAAACCCCGAAGCCCTTGCAGTACCACCTGGTAGGGTTGGGACCGTTGTGATTTCAAAAACTACACTCCAAGGCTTCATGGATCACAGCTGCCGCACAAACTACATGTGAGGTGTTTCCGGTTGAATGTCTTAGAAGCTGTTTTCTGAGAATGAAAACGTACTAGAAGGATACTGAGCTTCTGGAACTTACGAGAAATAATGTACACAGCCATTTTGTATTAATCACTCTGATACTCAAATGCTGATGTGTTTGCATAGCACTTTTTAAACAAAAAAAGATAGCAAAACATACTTCAAAGATGAAATTTGTGCATTCGATTCCTAAGAATCACTCAGTCCAATTAAACTCACCAAAAACCACCAGGATCTCTTAACTAGGATGAGAGTTGGTAAATGCCACTGGGGAGAGGTGGCATTTAGGCACGAAATTCTAGAGTAGAGGCAGACTTAAGACTTATTTGGGAACTAAAAACACGGATCAGACTGTCTTGTGTAGAAGACTAGTAAACAGAAGAGAGACTTTAAAATCTACAAATCTCCATGCTCATAAACAGAAATGTAGTGCAAGGTTCCCAATACTTCAGAAGAAATGCTCTAAACACCAAAAAGAAATCAATCTCTTTCCTGAGTTCCTTTTTCTTCCTTACTTTTACATGAACCCTCTTATTAATTTATTGTTAAAAGTGGGTGAGCTACAAAAAAAAGACTGGGAGATATTTGTCCCACAACAATCAGAAGGCTGGTGTGGTTTTTCTCAAACGTTATCTTACAAAGAAGGCAACAGTCTAGGACACATTTAAGTAAAGATGCTTATTTTTGATTGTACCTGTCTCATGGCATCATAACAGAAGGAAATTTTTTTGAAAGCAATGGAGAGGAAGTTGATGAAAAAACTCAAACAGATGGCTTTCAGATTATTCATGGAGTGGTTCAGGATTGAAACCAGGGTTAAAAAATTGTATATACTTCCCCTAAAAATATCAAAGGCAATTTGGTGGTCTTTACAGATGACACAGAGGGGAAGGAACGATCATATTATTTTCTAGCCTGCTTTTCACAAGAGTACTAGAATTTCCCTGCTAAGTGGTGAGATGAAGGAGATTTTTATATAAATGCACAGGTAAATTTGAGATTGACAATGAAGAATGCTTTCACAACTGCTTCACATTTATTCGTAATGTAAGCTTTATTTTGCGCAGGAGGAATTAGAAAAAGATCATTTACAGAAGTGGAACCCTTAGGGAATAATGAAAATCTCTCCCACACACAGTTTCAGTTTCTCCTGTTTGTGGGTCCACTGAAATAACAAGATCAATGTCACGGGACAAAAAAAAAAAAAATCATTGAACAGTTTATCACTGGAAATGCCAATTCACCAAATCAAAACATTTCATGGGAATATACCAGCTTTCATTAATCTGTAGAAGACAACTTGCCTGGCTCCAAGATGGGATTTCTGTCAATGTCAAAACTGCAGGAAAATGTTTATCACACTCATAGACCATCCCACTTCCAGATTCAGCAATCGAGATTGAGGAAGTGCCACAACAGCTGATGGGAAAGGCACCCAGTGAGGGGTGAAGAGGGTTTTTTGTGTATAGGGCTTACCCACTGCAGCCGTTTGCCTTCATGCCGAAGGTGCTGCCCCTTTGGAAGAGTGCATGTCCACTGCATACTCTCTGATGTGGGGATCTATTCCTTTCTCCCACTCATTCGTAAGTAAAAGCTTATAAATGCCTCCACTACAGAAAGGGAATGAATTGAAACTCCCGAGGTTTAGCAGGAGTGCTGAGTTTCCTGTGCTGAGCCCCTCCATTTCCACACTGTGTATCTAGGGCAGCCAACTGAGAGAGCCACGGAGGGGCTGCAGGGTGTGGGGGGCTGCAGGACAGATGGTTTGCGTGGGCATGAACTTGTGTGAGGACTCTGCAGGAGTTAAAGGCAAGGATAAAAACTCAAAAAAAAATCCCTCACAGATCCCAGACCTGGCAGACTCCTCACCGGACAAGGAGTGAACTTTCTGATTGTGCAGAAATGATCTGTGTTACCTATTCCCTTTCCAGATTTATATATAGATGTTTCCACTACTTTTATACCAAGGCATAATTCAACTCTTTATCTAAATGAATAGTCTAAAACTATCAAATTATCATGGATATAATATCTTCAATTAAATCTTACCCTTGGAGGAAAGTTGAGAACTGATACTAAAAGCATTAAACCAGAGCTTTTCAAGATGTATGTGCAAATCTTCCCTTTCACAACCACATTTAGACTAAGTGTTTTATCACTAATATATATTCATTTATATGGCATTATTTTGCATTAACTTGCTGTTTTCTTCTCAAAAAATATTACACTTTTTTTTTCTGCATTTTTTCCCACAAAACAGGCTTCAACACAATCTCTGTCTTCAGATTTGCTTCTCTGTCACACAGAATCACACTGAATATTCCAAGCTGGAAGGGATCCACAAGGATCATCGAGTCCAACTCCCAAGTGAACACCCATACAGGGATCAAATCCATAATCCTGGTGCCATGAGCACCATGTTTCATCCATGTGAGCTAATCTCAGGGTCATGTCATCATTTTTTAAATATTTTTTTTTTTTTAATAACCAACTCCCTATCCCATCATCCCATTATCTAGACCATGTCACTGAGCTCCTCATCCAGTCTTTTCCTAAACACCTCCAGGGATGGCAACTCCACCACCTCCCTGGGCAGACCATTCCACTGAAGAATCACTCTCTCTCTGAAAAACCTCTTCCTAACATCCAGTCTAAACCTCCCCTGGTGTAGCTTAAGGCCATGTCCTCTTGTTCTGGTGTCATCAGCCTGTGAGAAGATTCACACCCACCTGGCTGCAACCTCCCCTCAGGCAGCTGTAAACAGCAATGAGGTCGCCTCTGAGCCTCCTCTTCTCCAGGCTGAACAGCCCCAGTTCCTGCAGTCGCTCCCCATAGGGCTTGTTCTCCAGTCCTTTCACCACCCTTGTCGCCCTTCTCTGAACCCTCTCAAGCAGTTCAACACCTTTCTTAAACTGGGGAGCCCAGAATTGGACACAGTACTCAAGATGTGGTCTCTGACCTCTCCACTAGAGAAACAGAAACACTGTGTGTGCAAACGACATGAAACACCGTACACTTGGTTCCAAATTCAGGAGTACATTTCACATCAGTGATTGTCAAGCATGTTTTTCTATTCTCTTTCATTTCACATCTTTTCAATCAGCTTGAACACAACCCACATAGATTAATATGCTGATTTATTTATCTTAGAATGTTTAACTTAAAACACTGCAGAGTTGCCAGCAGAACAGTCCCACAATTCCACACCATCCACCACAAATTTCTCACAGCCTCCACAAACCTGGATGTGAAACTGCATTCAACAGTACCACATACACAGATTCAACAACATCAGCTCACTCTCAGATAGTAACTAAAGGCATCACTGAGTTTCAGCTTTAAGGTAGTACAAAAATCGCAGTTTGGTAAGAACTAGCAAGAATTGTGATTATACATAGTAAGGCTTTGCAGAAAGAAAGCTGGCATCTGTCTCAAAAGTTCTGGGAGGAGGCAAAACAGTATTTACATTAACCACATGTTTCTGCTAACTCTAAATATTTGCTGAAATAAATGACTGTATACAAAAGTACAATGTATTCTTAGGTTCATTTCCCTTTGTAAAAAGCAAATGAATTTTAAATGCACATATATTATTCACCAAGTGATTACCAGTGTGGTGGTTCCAAGGACAGTCTGTAGAATGCAGTTTGGCCAGACAATTTGGTCTTCCTGAATATTTTATGCTTTCTGAGTTGTCATCCTCAAAATCATGCAGGCAGACAATGTGCTCATACACACATCCACATGTACACACAGGCTTTTTGTCTTTTTTGAATTATTGTTTTGTTAAGCATTTGCACATATGGTCTCAAAGGGTAAATGGTCAAAGGTTAAATCTATAACATAGCAGTATTTACAGAGGAAGCAGAGTTGTCACAGAGAAGCATCTCTTCCGCTCTTGTTCATGATAGTAATTTAAATTTTAGGCACTCTTACGAACATCAGATTATTATTTTCTGAATAAATAAACAAAAATCTAAGAAATAGTACTGCTTCATAATTTTCAGAAGAATTAGAACTAGAATAATTTTCTTGGAACCTAGCACTTTTTACTAATTTAATGATATGTACTTAAAAGAGTTACCAAAATCAGGTTAAGGAAGTCTATGTTCACCGATGTAAGCATAAATCCAGACTAACTTTACTGAAGTTAATGGCATTACACTGGATTTGCATGTGTGACCACACACTCTTGACTTTGATTAATTTTGCTGACAGGCTGGATGTTGAGATTGCCAGAGGACTCTGGGTTTCCTTCACCACCCATATTATACCTCATTGGGTAATTATATATATCTTTATAATAATATAATACATAAAATATAAAATGGGAATATATAATTATATCTCTATGTTTATACAGTTATACCTCCTCCATCACAAGGAAAGGGACAGGCGACAGCCCTTGCGAAATATTAATCTCGCAAAGAACTGCAGGTCATTAATATGCATGCAGGCCACGCCCATTGCCCCACCCCCACCCCCCCCGGAACTCCGCAGGGTTCCGGGGCCCTTTTTTGCATCTCCCTTCGGACTCTCTGAACACGGGGAAGAAAAGGGAAACGTTTTTGAGCNGTTTATATATATAAATACTCTTAATATTCCTTTAAAATCCTAATTCTGAAAATTTGAATTTTGAAGTTATTTTTTAAAAATAACAAACAACAACCAGACAAATTACAATCTGAGAGAAAAACAGTCAAAAGAGCATGTGAGAGTGCAATTGAGGAAACCAGTAGTTATCCTGGGCCCAGAGCTAAACCCTAAATACTATTTACATTTATGAATGCATTTGGAAATATACATTTTTAAATATATAAATGAATATTCAATTTATATTGCACAGCTCACCTGAAATAATCATATGTAAAAGCAGTGACATACTGCCCTATTAGAGTATTGACATGACTTGAATAAGTACAGATAAATAAACACATGTGCATGTCCAGAGCAATTTTAGCAATGATTTCTCTCCTTGCTCCTTTTAGTTATACACATACATATATTCTCAAGTAGTTACATTATACTCTGCTCTTTCCCTGCACTTATGCATGAATAACTGAATGAAAAAAAATCCCCATTCTACTCAAAAAATCATGAAAATATAAATGCATGGTTATATAATTATCCTCCTTTAACTACTGTAGTGCATTTCAACTTTGCTGCATAAACATTAGTGAATATATTTTAAAGCTTATGATTCTCAGATTCTTCAGTTTCACCTTCTGTGATTTCAGTATCAAAACAACATTAAAAAATTATGTTTTTCTTTGAAGGGAAATAAACACTATGTTCTCACTTTTACTAAAGCTTATTGATATTGTCAAATCTTACGCAACTTACCCAAGAGGTGTATTTCTGCAGTACAGATTGTCTCAAGGCTGTGAATAAGTTGTAATCTTCAGAACTATGGTGTACTTGGTGTGCAGCCCATAGTATATTAACCTCTGCAAAATACATAATTTCAAATTAGGTTTGTACTAGAGAACAAAGCAACATTTGTTTCCCAAGGCTTTTTTCTTAAGCTAAAAGCAACTAATCCTTCAACTTATACTTTTATTTTGCCATAGTATGGCAGGTAATAAAACCTAATGCCCAAAGCAGAGTTTGGGTAGAATGGGTTGTATGTTTATCAGTGGGCACAAGTCAGTGTAAATTTCATGCCAAGGAAGGTGAAGCTGTAGCAGGAACTAAAATCACTGCTGGAAGAGCAGAAGGATGTGTGAGATGAGAACTGAACAGTATGAAAGCCCAAACTGAGTCCTGATAACAAGTCAATTGGAGACGTGTTATGGGATTCAGAGGGACAAGGACTGAGGATGCTTTCAGGTCTACATTTGTTTTATTTCAACATTAGAAGGGACACAAAATGTTAAAAAATCATATGTGTCAAAGTTAAACAACTTAACCGGCATCAGCTTTTATGCTTACCTCTTCCTGGCATGCATGAATCTTCAGCCCACTTGTATCACAGACCACAAAATACAGCCATTACCTGCCCACTAGTTCTTCCACAAATGGAAAAACAAATGGATGTTTGCTGGGAAACCTTGACCCAGCCGAAGGAGAGGAGTGGCTCTATTGTTACAGTTCAAAAAAAATAATTGGTGGAATAAGGGCAAAACCAGTGTCAGCCATGTCCTCTGAGGGCATGACATCTCTAATGCACTGAAATGAAGAATACTTCAAATCTTGATTATATTTCAAGGCACTTTCACATTTCAGTGCAGATCTGGGTGTTTCTTCTGCACTGTATAGTGATATGTCGCCAGTCTGAAGTGAGACCTTAAGATGGAAACATTCATGGCCATCAGATGTATAGCTATGAGGATTACCTTAATTACAGGAAAAAAGGACAAAGTGTGTGATCAATGCAGCACAAATAATGCCTATTTAGCATAAACCTAAATCTCAGGTCTCATGTATTTCAAGGGATGAAGTATACACAAAACCTGATTAGAAAGTATAACTGGCGGTCCTCCAGCTGTACACTCCCACTGCCACTGACTTGTTTCACCACAGCCATTACAGAAGTGCCTTGGCAGATATTAGAATCACACAGAATAATATTATAATGTGTACTTAAAGTCCTGAAACTATGTGGTGCCAAGTTTATATCAACTAGTTTAGGCCTGGTGCATGCACTCTCAATGTAAAGTAGTCTCCAAAAGCCTGCTTAATGAATCTCAAGGTATCTTCACCATTTCAGGAGAACAGATATTCTTCTAACAAGAGGTAACAGTCTTGTGTGCTAGAAATTAAGAACTTTAAATCTAATTAATTTTGACAATTTGGTAATTTACATTACAAAATTATTTTTGAATGTCCTGTAAGTCCTAGGAAATACTTTCCACTGCTGAAATAAATCTGTAATTTCAACTATCACAAAACACTTAACCTTGAATCTGAGAATTCTTTCTCCTTTAAATGCATTTGTCCCTGAAGGAATAAGTGTTCACTATAGCAAGAATTAGTGATCTCCCTCAAAAAACCCACTCAGTATCATCTCAATGCATCTCTGCCTAATAAGTTCACTAGTAAATTAATTATTCAGGTCAGCTTCAGTATTCAAAAATAATCTGTATTTGAAATGTTTCCCAAGACCTCGACAAAAGCTAAATGAGTGAACAAAGCATCTGAAAAGGTGGAGGTTAAAGACCTGTCTCCTTAGTTGTTTTAAAAGCATTTACTTCCTATCACAAACTGTGTGTAACACAAGCCTCCGCTCAATGAAGTACAGCTGTTCAAACAGGGTACAGTAACTGGATCTTGCTCCTTTCCCTCAGTCATTTTTCAGCAATATGAAAAGTTCAAGGAAGGGAATCTATGATGATTTTTACAGTCTACTTTCATTGTAGTTAAGGTCAAATGGTCTTCAAAATGAATTACTAAAAAGGTATTTTATAAGGATTCATTTTTCAGTTAAACTGCCTCTTACACTAACAAGTCTATGCAATAATGTAACTGAATATGGGTAAAATGTTAATCTTTCAGATATGTGAATCAGTTTAAGTGATCTATCATTCAAAAATATACCACAGGAATATTAGGGACACAAACAAACAATTCCACCATAAATAATTTAACTGCTAAAGCTATTTCTCATTTCTTCTGTTACAGCTTCTGTTACAGTAGGAATTAAATCCTGCTCCTTAATCCTATTCTTGATGACACCAATGGCACAGAATACACTAAATTATTTTTCAAAACAGGCAGAGCTGATGATCAGAAATAATCCTTGCATTAAAAAATTATGCAAAGAAACCAATCATCAATAACTTTTTATTAGAAGCAAAAGAATAGCATCATGAAAAAGTGTGAAATAGATCATCCTAAAACTCTGTCTGTAACCACTGGTACATTACAAATATTACAAACATAATGCCTAAAAGACATCTCAAACATAAGAACCAGACCAAGCATTCTTCAAAGAATACAGCTGAATGCTCACCAACTACCCATGACAGGAATTAAATTTTATATGTCTACAGAAAGGTTATGGTTTCACGTTTTTATGCCTAACAATGACAACTTGAGAGAAAATAATAAAAATCATTTGAATGCGGATGAAATTATAAAAGACTCTCTTACATGCACTTTCTCCTATGTATTATTACATTATGATCAATAAAGAGATTAAGATTGAGATACAGCCAATTCCAACACAGATTAAAAAAAAAAAAAATCTATGTAGAAAACAGGAAGTATTATTGCATTTTGTAGAACTCACCAGTCAAATTCTCCTGTAAAACTCCAGGAAAAAAGCAGGTGATGGAATTGAAGAAGCCACTGAGACAATGCTCTAATAGAATTTTTAAAGTTTCATAATTCCAATGTGATTGGTAAATACAATTTAACAAATAGATAATCACAATACACTTATGCACAACTTTAAATTCCTGAGTACTACACCAAGTTTGGTCCTGGAAAACTTCTGCATCCTCTGTTCTTACAAAGAGCTATGTATAATTGAAGATAAAGGTGGCATTTTACAAATTATAACCTAGCCCAGCAAGGATGTCCTTTTGTGGTGTGGCTTTCCCTGGGTTCCTGTTAACAGATGGAGATCTGATGAGCTGTCTGGGTAAGAACAGAGCTACTGCATTTTGCTACTGGAGTTATTGTTCAATACATTATTATTATTACTGTCATAGTGAATCAATATTTTCTTCCATCACCCAATTTAAACTGTGAAAGAATCAACATGTAATCCTGATAGAGAATAAATGAGGCCATGCAGCTAGGTGAGGAAGCAAAGAAAATTGGTGCTATACAAAAATGGGTAGATGAAGAACAGATCCTCATTTTCCACCCTAGCTCTTCAAGCCTCTACAAAGCCATCTCAGAGTCAGACTCGCAGTTGCTAAAATCAGAGGGCTCCAAGCAATTGAAACATTTTTATCAATTTATAATTCTGAAACATTTTTATCTATTTATAATTCTAAAACAAAATGAAGATTTGTCATTTTAGCATTAGTTCAATATAGGAATTCTGTTATTATAAAAAAGAAAATGAGAAGGTAACTTCATAGTAGCCTTGCAACATCAATGAAGCACTGGCCAGTAAAAAGCTGGAGCCCGGCCTTTTGCAGCACTTTATCTTTTCTGGGCTTTCCAAAATGAAGGAATGATGTAACTCTTCTTTTCCAGTTCTTCCTTCCCTCCTCCTCATTAATATAAAATGTAATGTTTCACACACTCTCACATTCATATCAGTAAGGCAACTGATTATTTTATTTGGCCTTATTTTTTTTATTTCAAATTAATTTTTCATTACTAATCAAGTCCATTTCTGTGAGTCTCTAAGAGAGATCCAATGCCTGGGCCATATTTCACTACTTTTGAAGTATTTCTTTTGTGGTAGTAGAAAGTGGTCATCATGCACGTAAGACTCCTCTTTAAGAATACATAGTACAGAGGTCAAAATGAGATTTTTTTTTTCCCTGTTAATTTCTGTAGTTTTAAGTGATTTCCACAGCCCAACACACTTTGATTAACAACAGGAGAAAATGTATGCCAAACCCCCCCCGTAGTTATTTTGGAGTGATGTCAGTGAAAACAGCTATTTTACAAAACCTTCAAAATCAGTGAAATGGTAAAGATTTGATGAATCTTGAGTGAATAAAAAAGATAAGACCTTTTACTTAAAATATGTGGTTTCTATGCATACAGCTTTAAAGGATCTGGATTTAAAGTTATGTGGAAAAAAATACAGATAATGAGTCATGCAGAATTTCCATTCTCTTTCAGTCAACACTGACTGCAGCTAGGAGAACAGGTGAAAGCTTGCCTTCAGCACCTACTTAAACAGAGCTTTCAGTTTTGCTATGCTTGCCATCTTTTACCAGACTAGATACCTTCAGTATTCAGTGAGGAACTGAGCTACAATTCAGCTAGCCAGAAACTTAGAGACATTTCATTTCCTATGCTACGGATTACAGTGGGGTCTCCTATAATGCAGACCCACGGTCTAAATCGGTGTCCGTGAAGCCCGACTTCCACGTTGAATGGCGGCCACGCTGCTGTCGCCACCTGTGCCGCCACCACCACCGCCCGCACCGTCGCCACCCGCACTGCTGCCACCGCCGCCCCTGCTGCCCACACCGCCGCCACATGCACCACTGCCGCTGCCAGCTGCGCCACCGCCAGCAGCGGTGGCAGGTCGTGCATGCGCAGCTGTGAAAACGGGCCTCCTTCAGCACTAAAAAAATCATGACGCTAAGATCTGAAGCCGCAATATGGGGGGCGTGAAGTGCAAGATGGCCGACTGTACCACACTACAACAAAGCCCTCAAAGTCAAGCATGTGGTAAAGAAATTCCTTGCCTGTGGCGTGGTCCCCACTGTGTGTGTGAAATCTGCTGCTTCCTACAGCAGGTGTAACCTACAAGGCTTGGGGCAGGTATTCCGTGCTGCATTTACCCAAAAACAAGTGAAAAGGGATTATTTTATAGGTCTACTTCTCTCCAGTCAAAATCAGTAGAAACTCCAGGACAACTGAGGAAAGAAAAATGACACGGGAGGTAATTTTTCTCATCATTCCTCTTTATGTATGTCAATTCTCTGTACAGTATCACCGTATCAGCAAGGCTGGAAGAGACCTTGGAGACATTCCAAAAAGATTCTTAACTTTCTTCTTTTTATTGATAAGCACCTATTTGTGCATGTACTTGACATGGAGCAGCTCTCGGCACTTAGTAAGTAGGAGTTCCACCACTGTTTCTAATATGTTAGCCATTGCTCACAGAGTAGGCATGTCAGGAGAAGTAGAACAACTCAGAAGCATCTTTTCAGTCTCAGTATTATCTCTTTGGTCATTTTGAAACAAAATACACATTGCACACCTAGGTAATGCCAGGATAGGCAATCACACTGCATGTCACAAAGCCAATGCCACATGGAAAATTAATTACCATGAGACACGCTGTATCCTACATAACCACAATACAGCAGCTTAATTGGAAAATATCACTTAGTGTTCACCATCTGATCTATCTGTGCTGCAAAATGTAATTTCTCTGAGCTTTGTTCAGGATTATCTCTGTTTTTCAGCCCTCTTCTTATGTTACTGTATGTGGTCCGTAAACTATTTAGTGAGTGGGCTAACTTGTAATCAAGTAATACATGGTATATGCTCCCATGGTTTATAAGCCAAAAATCATAGAAACCTTCTACAAAACCTGCCTCTAGAATGTGTGCACAAGCCAAAAACTCCTGCTTGATCTGCTGCCATACCAGTTGAAAACACAAATCTGCTCCCACACAAAGCCTACAATAAGATCTGCAAAACTTAAGATGCAGAATGGTCCAGGGAAACGTGGGAAGAATCAAGATAAGCCAAAGTACTACATATGCTACCCAGAACAAACAACAGACAAGATCACATCCCCTCTCAGTAAAAATCCAGGGACTGTGAATTACACACTCCTGAATCTAGAAAATATTTAAGATACCATGTGGCTAGGAAAGCAGACCTTGGCCAGGTCAAAAATAATGGTGCTCTTAACATGTACATGCCCTATGTTATTTCCCAGCATCCTTATATGCATAGGACATCAATGGAAAGGTTAGGAAAAGCCACAGCCATCCCAAAGACTCAGCCTCTTCTAGGAGGCGCAGTTCTCTTTGAAGCTAAGCTATATGGATCAAACTATCCATGAAATCCACTTTAGTACAGTGGTAAGTGTCCCCACCTGGCATGTGGGAGACTCGGGTTCAATTCCCACCAGGGAGACAGTGTTAAGAGTTGGACTTGATGATCCTTGTGGGTCTCTTCCAACTCAGAAGATTCTGTGATGTAAACCAGAGTAAGAATCTCTATTAATCGCATTAGGACAGTGCTATACTGAGCTTTTCATACAGTTTACAAGAATTGAACAGTCTCTTTCCACATTTACCATGGAAACCTACAAAAGAATAAAGGCTATCAAGTAAAACTCAGAAATTAATTAACAGTGACTCAATCTCTGACTTGACTCATAGTTCAGACAGAAAATGAATGTGCATTCCTTTGTTCAAAAAGATACTGAGAAGATAATTGAAGCAAAGGAATTTTAGCACAAAAATGTTACATTTGGACATTTCCACAAATAGGAAAAAATAAAATGATGAAGAAAAACACAGAAGGAATGAAGTTTTAGTACAGTGTATATATGTAAACTCTGAAAATAGTAGAACATTTAGCAAATCTTTCAGTCCTCAGCGGGTGTCCCACAAAATTCTGCTACACCAACTTGCCTGACCAACCTGTTTCTCACATATTCCTGAAGCCAGTTTTTCAGGTGCTCTAGTTGTTTGGAGCGGCTCTGCAGCTGGTTAAAGGCTTTTTCATCTGAGGTGTGGAGGATCTCTGCAGCAAAGTGTCTAGATCGGGAGGTACCATGATGGCAGCAGCTATTTCATGTGTCTCTTTCATGTGCGCTATAAGGCTTGATTCGAGTATCCCGTTTTCCAATTGTTAAGATCTTTCATAGCAGATTCCTTAGGTGTAAAAGTATCAAAACAGCTCTGAGTTGTACCAAGAAACAAACTGGTGCTATGGCAGTTTCCAGAATAACTAAACCATAGCATAAAATCCTCTTTGTGAACACAGTCCCAAGCCCGGTCAAGCACTTCCCAACAATAAAGACGCCAAGTTTTTTCAAGTACCCCTTCTTTAGTGAGGGTTCCTACTGGTTGTAGCAAGGTTTATCTACCTTACACCCTCACATTCTCTTGACTGAGCGACACAGTATACGTTAACTTCCGCAACTCAGTGATACAGAAACTTTTTGCGGCACTTTGCTCTTTCTGCACCTTTTTTTTCCTACAAAGAGGAGCATATGGCTCACTAATTTCACAGCTATAAATCATCCCGTTGGTGAAATTAGGTTTATATATTAAAATAAAACCTGCAACAAATTTCTGTGTGAAGGAGAAGATCCCCAGCAGCTGGGGAAAACTGACTTCTACAGAAGTGTGCCACTTTATACAAGCTGCAGACTTGACTCAATCCTCTCCAAAGATGGCCGATTACAGCGCTGGCAATCTTTAGTTCTGAGCACTTGCCAACCTGTATAATATAACTCAGTGTTACTGAATACTGATGTCAAACTGTGGTATAAATGTGTGAAATACATTAACTGTTACAAAATTAGCACTGTATTCACCAGTCTGATGATAAAAAGAGAACTGAGACTAAATTAAATACATTATTAAGAAAAAAAAAAAAGATACTTCAGAAACCCTAAAAAGAGAAATTACTTAAATTCTTTCCTTTTATTTTATTTTCCTTCCCCAAAAGAATCTCAGCCACTGTAATGTCAGCTTATGCAATTAGAGAATGTATTCATCTTGGAAGATCTTAGAAGGAAATTGCTGGAATGAAATGAGAAAAAAAAAGGAGAAGATAATTCTCCTTTTGTTTTTTTTCTTTTTTTGTGTGGGGGAGTGGGAGTGAGAGTTCTCATTCTCCTGTATTCTGGGCTGTCTCTACAAAAGATTGATGTCTGGTGTCACCGTTAGGAAGTGCAAACTGTTCAGCTTCATTGCAAACTATGTCCTCATCCTCTTGCTCTGCAGGATACCACATACTTTGGCAGGCAATATTCAGATGGGAAGCACTTTAATGGCAAGAATGGATACCAGTGAAACCTTTTCCCACAACGTTCAAATCTCTGACTGTGCATACGGTTAAGCAACATAAAGCTGCAGGATATTAGGAAGAAAACAATAACTGATACTAACTCATACACATTAATCTTACATTTTTGGCCCTCAGAACAATGCATTTAAAGAATTCTAGGTAAATATACACACAAGGGGGAAGGGAAAAAAAAAGGGGGGGGGGGAGAAAAAGGAATAACTGGAATGAATTAAAGTCTTTCAACCCAAAAGCATAAACATAGTTTTTCAAAGGAAATATTCATGTAACGTTTACATTTTAGTTAGGGTTTTTACATTCATTTATTTGGTTCAACATTTTTCCAAACTAGATACAGTACGAATTAACACTGAGAAGTGAATGGAATTATTCTGGTATAAAAGAGGAATTAGCTCTCCTTTCTTTCAGAGTGTTTTATTTGTTAAGCCAAGTCCCTGAATGATAGATGTGTGGAAATGCAGACTAGATTTGCAAATACATTTATTGAGTTTTACGGAGATATTGGGAAAACCTGGGCATTGTACATGAATTTTGTACTCTCTCTGACCTGATCCAAAAATCCATTAAACTTTAACAGATTTAGAAACAAGTTCATTACATAGGATTCTACTCAAAACAAAGGACAGTTAACCCTTTGAAGTCAAGTTCAGGTATTTAGTGAGATTAGCCACCCATATTTATTTATACATTTGTTTAACAAGTGTCAAATTATTTCTCGGAGAAATAAAAAGAGCCAATATATTAATGGATACCATGTGCTTATTAAACAGTGATAGCTGCATTGTATTGGATTGTACAGTTTATTTTCACATATGTGATGTGTACCAAAAGAAACCTGCACTTCCACAAACTACGTTTGGACCAGTGTTGTCAGTACTTATATTATGCTCTCATTCCTAAAAGTACATAGTTGGCCATATATCCTCTGTGTCCATCAAGTACTTACCTCTTACTGCATCTGTTATACAACACATTTGCTCTGGACACTATTAAGTATGCTGAAATTTTAACAGCCTTTTCCATTTATCATTCTAACACGAAAGACATGGAAAACATTTAGACAGCTAGATAAGATAAAGAGAGCAGAACACAGGCAACTGCCAAAGCAGGCAGCCTCAATTTAAATATGAAGATAGGGGACATACAAGCTTGCCTCCACACCCCACCAAACTGGAACTCCTAAGTGTGTCAGCTAGGATTACGCAGAGGATGCCTCTAGCACCAGAATGCTATCTTCAGGGTCTTCTCTCACAGTAGTCCCTACCTTATCTCTTCAGCTGAGAACAGACATATGCCTAAATCAGGACTACACAATTAGATGTTTACATTGGAGCCATCCAAAGAAGCCACATTTAGTCAAATGGCACAAAACAGTTGTGAAGAAAGCTTTTTACGTGAGTGCCCATTGCTACTAGTGCTATGTCTTGAACTTCAACTATCAGAGGAGTTACTTTATATTCCATTTTCTCTTTCCACAAAATATTGATAAATGATTACTAGCTAAAGACAGCTGAAGCCACACACAGTAGAATTTCAGACACAAAGCTCATTTCAACGTGTGCTATAAATTCTGGTAGTGATGTTTGCGGGGCCAAAGGTATTCCAGCACTATGAGCAAACACTGAAACAGATTGCAGGCCTGGGAGAGCAACGATGGCTGGCAACACCAGCAGCTAGAGTGAGACGCCAGAGGTGCGGGGGAGCAGGAATACCATCAGGCTCCTCTGATGCTAATTCAGACTGATTTGTCAAAGCGCAGCTTCAGCACTTGACCTGTAAAGGCACTCCTCCTACATGCTCACTGAGTTTTGCAGCCACATGTCTTCTGAATGATGTTGTATTTTATGACTTTAAAGGCAAACAGCTAGTGGCTGGATAATTAGTCCCAGAGCTAACAGAAAGAAAAGGATTTCAGAGACAGAAAATAACAAGTATGGAAAAGGATGATTTTTAACTGATTAATTATGACATTTTAACACATGCTACTGTAAATTAGTTATTTTTTTATCCTTTATCTGTTTGCTCTAAGCTATAAAAGGAGATAAGACTGAAAGCTCAACGCAGGATACATCTGTTGTACTTTTTACTTTCCAAACACACAAAAATCAGCATTAAAGCTATGAAGTGCAGGATACTAGACTGCAGACTTTCCTCAATTATTAAAATTGTATATAGGAAACAGACCTGCCTAAGAAAAATCGTGTCCTCTATTTTATAGAGTGTCATTATTATTTGGCAAGAGTAGGGTACTTTATTTTCAATATTAAAAAAAGGAGGAGTTTTTGCTGCTTTGAGATTTTTGGTTAAAACCCACTACTAGACAAAGAACTGACCCAAAATAACTGTGCTGTTGGTTTCTTTAGGCAAATTGTGCCAAACATAACTCTAGTCTACAAAAAAATCCTCCTACTCCACAGCCAATCTCCTCCTCCTATTAGCAGGGGAGGAGAGGGAAACAGAGAATCTTTCTCTTTATCTGAAAAGTGTTGATTTTTTTATGGAAAACATACTTGTAAGTACGTACAAAGTTTTACAGTGTGTTAAGACATATCAAACAGTAAGCCTTTCTGATAATTTTGTAGGATATTTCATACACATGCCAGTACATATTATATCTCAACCCCGCATGGGAGCTTTCAAAACTTACAAGTTGAACAACTATCCCATATTCATCCCAGCACTAACTTACAGGTTTTGGTAATAGGGATTGTAGAAGTACAAGCAAACGTATGTTTATATGTTTTATGCTTTGTTATGGTTTAGGGGTTTTTCTGCTGCTCTGGTAGCGAGGGGGTTAACAGCTCAGTTCTTGCCTAAGCTTTCCGTGCTGCCAGGGCCTTCAAGGTTACAGAT
>WEKX01002033.1:176463-193249 GCA_013390025.1 Pitta sordida
GAAAATGGGTCTCCTTCATTGCTAAAAAATCATGCCGCTAAGATCTGAAGCCGCAATATGGGGGGCGCAAAGTGCAAGAGGGCTGACTGTACTTTCATTGCACAGTTCTGGGCTCCCCAGTTTAAGAAGGATGTTGAACTGCTTGACAGGGTCCAGAGAAGGGTGACAAGGATGGTGAAAGGACTGGAGAACAAGCCCTATGGGGAGTGACTGCGGGAACTGGGACTGTTCAGCCCGGAGAAGAGGAGGCTCAGAAGTGACCTGATTGCTGTTTACAACTACCTGAAGGGAGGTTGCAGCCAGGTGGGTGTGAATCTTCTCACAGGCTGATGACACCAGAACAAGAGGACATGGCCTTAAGCTACGCCAGGGGAGGTTTAGACTGGATGTTAGGAAGAGGTTTTTCACAGAGAGAGTGATTCTTCAGTGTAATGGTCTGCCCAGGGAGGTGGAGGAGTTGCCATCCCTGGAGGTGTTTAAGAGTAGACTGGATGAGGAAGTCAGTGACATGGTCTAGATAATGGGAGGCTCAGATGAACGGAGCATGGTGCCCATGGCTTCGGGGATGTGGGTTCAATCCCTGGGTGGGCACTCTCTTGGGAGTTGGACTGGATGATCCTTGTGGGTCCCTTCCAACTTGGAATAACCTGTGAACCTGTAATGAACTACATTCTGTCAATTCGCACAAAATCTATAAACAGGATTTTTTAAACAGACAAGAAGAAAAAACCTGGATATATATGCAAGACAATGTGGAGTACAGTCAGTTCTGATTACAAGTCAGCTGTACGAGCTTGAGCTCTCATTAGTAGGTTTTAACTTCCTCAGTTAGGCTAAAGCTTAGTACATCTTTTTCTTTTCCTTTAAGAAAAAAGATGTGGCTTCATGTAAAGGGAAAAAAAAAGACCTTATCAGGATCAACTTAACTCCTTTCTTCTATCAAATCAAACTTTTTATTTCCTCAACTTGCTCAATATGTCTTGTTATGGTTGAGTTTGCAAGTTAAACAATCCAGATGTGCGGCAATAGGAAAACTGCAACGTGGGGGTTGGTTTTGGGAGTTGTGTCTGTCTGCAGCATTCTTTTCCAACTAGGAACTTTTCCCACACTTATAATATTGAAATTGTGAATATTGAAAATAAAATTATTAAAAAAGAAGATCCTAAACACATGTGCCAACATTTTTAAACTATAAACAAGAATAAAGTATGTCTTCTTATGATTCATCTATTAATTTTGGAAATTGGTAACTAAAGGTCACACCATTTATTTTAGAATTCAGAAGGAAAAGCTGGCTCATGAATTAATTTAGAAATAATTTCAACCTTTGGAAATGCAGCCAGCAGGAATTTAGGATGCAGTAGAATTCAAATTTTGTGGGGGTGTATGCTGTAGAGAATAAGAACAATCCAGGCTGCTTTAACTTGCCAGAACAATTTCCTTTCTCAACATTGTTTCTATGGGCTTCCCTAAAAAACTGGAAAAATTTACTTTTTATTTGCAAAATTTGCTATAGCTGGATTCAATTAAACAGCACTATCAGAATTTTAAGTTTTGAGTAAGAGAAAAATAGTGACATTGGCTTGGTGTAGTCCTTCTTAACCTTGGACTGGATACATGCAACTCACAGGAACTGTACATGTTATAGGCACACAGGTAACATGAATGTGTGTGTGTGTGTGTGTGTATATATATATATATATACATAGTGTAGATACATACTCAAGTAAGATGTCTGTAACCCAAGGTCAAGACCAAGATTTTCCGATGTGATGAGTCTCTAAATACACACACTGGCAAATAATTCATCCTGTTCCTGCAAAATACTGTGCTCCTGGGGCTTCTCTAGAAAGTACTTGGTGTGGCTGGAAACACCCTGGAAACAGGGCTGGGCATGCATTGTCCTCCCTAAAGTCACAGATAATCCTCCACATATGGAATGAAGCCTGAATCTCTTTTTTAAAATCTCCTACTGCAGCCTTTCCCCTAATCAAGCAACAGATAAACAGTTTATACCCCAGTTCAAGTGGGAAGACGCTTGGGAAAATGGGCTTTTCTAAACAGGCACCCTAGGCAGTAGAAAAAGCCCTCTGAGCCCAGAGGAGCCCAGTGCTGCTGCTCCCAGGAGACCTTCCTTGTCTTCACAGCCTGTTCCTCCAGAACTTTTCCACAGTAGGGATTTCTGGCTAAGCCCTCCAGCCCTTCTTTAAGGACATATGCAAACCCAGAGACTCTCAGGAAAATGAAAGGAGCTGGATCTTTTCAGCTTTCTGTCTCAGCAAACTGCAGTACAGACTTCCCGTGCCAAAACACAAGAAGTGTTTTGTAGGCTGGCAAAAATAGCCAGGATACCTGTTGTGGAGAGTAAAACCAGTCTGGATTAGCAATTAAACACTTGGTCGTTTTCCTGAACGCACAAACATGACAAATTGAAATTTCAAGTTGCTTTGAAGAGAAGACTCTTCCTATGTGTACCACCAGAATGGGAACAGTTCTGAAGATGGTACAGGCCAGCTCTGTGGTCTGATGTAAGAAAGCACAGTGTCAGCTTTCTTCTAAAATCTGAATGACTGAAAACAGCTTTTTGCTGAATTTTCCCTCGTCTGATCCCTCATTATATCTTCTAAGGGCCACAGCATTCTGTCTCTCTCCAAATCCCACCAAACAACACCCATGACTTTGTGACTTTAGCATCAGAGATTGGAGTGACATAAGAGCAAGCAGAGGCTTGAAACAGAAGACAGAATCACAGAAGACCTTTCCATTCTTATAAATGGCTGTACCAGGAAGGATATTTCTCACAACTCTGCTTTTGGACTACTCAGAAATAACAAACCCCTGATTGTAAAAGAAAGGTTTCTATTATGTTCTGTATAAACAATATTTTATGATAAATTGTGTTTTGGAAGAGTTATTAAATACAAAATTGAAAACTAAGGGCAAAAGAATCTGTATGTCTTTCTAGGAAATCTGAATTTATTACAGACAGAAGAAGCTGCACTTTCCTTTTCATCTTTAAATTAGAAAAAATATTTATTTCCCTTCTGAGTGTCCTTACAGTATGATTTTTTTCCAAACAGCTAGTAGATACACTGCTAACAAAAACCAGATATATTTATTCTATCCTGCTGGCCCACTGGAAGTATATTGTAAGTTCATGAGGAGGCTTTTCTCATCTGTTGTGAGAATGAACCTAGTAACAGTACATACCAGAAAACAGTTATACATTGTGTTTAAATGATTGGGGGTTTGTTAACCACAATCTGCTGAAAGAAGGGTTATTTCACAGTTCTTTAACTCTTCAGTGATATATCTTAAATGTGAAATAATTATAATTACTTACACTAAAACTGAAAGACATTTGCGTATCTGGAAGTCTCCTAAAGCTTCTGCTAGTCCTTACTTTCATCCCCTCTTCCTTGTGAATTGGCAGCTGTTGCACTTCAATTTGTATCTTTAGTTCAGCTACAGACTTGTACTTCTCAAAAGCCTAAAACAGATTTCCTTTTGACCTGGCCTCCTGCAAAGCCCTGGAATGAGGTTGCAATGCTTCACCTCTGCCAGTGCTACCTGGAGTTACCACTTGTCTGTTGCAACAACAGACCATCAGCTCTCTCTGCAGACCTGGTGATTCTCCTGACACTACTGAATAGTGTACATCCATCAAAAAAACACGTAAATACAGAGGGACATGCAACTCTGCCAATACCAGCTCCATGGGAGCCCTTTTGCCACCCTGACTGCACTGGATTCACCCCAAGTGGAAAGTCCCGCTTCACTTTGCATCTGGAGACAGGGAAAGGAAATGTTTTCTGTGGGAAGGGTAGCAGAGCTCTAGGGAGAAGTCAGACCACACGGCAAAGCCCATCTGGTTGTCTGCTCTAACCAAAATGATGATCAGAAGTTCCTCTTTGACTGCTCTTCCCCTTTGTCCTCCTGTACACCCCCACAGGCACGCCTGCTCACTCTGGCACTCATGACAACACTCAGCAGGGTAATTCAGCTCACTGTGTTAGTTTTTGGCCAGAATTGTGAAACAAGAGGAGTAGTGGACTGTCATCCTTGGCTCTGTCATCTGTTTAGTCTTCCTTTTAACCCTTGCTTTTCCCAGCATAGATATAATTTGGACACAGCTTTAAAACCACAGTCTTAGAACAGTGAGCATAGAAACACCTACAAGCCAGGTATGAAATTCAGAGAGTGCTTTTATCTATCAGCAAGTTCACAGCGAAAAAGGTGTGGATGCCAAGAAGTGCATGCAGTGTTCTGAACTTAAGACAACTGAATGTATACGTTAAATAAGGAGTCTTCAAATGCTACTTTATGCTTTATCATTTCCCTGCAGTCCCAAGATCTGTACCTTAGACGGGAAAGCAGGATCCCTCATCCTGAACAGCTGCTGCTTAAAGTACTTGTCATCCTGTCAGATATAGGTGATTGACCTGCTCTTCTCTGGTGTGATAGCAAGAGGTGCTGGTAACTATGTAAACAGCAAGAGTAGGTGCAGGGGTCCCTTGACCGTGAATCTGATGCAGTGTTGGATAGGACTGTGACTCCAGACTTCCTCCAAAACACAACTCAAGATTTCAATTGTTTGCCATTGTAGAAGAGCTAATAATTTTATCACACACTTAAAAGACCAACCAAAAAATAACAGAATCATGTCTTGAAACTCGCCATAGAAGCACAGCCAAGGATCTTGTACAAAGGAGAGAGAAACATACAATGTTTGATTGAAAATCACAAAACAAGTCTGACACATGTGTTTACATATTCAATTAAAGGTACCTTGCTCTTTGTCACGCCTTTTTTTCTTTCCTTAAACATCTATTTGTTCATGCACATGTCTGTCTTTGGGTGACCACTCGGCTCATTTTTGATCTATACAATTTCAGACTAAAAATCAACCTAGACACCAAAAAAATCTGTCTGTAGATACCCAATTCTTCCTTTGAATACTACTACGGGCTTATTCATTGTCAAGTGTTCCTTATGAAGAAATCAACTATAAGTAATAGTTATGCATGCCTACGAAATATTCATATGTTGAGTCAGTGGAAGAGGCGATAAAAGAAATCATATAATCATAGAATGGTTTGTGTTGGAAGGGATTTTAAAGCCCACCTAAGTTCCAACATCCCTGTTATCAGCAGGGACACCATCTATTAGATGAAGTTACTCACAGCTCCATCCAACCTGGCTTTGAACACTTGCAGGGATGGGGCATCCACAGCTTCTCCGGGCAACCTGTTCCAGTGCCTCACCACCCTCACAGCAAAGAATTTTTCCTATTATCTAATCTAAACTCTCTTTCAATTTGAAGCCATTCCCACTTTGTCCTATCACTACATGACCTTGGAAACAGTTCTCTTCATCTTTCTTGTAGGTCCCCTTCAGGTATTGAAAGGCTGCAACAGGTCACCCAAGAGCCTTCTCTTCTCCAACCTGGACAACCCCAATTCTCTTGAGCCTTTTCCTCTAGGAGCAGTGCTACATCTCTCTCATCAGCTTGGTGACCCTACTGAAGACTTAGTCCAACAGGACCATGCCTGTCTTGTTCTGAGTGTCCAGAGATGCATGCATTACTCCAGGTGAGGAGTCCTGACAACAGCTTTTTACACAAAAATTAAGGTAAGGACAAGTACAGTAGAGACAAAGGCATCCATGTAATGGTACTTTTAAATGTTTCTCAGTTTCCTAGGAACATACTAAGATAGGATATATAATGAAATTGGTTTTGTCTGTTAAAATTCTTTCAACAAACACTGAAATGAAAGATGTATTTAAATACATATAATTTTCATTTTATACTGAAATTTACAAAAGTTACTTTGAAAAGTAAATGTCCCTTGGGAGGAAATATTTAATATCATTTGTGAGGTAGTGAGATATTCTAGTTGTAAAGGCCATACAAAAACATTACATATGAATCACTGTACAGCTCAAAATGGAATTTTGTTCACTAATGTCTGAGAATTCAACTCCAGTACTCTGAGTCTTTTTCACAGGTGCAGACAGAATATCCAGTACACACAACTGGAAACAATTTTAAACAAATATGGGTATTTAAGCAGGATTTTTTCAAATATTGAGAAACAAACAGTAGGCCAAATTTTGCCAGTAAAGAAGAAACAGGAAATCTCTTATCTTACAGCATAATCTGAACAACTCACTGACAAACTTTAAGAAGGAAATTTCATAGTGGAATTACAACCTTTTTTAAACCTTAAAAAAATACCCAAGATGAGCTGTAGAAAACTGATTAAAATCAATGCAACTCGATAAACAGTCATGTGCTTCTACTTTTAAAAACAGTTAAAACCTCACAAAGCAGTACAAAATCTCTTTTTATTGCTGTCTAAACTTGTTCTGGATCAGAAAGTGCAACGCTTACTCTAAAAAATAATGAAAGCAGCTAATAAACCTTCCAGAAAATGGTAGAGTCAAGTACATGTAAGCAATATGCTGAATAGCTGTTGATTTTCTGTCTGCTGAGTGACTTCAGATCTTGTCACCAGCACAGTCAATAGGGTACAAAATCCTATGGAATTTGCTGTGTGACGCTGGCCAAACAAAACAACCATTGGATCCTAGGACACTGGACATGTCACGTGCTGTCATCACAGATCACACTGCTGTTCTCACTCTCATGCCAGCAGAAAAGCCTGCTTTTTATATTAAATGCAGACTCTCTCAAATCAGTTTTAATAAAAAATTGCTTGTATGCAATAGTATCTAAATCTCTAGCAATTACTTTGATTAACTCAAGATGGTCTCTTTCTTCATTCAACTCTCAAGACTTCTGCCTAAAGGTTAGATAGAAAACATATCAAAAGTCATTTTATTTTGCATTTTGTTATGATTTCTCCTTCTAACCTCATCACTTCAGTCATAAACATATTGAGAACTCCAAGAAACTCATTGTCAAAGCTGGACTTGACATACCTGGCATTTTCTGAACACTTACTAAATGAATATATACATGAAAGCTGATGATGGGCCATGCCCATTTTTCTCAGGATCTAAAGAGTCCATGTATTTTGCAGAATCGTATGCACAGTATGTGCATTCATATGTGATACCTACAGCCTACAATATAGACTGGGGGGCAGCTGTGTATAACAATGGTTTCCTGCTAAATCAGTCTACATATTTCAGGGTCCAATGTCAAAGCATCTAAACTGCTATTTTCAAACGCACCTTTGACTTTTTTAAGGGATTATGCTTATCATCTAAGTAGTTTACTCATGAAGATTTCTTTAAAAGAATGTAGTTTATTTTGATCAATTTGCAATTCCATAGTGGGGCCAGGGACACTGAGGGAGTTATAATAATGGGTAAATGGATGTTTCTGTTCTATGTCTTGCTTTTTTCCCTTTTGGCAGAAGGAAGTGATCTTTTTTTTGGTTTTGGTCATTGCAATTACTATGAATTGGAACACAACTCCTCATAATCTGGCTTTGAGTACTGAACAGGTACAGTTTAGTATAATAAAACTTGTGGACCTTCCACCTTTGTTGGGAACTGAAATACAGAAATATGATGTGACACATGGAACAGTTGTTATGAATATACAGTTTATTAATTACGACCCACATAATACAAGTCTGTAGCTGGATTAAATAAAGATCTCACAGTATCCCAGTATGGTAGCAACACACATGCCAATACTTAGGACCTTGATTTTCTCCTAATTGCTACATTGCTACTGTCCATTGAGATCATACATTTGGCATATTTCAAATTTAATTACAATTGTGAAATGCCCGCCAAAAATACAAAATAGCTTCAAACATAATGAAGATATGCCCTTAAAAGGTAAATGATTAGATATCTCAGTAATAATATCCTCCTAGTGAAAATATGGTCATTTATTTCCCATTTAAATATTCCATAATTAAGTTCAAACATTAGAAACTGGATTTTTTTAATTTGATACAGACTTGAAAGCACAAGACTGTCAGGGAATCTACATATAATGAGACTTTCTGTCTCAATTATTTTCAAGACTACGAATCTGTGAATTATGTTACAAAATAGGTGGCTTAGGCCTCAAAAATAAAATATGAACAACCAGCATAAATAATTCCATCTTCACTTACAAAATAATGTTCTTTTCCTGAAATGTTACCTTTCACTTTAAAAATCACATTTCTCCTGTGTGCTAAGCTGTAAAATATTGTGTAAAATAATGTGACTGCCTAAATCTTTAATGCAGCCATTCTTCCTGTCAATTTTTTCCTATTTTTCTCATTTCTTCTCTTCCAATCTGAACTTACTAGACTACTTTTCCATTTGTTTTCTGGTATAATTGAAGTGCACTGCAATGCAGAACTTGCATTCCTGATAATGACAACATAGTTTGATTTTGGTTACATTTATTGTGCGGCCTAAAAAATTCCAACACATACAGTAAGAACATTCTGAACTACTGAACAAAAGAGCATAGGTTGTAATATAAGGAGATAAAGCCTGGGCAGCTTTACTGTGGAGGCCACTCGTTATCAGTTGCTAGGGTTGTCTTCATTCATTCCCAGCTCATGTCACAAGTCTAAAGGCACAATGGTGATAACTCTCTCTGTCAGTCAGATTAGGATGGGTCTTCCACTGGCCAATATTGCTCCAAGCTCACAGCATGTAGTATATTTTCTGTGACTACACTGACAGACATGCACTTATTACACTTCAACTGTCCATTATACTCTATTTTCCATTCCTTTCTCCTGTTATTGATATAAACACACAAAATTAGCTCTTGATGACAATTCTGGTTTCTGTAAGCAGCCCAAGCAGCCTTTTTTACAGGATTTTAATTTCTTTTTGATTAAGCCTGTGTGAATTTAATCTTGCAATCAAAGCTCTTGCCAACATTTTAAGTAAATTGCAAACCCAATCAAGACTTGCTCGTTTGTTTTCATAATGTTTCACCTCATGTAAATTTACCACTTGGGGGAATGCTGGCATGCTGAAATATTAAAATAGCAAAGAAAATGAGAACTTGCCCTAGAAATACTATAGCACATAAACTCTACCAACATACATTCTGCTCCTGTCCCAGCTCCAAGTAGAAAAACGTAAAAGTCTCCCTATTAAATTCAAATGGCTTTCAAGCTGGCCCTGCATACTTGTCTAAATATTATACTTTCACTCCTCCACCCTCTCTTTCTTCTTGCACAAGAAGTATGGATTCCAGGGTAACAAAACTAATTTCTGTTTATGCACAACTGCATGGAGTGATAAAACAGAAGCTTCAGGTACAGCCCAGAATTAGGGATTATGTAATCTGCAATACCTGTTCCAATGCAGAACCATCTAAATGCTACCATAAGCCCAGTTAGCTCAAACAGCTGAAGTCTTGTGATTTTTGGACCTGAAAAGTATTTATTCCATTTGCAGGGTCACCAATATACAGCTGGCAAATACCAAGATCTATGGCTTCAGTATTGACAGAGTAAGCGAGGCTATGTATATTCCATAGACATATATCATGTTTGAACAGGTGCAAGTATTAACCACAAAGAAAGTTTCTCAGTTTCATTCTGGACTGTGAGATTGGCATGTCATCAGTACGCTCTAAGGAGGCTTCTTCAGTCAGCTTTGAGAATGTCCTGTACTGCAAAGCACCTAACTAAAATGATTAACAGATGATAAGATTTAGGTCTCCGGTAGGTTGACAGGTAATACATTATATAAAGAACTTTTCATCACAGCACAGAAAATATGTAGAAAGTCAAAGTGAATCAAATATATGTATTTATAGTGTAGTCACTCTATCTTTTTGTATTTTCTCTTCTAATCGCCATCTTTAATTATTACTATATTGCTAAGAGAGAAATGAGAGAATTTTCTAATATCTCCATGGTATTTCATTCTTTTTTTCTTGGTAAGAAATCATTACAGTTTTAAGATTTTATGCAGAGGGCTACGAGGAATCTAAAATTAAAACTGTTATTAGAAGCAGTTGAAAGCAGGCAGTGAACTGAAGCTGTGCCTTGCAATCTTGGCTATTGTTGTATTATTGCAGAGTCCCACAGGCAGTCCTCACATGTACAGTACAGAGACTTCACATCCTGGCTCTTTTGATTCTTTTGTCTGCCCTCCAACCTGCACAGCCAGGAACTTTCACTTGAGAAAGATTTATGAAGCCTCTGCTAACAGGGTCAGCCCTGTTATATCACCAGAGGGCTTCTTCTTAAAAATAATAACATCTATCCGCAGCTCGGCAGGGCGGTCTCTCTTGGCACTCGCTTTCCCTGTTTGTCTTAACAACTGGTGCACACAAAGCCCTTGGCTCTAGCGAGGGCGGCCAGCAATCCCACAGGCACGGTAGCCCCATCTCCTGCTACCTGCCAGGCCTGTGTCAGCCGAGATAACCCACACCTCCAAGAACCACTTCACATTTATAAAGTCTCAGCACTTGGAGCCAGTGGGGTTATACCTTTACATATTCAGAAAAGTTTGCAAATCTGCAAAATCCATAAAAAGTTTGCAAGGTGGACTAATAAAAGCATTATAGAGGCTCTCATTATACTGAATCACAGTGCAAGACCCTTCATTCTTATGTGCCAGTCACCAATATTATTTCATTATGTCAAGAAGTCACCCTGACTGAAAAAGCCCTGTCATTTCTAATAACTAAGAGATTCTTTGCTACTACGTTAAAAGCTACCTCCAAGAATCTTACGATCTTTACAGTGCACATGTTATGGCTATTCATTGCATATATCGTTTGGGAGAGAGAGAAAAACTATATTTTTTTTTCCACTGCAGCTATCAAATATTAAAAATATTTGAAAATATTAAAAATAGGTAGGGAAAAGTATTTTTACAGTAATTTTCCCCAAAGTAGTTCATGCTTGGAAGCTTGGACAAATCCTCAGATAATCTGTCCTCCTCTGTATATTTCTTAATAAAATAAAAAGTTGAACTTTTTCCCAATCTTCCCCTCCTCCTTAAGAAAATGCTCTTAAATTTATTTTATTTATTAAGATTATATAAAGTGTTTCTTTCACAGTAAGCATTCCTAACAAGTTTAGTCCCCTGTGCAGGGAGGAGAAAGACTCTTTTCATGGATATTCAGCCAAGGGTTCCTGAGAGTTAATACTCCCACTCTTCTTCTTTGAGTGTCAAGGGATTTTTAACATCCGCAAAACAGACAGGAACTTGGGTTTCTGCCTTAGGAAAAGAATGGATTTTTTTTCGCCACATAATAATCTGCTGTGCAATTACCAATAAAAAAGGAATATTCTCTACTACAAAGTGCACAATGTACAAGAAGCATTTATTGGTCATTTAATGCAAAAGTCATAAGGAATTCAAATTAAGTTTCAAAGTGAATATAGAAATCAACAACACAGAGAAACCTCAAGCCCTATACAGGGCAAATTATTTAAATGATAAATAGAAGTCTGTAATATGACAGGGTATTGAGACATCACAGACTAAACTGTTCGCTTTTATAAAATACTGATGACTAGCAGATTGGACTTAATGTATAAAGACCCATAAGCTCTAGATAGGTATACCATACATAAAAGAAGCATCAATTTCAATCAGCTCTGTGTGGGAGCATTTCCTTTCACAAATCCAGCTGGAGGAGAGAGCCTGTATTAAACTAAAGGCTACTGCTTCCAAAGTTTAATAAGATAGAAGAAATGAAGATTTTGTCCCTGACATGTCCATTTATCGTGTACAGAAGTGGAGGCTAACTTGTCTTACATTAGAAATTCATGGTTCAGTGGGTTTTTTTGGTTAGTGGGAGACTAGATCAATGAAACAAATCCGTCACATGATGGACAATTTTAACAGTAAGGAAACAAGTTGAATTAACATTGGCCCCCCACAAAAGCTGTTATTTTGCTCAAAGAGGACATTGATGGTACCTTAATATTTCATAATAAACTCATCTAGAACACCGAGCAACTGGAAAAGTCTTTCATTCAGAAATATATGCACACGTTGCTATCAAGCAAGAATGTGGCAGCTGTAAAAGAATATTCATGCTGTACACAAAACTATTTTTCTCTCTTTTGACCCATTTCATACATGCAGAAATGGGTTTTGGATCAGTTTACTTTTACAAAGAGAATATTGGCAATTATGTCTCTGCTTTCATTAATTAAAACCATTCCCAAAAACCTGATCATGATTCTGTGCAACACAAATTTTAAAGGTTGCTTTAAGATATGTCCTCCTAATCCACAGCCAAACTCTTCCACAGGCAGTGAAACAGCAGCCAGAATATGTTTCGAAAGCATCCTTGGTGGATGAACTAATTCTTGCTTAAAGCAATATAACAGTCACCACATGTGAAGACTTTCCTAGGTGACCACAAATTTTGTAGAATTCCCTAATCTAAGTGGCAACTACTTACGTATTTTGCATGCTGCAAACCAGGGCAACAAAATTTAACACAAACTAATTCTGCTTTTTCAGTGTCTTAGAGCTTCCAATAAGCTGTTTTTCAATGGCTATCAGAAGGAAACCACCTAGGTAAAAGATGTCTCCATGAGAAGTAGTTCATTCCACATGAACAATTAGTTCAGAAAACAGTTATTCTGCAAGAGATAACGTTCTTCAGTCTCCTGGGGAAAAAAAAAGGATTCTTTAGGTTGTTCCCTTCAGACATGAGAGAGTAGTACTGTTCTCCCTTAAATGCACACTTTGAACAGATTTCAGAGATTGATGCTCAGGTCAAATATCTGTACAAAGAAAAATCACAGGGAAGCTCTCACTTTTTCAGGGCATTGACTACCAGAAGTTGTTTTTCATTCAACAGTTGTATGACAACTTTAGAGACATATTTCAAGAAGCAACACATTTTGTTACCCTAGTGGCCTCATCCCTCACATTGTCTAAAGGTTTTCATTTGTTTCAAGTAAACATTTTACAATAGAAAATATTACATATATTTATAATGTTATGAACATATAAAAATAACAATTTAATAAACATGCACAGGTTCAAAAATATTTCTTCCTGCAAGATGACTTTTCCACACTTCCTCCATTACAGTTGGATGTAAAGTACATTACAAGTCACAGGGCAACAAGGGAAAGGCCCTCCCTCCTTAGCCAGCCTCAGCACATCCCTAGTAACATTTCCGTTGACCTTTTCCACATGTAAAGGAGGCTCGAACTCAAATGACTCCCTAACTGTTACCTTGTAACAGTTCACAGTCTCTTGTCCAACAAACTTGGGCAAACTAGAAACACATTTCTTTGCTATGCCTGTTTCTTTCCCCAGGGTCAGCTATGGTTGTACCTCTTCCTCAGGTCACCTAATTTTCAAATTTCCAAAGTGACAGGAACTCTGAACAAAGGAAGGGTTTTTCACTTGATCCATACAACTAGTGGAGAGTTATCCCCCTATGGTCCTAATGTACCCAGCTTTCAAATAAACTTGCAATTATCAATGTGAATTGCAATCCTCGCCAACACACTCACACACACATATACACATACACTCAGCTAAAACAGAAATGGTTAAATATCAGTTTTGTGTAGTCTCCTCTCAAAATGATGCTATTTCTATAGGTTTATATACTTTGATAATTAATTTCAAACCTAGAATTTAAAATCTAGGCTTTTATACTTGTTATAGAGTGATTATATACTATTTTAAAATTAATGTATGATTGAACATTAAATACATTTTACTAAACCAAATTTGAATTCTACACATGTTCTTTTAAAATGTCAGTGCTAGCACCATATCCCAAGACACTGGTAAATAACCATTCACTGCAGTAATTACTCTCTGTCCTGTGCCATGCAATTAACACTTCTAGTAACCAAATGATGAGTTATTTCTGAGATACTTTCATATACGTTTCTTATGTCACCTATATTCAATAAAGTGTAAAGTGAATTACCTAGTCCTTAATTTTTTAAGCTTCTTAAAGATTAAAAATAATCTTGTTTTGTGCACCCTGTATGGAATTTACACATTGCAAATCATGCTCCTGTGAAACCTGCCATCGCTTTCATCAACTAGAAAATTAAAGTTTCTGATTCACTTAATTAATGAAAACAATGGAAAACTTCTCACCTAAAACCCTTATACTCCTAAAAGCAATTAATCCTATTTCATTAAAAAATACACTTTGGACACAACAACCCCATGCACCGCTATCAACTGGGGGATGAGTGGCTTGAGATTAGTGAAGTGGAGAGGGACTTAGGTGTAATGATCAACAGGAAACTCAATATGAGCCAGCAGTGTGCCCAGGTGGCTAAGAAGGCCAATGGCATCCTGGCCTTCATCAGGAACAGTGTGGTCAGTGGGACTAGGGAGGTTGTCCTTCCCCTGTACTCAGCGCTGGTCAGACCTCATNTCCTTGTGGGTCCCTTCCAACTCATAGTATTCTGTGATTCTGTGATATTTCTTTTATTGCCAGGACTGTCTCATTTGATTGGAAATCTGAAATTGTAGGAAAACTTTGGGGTTTTAATCCATCATATTCCCAAAATGTAAATGAGGAATGGATTTCCTTTAAAAGTCAGCTCTGCATTTTTACCAAATGCTCTGTGAAAGAAAAGCATAACAGTAAAAGAAGCACGGAATATTCTTTCTCAAAACTTAGAAGCAAGTAAGTAATGAAATAAGAGCAACTAATACTTTGTTCTCTTTTATGATATAGTAAAAATATAAGCTCTTAGACACATTATCTGAAAACAATAGTGTTCACTTTTTAAGATTTAAGCACCTTTACGATTAAAAAAATAACAAAATACAAGGACATGGAGAGAATTTTGAATCTAAAAATTTTACCCATTTCCCTGTCAACTCCAGTACTAGTCACAATAGCAGACTTGCCAATTACAGCAGCAATAAAGTTGCAACTCTTCTTCTGTATGTTACATCCAGAGACTTCTGGTGGCAATTCAGTTTTTAATATAATGTTATGATAATATTCCTATTTTGAAAAGGGTTCTCCTCACTTGTCTCACACCCTTAATTTTTTAATATTTTTTCTTCTTATGCAGCATTACAAAAGTGTTTGGGTATATTTTAACAATCATGCATTTGGGTTACAACACTGCAGTTAGGGGTACCAATTTGAGGTATGTTACATTTTATATATCATCACATAGCCATAATACCAATTTTTCTTTTAAGTACCTAATCCAGACACAACTTCATGAGCCTTCACCCTATATACATTAAGTCACCCTGTTCAATCCTCAATAATTTAGTAACATTATACCTTACATACACACCAAATCAAACATAGCCAGGTCAGCTGTAGTACTGTCAAGACAATGTGCTTTGAAAACATAGCCCTCAGATTACTATTGTTATGAAATTTTACTATCCATGTCACACCACTAGATTTATTTGGCACTTGCAATCATGACTTGTTCTTCCGGAGGAATTCCTGTATAATTGAGCATTATTTATTGTACCATTAAAATGCAGTGTTTCCGTAAATTTTAAACAGATAACAGCACTTTCTAGCAAGTGTTTTTTTAGATACAAGTTTATTATCTAGTTACAGGGAGAAGGAAAAAAAATTGGCTAGGAAAGTTTTTCCTTTTCTAGTTAAAGTAAAATAAATGAGGTTAACAGAAAACATCCTGTTATTGCTCCCAAAGGAATATTCCCCGAACACAAAATGAATGAGGGCTATTTCTAAGTGTTAGTATTTTAAAACGTAATGTAAAAACAACAGCTATATGACATATATTTTCTAATGTGATCTTTGGTACATTTATACCATCGTGTTGATCTTTTATAAGTATTTTTATCTATTTTTTTCATTTGTGGATCCTGGGTTGAGGTTCATCCTTTTTAACAATGGCAACAGTCCAGGGCCCTGGTAAAAATATGCAGTGGGCACAGATTTCTTCAGCTCCAGGGCTTACTCATATTTCACATGAGGAGTGGGTCTGAGCAGTTGAACTATTATTTTTCCACAAAAATTCCAAGAGACCAGGATGAATAGGCTCCTTTCATTATTCTCTGAAGGAAGAGGTAGGCCAAAAGGTTCATGGAGAATTGTGTCCTCGCATAAATGTCAAGACAAAGTAAAGTTCCCTATAAAAACATTTTCTTTATAGTCTTGGCAAGTAATTCCCTAAGAAATATTACTCATGATGTCAGACATATTTTAGCAAGTATGAAGGATTAACATTTTGTATCTCTCTGCTGGTCTCCTCATCACTGTGAGACTCCAAAAAGGCAGAATAACCTTTTTGCTAGCTTTTCCTAAAGCAAGGTTTATTTACATAAAAATATTCATCCCAAAAGCAGAACATATCCCTCAAGATCATTAAGAGGACAGAGGATTTATTGGGATTTTACCCTGCAGACTAACTTGGTCAGTGTGGTAGAATTTCGTGTAGAATTAGCAATTTTTATTTACAATGCAAATAATATTCTTGAAGTGTCAGATTACAGTATTATAAGTATTTTATACTAAACTGTAATCAGTATAACATCATGCTCTCTTTTATAAAAGCATATACAGTTGGGTCTCATATATCGCGCACCTGCGATCTTAATTGGGACTCGTGCAGCCTGACTTCTGCATTGAATGGTGGCCACGCTGCTGACGTTGCCGCCCGTGCCCCCCCCGCAGTCCCCACTGCCATCACTCGCGCCCCTGCCGCCGCCCGTGCTGCCCCCGCTGCAGCCCAAGCCTTCACTGCTGCCCGTTCCACCGCCCAGGCCGGGGCCGGGGCTGGGGCTGGGGCCAGGGCCGCCGCCACTGCAGTGGCAGGTTGTGCATGCGCAGTTCTGAAGCCACAATATGGAGGCGCGAAGTGCAAGAGGACTGACTGTA
>WEKX01002033.1:194165-232657 GCA_013390025.1 Pitta sordida
TACAGTTGGGTCTCCTATATCGCGCACCTGCGATCTTAATTGGGACTCGTGCAGCCTGACTTCTGCATTGAATGGTGGCCACGCTGCTGACGTTGCCGCCCGTGCCCCCCCCGCAGTCCCCACTGCCATCACTCGCGCCCCTGCCGCCGCCCGTGCTGCCCCCGCTGCAGCCCAAGCCTTCACTGCTGCCCGTTCCACCGCCCAGGCCGGGGCCGGGGCTGGGGCTGGGGCCAGGGCCGCCGCCACTGCAGTGGCAGGTTGTGCATGCGCAGTTCTGAAGCCACAATATGGAGGCGCGAAGTGCAAGAGGACTGACTGTATTTAATGATCATCATATTGTAAATGTAGCATATCAACCTAGTTGACATATAGAGAGAGAGTATAGAGAATTCATGGAATTCCTCCAGTTAGGGATAGAAATTTAGAAGAAATAGATTAATTTTTACTTTAAAATAAACACCAGTCTCAAAATAGTTAACAACTATGTTCAACATGAAGCAACCTGTTTCAAAGTGTAACACAGTAGTCCATTATTTAATTTTCAAATCTTTGAAAGTATTGCAAACAAAATTTTCTAATTAATAAGAAAATAAATAAAATAATCCAAGGTGAAATTCATAAATTGCCTTGAGAATCGCATCAGGCTCCCAATTAAAATTGCTGTGGTTGTGTATAGGAATCAATAGCATACAGTGGGACTACACTCTGGCTCATTTGACCATGTTAATATTTACCATTCAAGGCTGCTGCCAATATACCGTTCATCTAAGTCAGATTGGGAGCTGCAATACTTTGGTTTCCATTAGCATTCCAAAGCTCTTTTTGGAACAGAAAAGATCACACATACAGTGAATTTCTGTCTGTACCAGGTATCATTAATTGCGTTTGGATTTTAATTGACACTATTTAGTAGCTACATATTCCTGTTTTCTTTTTCTTCTGACAGTTTATTTTTGATTTTCTCTCTGTTGTGCTATTTCTGAACCACATGGCAAACACTTTCAGCAATGATGCAGGTTATATAAACATTTTCTACTGAAGTAGGCAGCAGTCTAGTAATCCTTTGAAAGTCAGAGATAACTGTGCGTTTTACATTTGAGTCATTATGTGTCATACTGAACTTTCCTATGTCAGTGTCTGACATAACATAGACATAACACATGCACTTCTGGGTTCTTTTTCCTAAAATAAAACAGTTTTTCTCAGTCATTTTCAATTTGACTTTACTTTGGATATGCTGTAATCAAAATAGTCCTGACAAACTAATGGAGATTGGGCTGATGTTTGCATGTGACACCGTTAAGGAAATCTGTCTTGCAAGAAGGAAATTTAACAGCTGCTTCTGGAGGAAGCATCTTTATCACTGAGTCAGAAAGGAACCAACTGCTTAGCATAATTTTAAAGGCAGCTCCTCTGTCACAGGCATCATCACTCAGTTGATGTGTAAAAACCATTTATAAATATTAGCAATCATCTGGCATTTTTCAAAAGAACAGGAAAGTTAATCCTGTTTCCTGACTGAATTCTGCCTTGCATAATTACATACTGACTACCTAAGTTCCCCTGCAATTTCAGTTAATTACAGTATTATTCTTAACTTCCTGTCCTAAAGTTATTTGTGTAGTAACCATATCCTACTAGAGTGGAAGATGAGGTAAGATTTGTGAATTATTTTGATTAATATGTAAAATGCTGTGCTATCACCTCACACAAAAACCCACTACATATTGGATATTATTCCCAACTAAAAAAATCTGTGAAACTTTTCAACAATTATATTAACACTCAGTAGTCCACCTCTCAAGGGATGCTTGGATTACTTGACTAAGAGATATAAATATGTATGTAACTAAAAAATATTAATTCAGTCTTTTATTGAACATAAGCAAATGAAAAATCTTAGCTCTCTCCAAAGAGGTAAAAAGCATACAAGAATAATATACATAGTATACATGAAAGTATGGTCATTTAGGACTTGCCATTGCTGTTTCCTTTATAACAGTGTAGAGGACAATTCCATCAAACTCATCCACCATAAACTTCTCATACCACTTCCACACATTTGGAAAGTCATTACATTTTCTTGACAATCAAACTTTCGAAGCATATCTAACTATGAAGTGACGACGTAGAATATTTTCAAAAGACCAAACAGGGCTACCCAATTTTATGGCAAAATTGCATCTTAGCTGTAAAAAAAAAACAAACCACAATTTCTTCTTGCCTACTATAAAGAGCACTCTTATTTTTGGTGCAAACTCTCATTTTGTAATTAACAGCAAGCATTCTAACAGCTCCTACAGGACAGGGATTTATCCCTCAACTTTGACATGCAGTAGCCATAAATTTCCTCACTCCTAAACTCATCCTGACTCCGCGTGCATTCCTCCATACCATCCCAATGTCTACTGCTTTCCATCACATTCCCCTGCTCCACTGAACCCTCCCCACACTCTCGCCCACATTCAACAATGTTTCCATATCCCACTTACACAGATAGACCCATAGCATTTTCCTCTCTGAATGTACTCCACTCCCGTTGCCTTGAGTTCCTAAAGGAGTGAGGAGTTCACATAAATGAGTTTATGACCTCCCATGTACTGGAGCAAGCTCCAAACCTTGCTTGCCTCTCCGGGGCCCTTCAGGCCATGGGAGATTTGTAGTCCAAGGAAGGCAAGAAAGATCTGGCCAGCAACATCTACGTGCTGGAAGGGGCCTCCTCTGCCTCACTGCCAGTATGGTGGCAAGACCCTCTTATCCCTCATCAGCAGAGGAAAATCCCTTCCACATTAAGTACAATTATAGGCGAAAATTGGCTGCCAATTTTCGAAAATCTGTCACTTTAAGTTTTAAGGGAGCTGGTTTCCTTTTCAATTTTAAATATATCTCACCCATATGGGAATAATACACAATCAAATTCAATATTTTTCCTACTGCCTAGCAGCTAGGTTATTTACTTGACTTTAGCAAGACTTTTCTTTCCTCTTCCCAATTTTGAGAGCAAGCCACAAGCTGAGATGAGCTGTGCTGCTCTGTGAGCAGGCAGCCGCTTTCAACTATTTTTTTGAAAAGAAGCAGATCTGTATGTTCGGTGGGAAGGGAGAGACTTAGCGTAGGTGGGGGAAAGAGGGGAAAAAGTCATGGTTTAAATTTTTTCTTGTCATAAATAAGAAGTTCAAAACATGGAAACAGAAAATAGGAAACTTTCCACAACTTGACACACCTATTTCCTACTGCTGGAAAATTCAGACAGTTCCATAAGCTGCATCTCCCCTGAACTGAAAACAATGCACAAAGGGTGCTAAGTTAGCCATGCAGACATAATGGCCACTGAAAAACTCCTCCTTGCATGCTGTGCAAATCTGCATGTTCAATCTGCATTTGTTCTTAAGACACTAGATGGAAGGCAAAATGTTTTACTTTGAACTGCTCTTTTCCCCCCAAACTGTAGAAATAAAAATTCAGCATGTTTACTATTTACAACTTCCTTCTCAGAAGACACAGGTAGAGCATTCATGCTTTTTGAAATGTAACCTTGCACATCTGGCCAGCAAACATCTGGATATTTATCTTCACTCATCATTTCCTTTAGTAAGTCCAAAAATTGTCCGTTATTTCAGCTGAAATTCAGCCCAAGGGAGTACAAAAAAAAGTTACATCCTTCTTTTGTCCAGGTTTTATAAACTTCTTTTTACCTTTTTCCCTGGGATATCAGTAAGTATAAAAATAAGCAGTCTGGATTCCTTTGACTGTGATTTTTATTCTGTGAATATGCACTTCTGTAGTCACAGGGAGCATACATATGCAATTGAATTAATTACACAGTCACATCTGAAATGGCTACAAAATACCTTATATCTTTAAATAGGTTTTATATGTTTTATATATATTACCTTCTTCCAGAGAAAACTACTCAAATCACAAGAATACAGATTGATTTGTGAATCAACTATATAGCAAAACTTATGCCCATTAGACTTCAGATAGTCACAAAACATAAAATGTATTATTTGCTTAAAAAAACTTCACTTGCAGAATTGTTGTAATGGAAGCACTGTCTTTGGACTGCAGATACCAGCCTGAGGAACCCATCCTTGAGTTTGTCGCTTGCTCTGCCACTGTACTAGGAAAGTATTATCTGCCTGTTCTGTCCTTTCACAAAGGCGAAAAATGAAACTCATCTCCATTGCAAAACATTTCATAATTTAACTATGAAAAAAAAAGTACTCTATCTTGGTATCTACTCTGAAATTGCTTAGCAACATTTTTTAGACAAGAAATAAAAAATTCGAACTATTCTGTAGTCTTTTGGTTATCTGAGGTCGCATGCACTTCTCCTTAATATCACAGTATCACAGTATTAGAAAGGTTGGAAGAGACCCTGGAGATCACTAAGTCCAACCTGTAACACAACATCAACCCTTCATCTAGACCATGTCACTAAGTGCCTCATCCAGCCTACTCTTAAATACATCCAGAGACCGTGACTCCACCACCTTCCTGGGCAGCCCAATCCAATAGTGGATCACCCTTTCAGTGAAGAATTTCTTCCCAATATCAAGCCGAAACCTCTCCTGATGGAGGCTTAGACTGTGTCCTCTTGTTCTATCACCAGCTGCCTGAGAGAAGACACTGATCCCCTCCTAACTACAACCTCCTTTCAGGTAGTTGTAGACAGCAATAAGGTCTCCCCTGAGCCTCCTCTTCTCCGGGCTGAACAACCCCAGCTCCCCTCCTCCTCTTCGGGCTTGAGCTCCAGCCCCTTCACCATCCTTGTTGCCCTTCTCTGAACACATTCTAGTATCTCGACACCTTTCTTAAACTGAGGGGTCCAGAACTGGACACAGTACTCAAGGTGTGGTCTAACCAGCACTGAGTGCAGGGAAAGGATAACTTCTCTAGTCCTGCTGTTCACACCATTCCTCATACAGGCCAGGATGCCATTGGCCTTCTTGGCCACCTGGGCCCACTGCTGGCTCCTGTTAAGTTTCCTATCCACCAGTACTCCCAAGTCCCTCTCTGCCTGCTCACTCCCCAGTCACACCATCCCCAGCCTATAGCTCTGCATAGGGTTATTGTGACCTAAGTGTAGAACCCTGCACTTGGACTTAATGAATCTCATTCCACTGGAATCTGCCCATCTCTCCAGTCTGCCCAGGTCCCTCTGTCAACCAGCTTCACACTTTCCAACTTAACTGTGCTTGGTGAAATTGAAGTGCTTTCACAAGAGAAGCTAAATAAAAAATCATGTGGAAAGACGAGAGAGCAAAAATTAATATTGTGGCTTATCAAAATTCTATCATTAAATATTGTTTTATATGTGTACTTCCGGCTCGTTGCACACCGTCATTTGTTTGACAGGAATGCTGCAATGTGTAAGTGACTCAGATTCATTCTAACCATAAGTCTAAGGGAAGCTGCTAATGAAATAACAAGCTTATGTACTTAAATCTGCATTCCTCCATCATATTTTTAATTTATTTTTCGACTTTAAATCAATAAAAACCCATATGTTTAAGTACCAACAGCATTTATCATAAAAAGATAAACAACCACATTTGGATGAGTGGGTAAAGAAAGGAGAAGAGCAAAGCTAACAGGGGGAAAGACTTGAGCATTTGGTTTGACGTCTTTCAATCACAGAATATTCTGTGTTGGAAGGGACCCACAGGGATCATCGAGTCCAACTCTTAAACGGCACCACTGCCTCCCTGGTGGGAATTGAACCCCCGGTCTCCCGCATGAGAGACGGGAACACTCACCACTGTACTAAAGTGGATTTTGCATTCAATTATAAGACAGTTTTGGGTGAACTGCTTTGATTTTTACTTTTGTAACAAAATATAGGCTACTTTGTCTTCAGAAATGTAAGATCTTATTTTTATGACTACAAGCTTTTTAGAATCTCAGAATTCATGTGTGTTAATAGTGATTAAAATTTAAAAGAAAATAGAAGAAAGCATAGAAGGATGTAAAATATACGATGCACATATAAAGCATATACTGTCCTTACACTACTGTGCTGTGAAATTAATAAAATCCTACCTTTTTGCCTCAATTTAATAGGCCAGTTTCCAGGTGATGGAAGGCATGAACATGATGTCATTGGTTTCTGAAATTATTCCTTCTGAAAATTGCATATTGGAATGGGCTGCCCAGGGAGGTGGTGGAGTCACCATCCCTGGAGGTGTTTAAGAGAAGACTGGACGAGGAGCTTAGTGACATGGTCTAGCCGGGAGGTGTAGGGCTGGATGACGTCGTGCCCCCTCCGTCTTGGAGTGGCCTGCTAGACTGTGAGGGATCTAGGTTGGTGTTATGCTCTGCGATGTGCTCTCGGTCTCTTTACGGGTGTTAGATGGTGAGTTGGACTAGATGATCCTTGTGGGTCCCTTCCAACTCATAATATTCTGTGATTCTGTGATTCTGTGAAAATGTCACATGCCAAAGCGTTATTACAGGCTGAGAGTCTGCACTTCCCTATTTATACTTAGCAATAACTCTGCCACTCCTGAACTTACAAAAAGCTATGGAAAGGCATGCTTAGAATGACAGCGATATTTATGACACATTTTCATTAAAAAGAAAGGAAGTCATCTAATTTTATTAAAGTTAAAAGTAGCAAGGGAAAATCTCACCCATGTTTTAAAAAGTCACATGTCCAGGTTGCACTGCACTGTCTGAAGCAACACCCACAGCATTACACTGACCATCTGTGTAATGCCCTCACCAGGACTCAGCACGGTCACAGTTTAATCAGAAGAAAAGTTTATATCAGTTTTTGGAAAATTAATAACGAGATAGAACCAAGAATCCTCATCCTGGACCCTACAAAACCTTGCACTTCCTCATGCATGCATACCAATATGATTTCATTAGTCACAATTTATGTTTCCCAGCAATGGAAAGATATTTTCTGTTCTCATGTAGCCCTCAAAATAAGTAGCCAAGAGCCAATATCTAGCGCTCAAATCGAAGTACTTTACATAATCCAGCTATGAAGACCATAAAACTCCTATTTAGGATACCTGTCTTTTATACAGTATTATACATAAGAGCATTGTAGGTATCTTCTTTCAACATGTTTACATTCCACTGTAGATTACTTAAATATATTTGGTTGGGGGAAAAAAAAGAAGTTATACCTAAAAAGGATTTACTGATAATTTTAGCTATTAAAAAATGAAAAAAATCTGTTAGTAGTTTTTATTAATTTGCATCCTCCACCAGCATGCTATTAATTTAGATAGAATGTGATGTGGAAAAGATCACCCTTCCTACATTTAAATAGCAGTTTGGGCAGTTTAAATACTTTAATTAATGCAATAAATATGCATTGAAGGAAAGCACAGATGCAAATAACATTGTCCAGATAATCTTTTGTCTGCTCCAAACACACTTTAAATGTTAATTGCCCATTTTGAAATGTAACATGAAGTATTTAAATGGTAATGGCCTCATAGATTTTTAGCAAGCAAGGAAAACTACTACAGACATGCCACTTCTGGAAATGTGAGTAATATCTTGAAAGGAACAGCTTGCTCTTTGTGGTTTGGGGTAGAATGAACTTTTATTCCCCATTAAAAAGTCATTCTGAATTTCTCATTCATAGCAAAAAAACCCCTATACCCCAAATATACAACTCTTCTCAATTTTGAAAATAATTGTGCTGTATTCTTTGCAAGGAGAGGTGCACATCAGTCAGTAAAATTGAGGACGCAACTAGAAATGGACAAACTTTTTACTTTCCTACTTTTTATTTTAGATCGTATTGAATATTTCTGTCAGTCACATAACCTGATAACAAACATAATTTAAACATTTCTATGCATACATGCACAAAATTTACACATATTCAAGGATACACACTGGAAAGCTGTATTTAAATTACAGAAAAAAATGCATAAAGAGTATAAAAGAAATGGCAATAGTGATCAGGCCTATAGTTATTGGACAAGGGGGAACAATTTCAACCTGAAAAAAGGACAATTTAAATATAAGTAAGATTTTTTACAGTATGGTTGGTAAAAGAATGAACAAATTGACCAGAGAGTTGGTGGATGACCCCTTCCCTGGAAACATTCAAGGTCAGGTTGGATGAGGCTCTGAACAACCTGATCTAGTTAAAGATGCCGCAGTTCACTGCAGGGGGTTTGGACTAGATGACCCTTAAAGGTCTCTTCCAACCAGAAATCTTCTATAAAATTTCTGACATGTCTTTGGTTCCAATACTGCAGAAACGGGATATTTTAGCAATACATACTTCTCCTGAGGAAGGGCAGAAGTCTGCTCTTAAGAGCAGCACATCTACCCAGGCGGAGAGCTCGGTTCCATGTTCCCACTCCATATCCCCCAAGCCACACAACCACATACGTGCTACAGCTATCACCAGATCTTTGCCTGCAGGTACCCTGTCCAAGAGTTCCAAAGTCAAATTCTGTACAGTTTGGAAGACATTTCAAAAGTGCTACGTATTTGAAATTGCAAAGTAACATAGGTCTTCACATAGTGTGTGTTAGCTAAAGTGCTGCTTCAGAGTAGGGGTGCAGAGACACAGCGTTCTGTTAGTTTCTTTCTCCATGCCAAAATTAGATTGAGAAACAGAGCAATAATGACCAGGCAATTTTTACTAGCACAGGAGGAGAAAAATAACTTCTTTTTGTAACAGAGAAAGCACGAGCATCTCAATGGGGCATCTGTTTTAACAATGCCTTTTATTTCTCTAGGCCTCTGCTTCTACTTTAAAACTTAGTGACAAAAGTTACCACTGTTGCTGTTTGATGAATTATATGGTGTGTGCTTTTACTCTAAATCTAATTCCTTACAATCATGGTTTCACATCATGGATTAAAAACAGTTGCTGCATTTGGTACCTTTTACTGCCGATGTCAACAGATTAATAAAAGACAGAAGTGACAAAAATATGAACCTTGCCCCTCTTCAAACACTCCACCAGCCCAGGACAAAGCCCTTTAGGAAGACAATGTGCAAAGTTGCTGCATCACAAACTAAGTTAGCATCTCCAAAGTCACAGCAACTGGTTTTGGGAAAAGGTGAGTTTTAAATGAGCATAGATTAAGTCATTTTTTTGTGCAACTTATTCAGGAAACAAACATGGCTGAGCATTTTTACCCTTCTCTCTAATTTAGTAAGAAGTCTTTAGCAGAAACAAGCAAAAAAGGCTTAAAATTAAGTCGAGGAAAGCGGGAATATGTATTCTTAGGGGGGGTTCACTTACTCAAAATACAAGTTTCTAGTATAAGATATATATTCAAAAATTGCAAGAACAAAAAGGAAGACAAGACAGACATAGCTGGACTGCTTTCCTTGAATGAGTAGTCGAACTTCTAAACAGTTCTTTCTCTTCAACTTACTCAGTCATCTGATTGAAGATCATTCTATAACTATAACACAACCATTTCAAAGATTTTTTTCAAGTAAAGCTCCGTAAAAATAAACTCTTCAAATTATTGCAAAAGAACTAGTTTTTCCTCTTCCACATTCCCTAACTTTGATAATTCAAATTTTACTTTATGTTCTAAAACACCTTAAGAAATACAAATGTTATGTATCATTTCACTGGTTTTCAGCAGCACACTTGGAAAAATATGTCAAATGAACTGCTTCTCTGCAGTGACTTGGATGCTTTCATACTTAAGTCTCTTCTCAGACTAAAAGGCGTGTTTTTTTCCCCGTGTTTAAAATGCAGGTGCAGACTAGAGGGCAGCACTACCCAAGGATATGACTGTGTTAAGATAGCTGACTTTTTGAATGATCAACCCATGCTGATTTGTAACTCCTCTCCCACTTCATCATATTTTTAATGTTTTACTGAATAAGCAAGCTGCAAACTTGCTTTTGTACAAGCAGATCCAGAGCTTTATCCCTAATCTGTGCACTAAAGACAACCTCAAGCACTGTAGGTAGGAAAAAAGATGAAATTCCACTCCCTAGACACCCATAGGTACCTCTAACTAATGCACGTTTATATAGAGCCTCAAGAATGCCAATGTATTATGTAAATCCTCAAAGCAGACTATTATGTAATGCTTAAAAGGAGTATTAACCTTGTGCTGGCCACTTTCCCAACCATAAGATGACAAACAAGGAAAATGGAGGAATAATTTCTTTTTCATTTTGTATTGGGATGTTTGCCAGATCTGTTCATGGTGAGAGCTTGAGAAAGGATAAACAGTGCTGAAAGGAGATGGAATTACCACCTGAATTTTGGCATAAAAATTGTGTCACAATAGTGTCAGCTCACGCTTTCATGAATACTTACTTCATTATATTTAAAAGATACATTCTCTAGCATCATAAAAATAAAAAAAATCAAAAAGATTGCTTTTATACTTATATCAAGGCCTAATTCATAACAGCCAGAGACCAGTCTCTCTCAGCATCCTGTGGAGAGGAAAGCAATTACCAGATATTTACAGAAAACCTGCAAGAATCACGCAAGCATATAGTGTTGAATGCAGACAATGGAGTTTAATTCTTCACCTATAGCAATGAGCCATGTCCTCCACTACATTATATTCCCACTCCAGAGCACATCCTACAGCAGTTCTAAAGGGACAAAAAGCCACGGCCAATCACTGTCTGACCTCCAACCTGCTGGCAGATTTGTTATTACCATCATTCTTAATTACTTCTGACATTTCACGTATTTAGAAAATCCATTCACCCATAAATGTCTTTTGGATATCCAGAAATTAAGTGAAAATTCTCCAGTGCATTCTCTCTTATTTCCATCTTCTGAGCTCTTCAGGTCATGAAGATTTTTGGAAAGCCAATTATTATCTCACCGCATCTAAAGTAAAACAGGATGGGGCTTGGGGCTTCTGCTATCTGCATGTGCCACGATAAAATTAACTAACTAAATGAGTCAACCTCACCTCCTACCAGGACACTATTCTTGCCAGTATACAAGAAATCAGTCTTTCAAACAACAGGAACTTATTATGAACAATAACAAGCTGAAAACAATACAAGCAGGCTCCTATAATTTTATTGGACAGTAGATATTCCATATTAGGAAGCCTCATTGCAGCTGAGGTAGTTTTCAGGTGAACTTTCTCAACAAAATACATACTCAAACATGAGAAGGAACGGCAACATCTTAAGTTTGCTAAGATTGACTTTGGTGTTCTACAAACTCAGTGACCACTTAGAAAATTAAAAGACACATAGTAAAGGAGCACCTCATTCTGCTAAAAAGTAAGAAAAAGGCAAAAGTGTTCTAAAAACAGGCTACTGATTTTGCTATTTTTGTAAGGCAAGTAAAGGCAGCAGTTTAATATCCTGCTCACCCAAGTCTGCTTAAGAAATATTAAAAAACAACTGCAGAAAGGCAAATAACGTTTTCTGTAAAATTCACAAGAAGAGAATATTTTTCTTTTAATCATTGGGTATCAATTCCCTTTGCAATCAACACAAGCTGTGACAAGAAAAAGAGCAGAGCCTTATCCAGTCACTTGACAGTTGAAAGTATTTTCTATCTTTCGCTAGGGTGGTATTAAATTTGTTATCTACATCATAATCAATATGGTAGTTAATTTCTGGCCAGGTAAAGACTGACATTTTCCCACAAGCAAGGACATGCCCAAACCATCCAATCCTCTTTCCCTGATCCCCTTGGCATGCAAAAGAACATTGCAATTTACTCTGTTTCTAGGGGAATACAGATTTTCCTGAAAAGAAAACCTTGTGTCTCTGACCATGTTTTCAATAAAAAAAGTCAGACATCATCTTATTATAATGAATTTCCCATAAATCTGAAACCCTTTAAACCCAAAATTATTTCCATATACTATCAATTGTTAGTATAAAACCTACTTAACAAGTCCACTCTAATATACTGAGTTCAGGCAAGTACATTATAAAATGCAGATGAAAGAAGCACTTCAAAGATAGGAAAGGGTCAGATAAATAAAGATAGTACAGTCATATGATTTCAATACACCCTCCAAAAATGAACAGCAAATATAGATGCTGAAGAGACTTTGAGCCCTGCTTTCGTTTCCTCTAAGAAGTTTGAACTCATCTCCTCATGCAACAGTAAATACAGTATTGCACTGGTGTCCAAAGTGGTAATACATTAGGATTATTATTACAAAATAAATATATAACGATCAAAAACAATACGACTGGGTCTTACTGTTGCACATTCCAGTCATTTTAATGGCATGAATCTTGAGACACCTGTGCCAATTTATCCACCCTAGTTCATCACAGAGTAATGAGTTACCTGTTTGTGGACTACTAACTCAGAAAATTCTGTCCGCTCTCTCACAAGTCTCCACTTATCCCATAGATTCTCTGCTAGCAAGTCTGCCTTATATCCTGCTCCATGTTGACCTCTCTGACTATTGAACTGAGTCGAATTGTTAAGAAAGAAATGCAACAAACCTTTGCTTTTTAAAATGGACTATTTCAGTGATCTTATGCACGTAGTCTCCACACACGATACTTTTTTTAGGACTGAGTGGGCTGTGAAATACAGCATGGTGTAGGAAAGAGCAGTCAGACACTTGTGAAGTCAGCTCTGCTGCTGAAGAAACTGTAACACAAGATGCTCACTGGGAGAAGAGGCAGAAGCAATGTAAGTCGTGGTAAAGAGAAACCCCTTTAAAAAAATTCTACAAAACAACAGATAAAAAGTTCATAAAACTTTCAATTATTGGAAGTCTTAGAAAGAAAAACCCTCAATATCCTCAGTTGAGACATTTTACCACAGTCTGAGGTATGGTCTTTTGAAGGACAAGGATAATGCGAGTTTTCAGGGTTGCTTTCTTTGTCCTCTGACCCTTCAAAACCTGCCTTGGCCAAAAGGTCAGTCATGTGGGATGGGAGAATCTGAGAAACTTGGAGTCTATTCCTCTAGAATACACTTGGAGCAGAAGACCCATTTCTCAACCACCATAAATAAACTCACAATTAGTAAGAGACGCAATATTAACTCAAAATTTTAGGTAGCAGCTGGGGAATCTGGGGAGAATATACTCATCACTTGGGGTCTATTTTGTGACCTCTGATGTAACTCAAACCACCAGTTCATATTGGCTCGGCCTTTTGCTGACAGGGACCATGTCACGTATCCCACAGGGCGGCTGGAAGCCACCAGCGGACAATGGGGACACCGGCAGCTTGGGCCCAGGCAGAACAATGCAGCTGCTGTGGAGGTTGGCCCTGCTGAAGGAAACTCGCTTCTCCCAAGCTGCCTAAGGGGAGGGACACTGAAGCAATGGAAATTCCCCAGCAGTAAAGAAGAACAAAAGAGGTATTGGAAGCTGCCGTTAAAAAGAGACAGACCCTCTCTCTAAACCCACTGGCTGCCAAACTTGGACAGCTTCTTCCAGGGCTTGAAAGAGGAGAAGAGTGTCCCCTGGCTGACAGAAACCCACTCTGTTGTGCAGGACGCAATCCTTCAGGAAGCATGGATTAAAAACTACTCCCTCACAGAGGACAAGATCTTTCCAGCTCCCCGCTATTCCCCACTGGGCCAACAGGCTGAGCACACAGCCGCTGCCAAGGGACCTCCTTAGGCCAGGGGCGCCCTTGGGCCTCGCAGATCCCCCACACTAGAACTGGCCACCAGACACCTCACTGCCCCACAGGCAGGACCTGGGCTCCACACCAGCGCCGCCTCCCTTGTTTTTGCATGGATCTGGAATTCTCTAGATTTCCTTCCCTAATTAAAGGTGTGGCTGCTGAAGAAATTAGTTTACACAGCATCCAAATTCCTTACTACCGCTGTCATTTGTCTGCAGCAGAAGTATCTGCGAGGTGGGGGTGCGGGGAAGGGTGTGCTGCGCCACGACTGGGGCTCGGCACTGCTCTGGGACCACCAAATCCCCGGTACTAACAGGAATAACTCTGCAAGGACTCTGCACCTGGAGAGGAAACTTGAGGAGTAATCCATATATGCTAGACTAAAATATCTTGTAAAAGTCCTTATCCTTTTGTAAAAAAAAAGTATTTAAAAGAAAACCTGTGATTTTCCCGCTTACTTTTCTTAGTAGTACAGGCATAAAGGGTGTTTTTACTGAAACAAAAGGAAAAGTTACATTAGTTACATTGATTTAAAAATTCACTAGAACACCACAGAAAAGAGCAGTGGCTAAATAGTCCCATTGACTGCCATGACTTTTGGATCAAAGTCAGAAGAATGCTGGAAAAAGTGTTGAAACATCTTATTTTCTAACGTTTCAGTGGATAGTACGAACAATGGAAAATACAAGCACATACTTAGAATAACTCTATCCCTTGCAAAATGAGATCACACCTAAAAATACTTCCTTTTGTTGCAGTATAACTTTAGTTTATGATAATAGCTATTACACGCATATAGTGAAGAGGAAAAAATATCTCCCTAAATCCAGAGTAAAAATTTGATATTTCACAGTAGGGTTTCTTTTACAGAAAAAAACCCTTTAAAATCTGTAATGATTCTGACTATTTACGAAATATTAGAATGAAAAATCCAATTATTGCACAGAAAATATAAAATAAGGTAGGAAAAAGGCCAGGGGATTGAATTATCAAATTATTGCTTGCACCTAGGAAAAGCTACATGATAATGACCATTTTTAGTATCAATATTATATCAAGTATTAAGAAACAACTGAAAAACAAATCTGAATTTTAGTTTTTCAGTTTCAAACAATTAGTGCTATTATTTACATCCTCACACATAAACCTACACAGCTTGAATTTCCATTAATTTTTAAATTTGTTCTATCATCCAAGCCTGAATCACCATGCCCTGTCACTTTCTAGTGTAAAGGTGTGTTTTGTCTGCTTGTACAACGATGTTTCCAATGCCCTTGCTTCTCAATGTGCAAAAGTATTTTTCAAGACTTTTTAAAACGACACTCAAATTTCCTCAGAAACTTCCAATGCAGCTGACTTTCGCAGCTGTGCTGCTGTGCTACAGATTTCGTCATTGTTTGATCACAGAAGAGTGTTCATTGAACTATGGTGTACAATGTTGTATCAGTTCCATGCTGATCTGAAAGTGAAAAATCTGCAGATCTCTAAGTGAAAAATATTTCTGTAACGTGAAGAAGAGTAAATTTGTATTTATAGAATAGCTCAGCACGGACCTTCTTAAGAGAAGAGCAGCATTTTCATAATTTCTTCAATTCCTTTACATATAGAATTGGTTCGTATTTTAATTCTAAAAACCATTGAGATTAATTTCAAAGTGTGCAATCCTCTCAAAACACAGAAAAACAGAAAAGAGTAAATGCAAAGTTGCTGCAGGAACAGAAGTATGTCCAAATGCTTTATGAGCCCAGAGACGACCCTGTTCCCTTCACTGCCAGTGGGAATTTCACCATTGACTTCAGTGAAGGCACAGCCAAACTTGTGATTTTCTAACATTCGAAGGCAATCATTTTTATTTTAAAATGCAGGAATAGCCTCCTCCTCTGGTCCAGTTCTCAGCCTCAGGCTGTAGCCCTGCCAGCACTGTTAATGTCATTGTTTGTGAAGTGTATTCCCAGTCTCGCATACACCCACGCAGGGCTCCCAGCTCCCGGCCGTGATGTCCCCCCCAAAGCATTGTTCCAGCTCCCCCTGCTTCCTCACCTCCTGCTCCATCCCTCCACCATTGTTGTCCCCCTACACCCACCCCGCATTGTTCTCCCGTCGGCCTGCCATCTCCAGCTGGGAGGGACTCTTCCTCCCTCCCACTCCTCACAGCAACTCAGGCTCCTTTCTTACCTACTTCCATATATTCTGCTGACCTATTGCCATCAAAGCATTTTCCCTTTCTGAAACACATTATATAAAGTGTCTTTACTAGATCTCACAGCTTCTGAGAGCAGTGGGCGCTCTGCCTTGAGAAGCCCAGTCCAAAGTCTCTTAAAGAACAAGAGGATTCTTGCTTCATTGCTACACACTTCAGCTCAGGCCCGCAATTAGGACTGATAGAAAATGTTATTGCATTTTCAGATAGGGTATAAAAGGCTAAAGGAGGAATATATTGTCACTACATAACAGAAATACATAATAAGACAGACACCTAGGGACTGATACTCTTACTTCTTCACCATATACATGTACAGGAGCGACTATCATGATTTACACAGGCTACATTATTTTGACCACCTTGCTTTTTATTCCCCCCAATTTGTATATGCACCACGTTCTTTTGAAATAATTATCTTTATTTTGCTGTAGTTTTCATACAGGCATATATTAAACCCAAATTCTTATACTTCCTGGGGGTTTTTTTCTTACTAGATTTTTTTATGATACTTCACTTTCCTTGTGGTACTGCTTTCAAAATGATACTCCTTTCTTTTACAAAATCATGTTTACTATAGAGCATGATGTAAAAAATGTTTTCCGTGCTCAAAGTGTTCTTTTGCTAACCCTTGGAAAGAAGAGCAGCTATAGATGCTTAGAGCAGAATCAGTACAGAAACAAAAACAAATACCTTGTTTTATTAATAGACAATTAATGTATTTTGTATTTTAAAACATGAAAAACTCATGAAGTCTTACCATGGCTTATGCGATGAAAGCAGTAGTATGCAAAGTCCACTCCCAGAAGGGTCAAATACCATGTCCATGGCGAGTCCCATGGAAGTTCAAAGAGTCTGTAGTTATTCCATACGTAGATATAACTAATTAAGTCAACACTTCTGAATAAAACACTGAAATAGAGATCCAAAAAGTTTTATCAATGATTTTATCTGCTTGAATTTCAGAACCTTTTTACAAGATAGTTACTATTTTATCAGCTGGGAGTCGTTTTGTGACACATAAAACCAGTGTCCATGTTCTGTAACATCATCAAGTAATATTACTATTGACTTCGGTGGAACCTTTTCTCAAAGTTTACAAGATTTCTAAAACCAGCTCTTACCCACCCACCACTCATTAGCCCTGCTCAAAGCCTGAAGTACTCCTGTGCTCTGCAGGTGCATACATAAAAGAAGTGTTCCTGTTTTCTAAGAAACCCATCCTTGTAAACTCACAAATCAGAAGTGACTGAAGTGTAGTAGCAATTATGTTCAAACACTAATGCACAACATTAAAATACTGTGACTACTTCCATTATAGAGAAGGACATGGAAGGGGAAAGGCATTTGGGGAGAAATTAGATATTCAGTCTGCTCAGCATATCACTTCACTTTAAAAGAGGATAAATGGAGCAGGAGGAGACAATGCCTACTGCCTTTGAAAAGGAGACGGGCAATTGGTAGAGAGAAATGGCAGAGTCTGCAGAGAGAGACAAAAGAAACCATGAATTTGCGAAGATAGGAAAGCCACCAGGCAGCAGCTTTTATTGCTGCTGAGTTCCTGGAATACAGGGGACTGAGTAGCTACTCCTGAATGATCACAGGTCAGCACTGATACCAAGAGAAGGAGAAATAATACAAATTTGGGTTGCCACACCCTCCCCTCAGCACCTCACCACTTCACCATTTGGGAGCCTGAGCCATCTCCAAACGAATTGCTTTGATTTTACTGGGTGAGTTTTTGAATCAGGAAGCATTAAACCCAGTATATGAAAGCTGAGAGGCTGTAGGAACTGGGGTGGCCTAAGTGACAATTGGCTTAAGTAGCTGTGAAATGGTGCCTCAGCCTTAGATTATATATATATTCAAAGTGCCACTTTCGTAAAATAAACTAGTCCACAGCAGGATTTGCAGCACCTTCTTCACACCTCCTCCTGCTACTCTCCATTGCCGTGCTGCTGAAAACAGTGAAATTCACAGAATAGATTCACAGAATATTCTGAGTGGGAAGGGACCCACAAGGATCATCAAGTCCAATTCTTAAACGGTGTGGTGCCGCCCCAGGGGGGAATCAAACCCCAGTCTCCCATGTGAGAGGCGGGGACACTCAACACTGTACTGAAGTGGATTTCATTAAATTGTAGTGAACTGAAATACATCAACCTCCAAAAAGCAGTGAGCATTTAAAAAAAAAAAAAAAAGAGTAGGGAAAATACACTTTCCTACATTTAGTAACACAAACCATTTTTCACGTATCAGTGGATTAAGTGCACCTCAGTTTAGGAGCTAAGAGTCTGAAATAAGATAATTATTAGGACCATCTTCTACACACACACAAAAATAATTAAGTTCTTAGATGTCGTGCTGCTGGTACTCTTCGGAGGGGAAGTGGAAGAAGGTTCAGCAATACCTTTGTGCGAAGCTGAGCAAGATTTTAAAACTCTGTAAAACACATTCATGGTTGAAGGAAGACAGGGATTCTTATCAAGGGAATTTTCAAGGGACATTGCAAAGGCATACCTGTAAGACAGTACTGAATGAAGGTGGTAACAAATTGCACACAGGTGTCCTAGCCATGAAAAATCTCAGCTGAAAGACAGATCAACATTTCTCTTTCCCTTCCATCTCATCTGGAACTTCACCTTACGTTGAAATAAGCTGAAAGAGTCTCCATACATCTCTGTCCATGTCTGCTCATTCTTGTCGCAGTACCTCTTCTCTATAGTATTTCCTCCAAAACCCTGCCTTTTTTTCCCTTCTTTTTTTGACAGCTAGATTATTTCTCATATAATTTACAGCACAGACACAAAAATACTTGAAACTGCAAAACTAAGAAAAGGACATATACTCCTTCACCTCTAAAGCCTTATTTCACACATCTGGAAAGCATCCTTGAAAACTCTCTGGCCATGCCCTGTCCTTTTGGGCAGCTGCACTGAAACACAAGGGAACCTCAGCAAATATGTTTGTTTCAGCTTGCAAGCCATCTGCTAGGCCATAACTGAACTTTGCATAGACATCCAGAGCATTTATACTTCTGGCATTAGCACCTCTTCCTAAAAGCGTTTTGAATAAGGCTAGAAAAAAACACCTTGAGCTTCAGTGGTGCTAGCCTCTCTATTAATGAGGAACAGAGTCATCTCAAAATTCCAAGCTCCCAATAATAGTCTGCAAGCACAATGGTATCACATCCACTATTTTGTCCTAAAAACTGAAGCTTTAGAAGTTGTTGTTGCTTAGGAAGAAGAGAACTTAAGATATTTTCCACAGTCAGGTGCACCTCTTACCTGTAATGTATTACTATCTTTACTATAACCATACCACTTTTTCTCTTGAACCAAACTAAGGCACAACAAATACCATGGCATTTCATTTCAGCAGCTCATCCATGAAGAACTTCTCTTGATTAACAAGAACAGGTGTATCTTCCACTTCAAAAACAAGTTGCCTATGCTCAGAAGGTGGACTATACACACCTGGAACATGTTTAATTTTCATAAGAACTGTGTTCTATAAATATTTTTAGGGAAGGTTATATGTTTCCAACCAGATTTTTGCAATTCACCTCATGAGTTCAGTATAAATACTGAGTCCATTTCAAAACAGGTCAGAAGGGAGCTGATATTATTCAAACACAAAGAAATGGGTATTTCTTAACATCTTTTCAATGACCAGGAAATTTAAAACACCTCTTGCAACATAGGGCATCAGTTATTATTAGGTACTGTTTTCTTATTTTATTCTTTTGCTTTTATTAGCACATAATGCCTTTGCAGTACATTCAAAGATATGCGACCTATTTCCTCCAGTTTTGATCAGCTTTCAGTATTTCACCCTCGAGTCCTTTTTTTTCCCCACAGGCTGAGGCCAAGGTGTAAAACTTGAGCTAACCCTGCAACACACATTTTATATATGTAATTTGTTGTACATTTTGTCCCTCATGCTCAAATCGCAACTCTACAGCACATAACATTAACTGATTACTGTAATTCATTTAGAGTAATCCATCATATTATTATGCAATGCTGGAGAATGAAGATTTGCTTAGCTAAGTATTTTTAAAAAATTTATGGTGTGATAGATAGGAAAGGCCAGAGCTTGCATTCAATTACAATTCTTAAAGTTCACTTGGAGTTTTAAAGGTTTCTATTCCTCCCTTTTTCTCCCTCAAGTTCCTGTTTCATTCCCTGGAAATACTGAAGAGAACTAGGAAAACTTTTTTCCTAATTTACATATTATAATCATAAGCGTGTCAGAAGTGGATAGGTAAGACTTTTCCATCTTGTCCTATCCTCTGCATGACAAGTAATAAATCTTAAAGCAGACAGACTATAGAAAACCTTCTTATATACATTCCACATATTTATACGCTTGGATTTTGAACATTGCTGCTGAAAATTTTCTTATTATGTGCAAAGCACACTTAGGCAACCGGACTTTGAGAGAGAGTTCTCTCAAAGTTTCTGAAGTTCGTATGCATTTTACTCAATGGCAATAATACTTGTTTTTAATAAATCATTTCCTCCTTCACCTTCCACTGGGTCAGATTATCACTTCCTCTAATTAGAAAAGCCCAACAAGGAAATTCTGGGAGATGAAGTCTCCATGTAGAAATGAAGAGCTACTTATGGTAGATCCCTATGGGAAAATGGCGGAGGGAAAAGGTGGAGGAAATTCAACTGTAAGAAAAGGCAGCTGCACATTTCAAAGAATACAAAGTCTTGTTTTGCTTCCTCCGACTTACAGATCAGCCATAGGGCCTGAAACCACACCTTTAGAAAACTTCTTCCACGGTGCCCGGAACAATCACCAAAAAGGAAAAGGGTCAGAGACAGGAGCTGCCATCTCTTCTAAGCATGGAGGAAGGTCTGTGTATGCAAAGTGAATCCTCAGCTCTTACCACTCTTGCAGTCACCACCTCACATCACACTGGCAAATGACCTGATGCCCCTGAGCTAAAAGCATGCCCTACAGCTGGACCTACAAAAAGCTCTGCTCTCAAGGGCTGTGAAAGACTTGCAACCTTGGAGGTCAGACACAGAGCGAAACATGTTAAGACATCCTGGTCACAAGGTTATATTATCATTAAAAATAGTGAGATATTACTGATACAGTTTCCCTGGGTTAAATAAATTCTGTTTTCCTAGCCTGATTCAAACTAGATGAATGTCAAGTTTCAAAATGTTGAACAAAAGCAGTTTCTCAATAACTTGAAATTATTCAGACCATTTATGTAACAGCAGGATACATGAATAATTAAATGCTCTATAAGGTTTTGTCTGAGTGGAGAGCATAAGGATTTCCATTTCCAAGGAAAGTCATAGAGCTTTCTTTTCCAGATGAAAAACTGTCTCCAGACTCAGTTGAAATAAACATTTTGATAACATGATTTCAGTAAAGACAAGAATGGGGGAAGGTGGCAGGGAAACCCTGAGAAAAGGTCCATTTGCAAAATAAAGCAAACCTCCTGCAACTGAAATCCCCTTTATTTCCTGTACAGGTGCCAGGTCTTGAACAGACACCCAATTTATTACTTTGTCAGCTGACTTATTAGGGTTGACACAAATCGAGCTGAAATATGCCTGACACACTGCAGTCAAGGCTTTTTTCACGCTTTAGCACAAAGCCAAACTTTCCACAAGGTGGAGGGAAAGGGAGAGGGAGCTGTGGGAGTTCTATTCCCTGTTTTCTATCATCGAGATGAATATGATCTCTTCTCCCATTCTTAATATGCAAAGCCAGTCATGAAATAACCCAAGGCTAAAAAATAATTCACCAAAATGATACAGCTGGGAAATTATTATCAGGCTCTGGAAAGCCCTTGATTACAGGAAATAGCACCTACATTTTGAGAAACTGTTCCCACCAGACACAAAAGTTGAATCAAAGCCTCTCCTCTTCCTCAGTATGGCTTTCTTCTCCAGCATTTTAGCCTAAACAATACAAACCTCTAGTTTTCATCAAGGAGAAAAGAAAATATAAATGAAAAATGAAGTCAAATCCAGGTGACTCGAGTATAACTACTAACTGTATTGTACACAGTACTTCCTAATATTTTGCCTGACAGAGCTGACCTTTTATTCATCAAGCCTATTCCTGTTGAAATTCATTTTTTATCCTTTAATTATGACACTAATATTCATTTACAGTAGTAGGTGGAATAAATTACAGGTTTGGAAAGAAAAATTACGGAAGTCAGTGGTACACTTTTACACTATTAAATTCAAGTCCTGCTACATAATTCAAATCACTTATTTATCTTTGTTCATTCATCCATAAATAAGCAATCAATTAAAAATCTAGCACAACAAATATTTTCATGAGATATTCCACTGCCTTTAGTAATACAATCCACCATAGTAACTCATTATGCCCTAAGTTTATGTCCTAAGCAAGGTCTTTCGCTACTTTTAAATACATTTGATCTTTACAAGATCAAAAAGCCTACTTTAAAGCCTTCAGTACAACTGAGCTTCTGGCATTGCAGGTTACTCCTCCTCTTTTAAGAGAATGGAAGTTATATTTCTCTATACCTATTGATACCTGCCCAGAACATTGGGCAGTAAATTCTGTTTCAGTAACTTCAGGATACGCAATCCTGGAAAATCCTACTGTGTTGTGTCCTGAAAGGCAGTGGACCTGATTTTTCAATATTTGTACAAATATCACCATATGAGTGTTATAAAACTGCTTGGTTGGAACCTCTTTCCATTTGATGGTCTGATTTTGATCTGCCCTACTTGATCACTTCACTAAAGTGAGCAAACTTGTATTACAGTTTAAGTTAAGTTGGGATAATAATATTCTCAAAGGTCACACCAAAAAGTAATGAGAAAAGAGGAAAAAAGGTATTCTATTGAACTCAGATTGTTCTAGATGGATTCAGAACAACTAAAGGAACCAGTAACAGTTCCTATGGTCTGTAAACATACAGTGAAATAGCTTCAAGTGAGACATCACAGAACATCAAATGATGAAACGAGATAAAATATTTACATGAGAATTTATATTGAATAACCTTAGGCATACTTTTGAACATTTAAAAAGATACTTTGTTGATAAGCAGTGGTGAAGAAATGTTGTGTTCTTTTCAGATATGTAATACTGTTTTACAGAATCATTAAGAGACATTTTTCCCCAATTTCCATAACTTGTAAGTGTTGATCCAAGAAACTAGGTTGGTCAGCTCTAAAAATGCTACTCCCGTGCTCCATCTAGTGGAATCCTGATTTAAGCTTAATTCATCTTTTATCAGAGACGTGCTTTAGTCTGGAAGATACTCCATACAGACCCAGTTTCTTAGAGGGTTTTCTTTTTTTCAAAATGTGTGAAAACTGACACATTTTATCTTAAAGCAAAATATAGAAACATGGAATTAAAAAATGTTTACTTGATTTGAGAAATTGGTATATTTGGTGAGCTACAGAGGCTACTGAACATAATTAATAACACATTTTCAATAAGGATGAACTCAGTCCACAGAACATACATTCACAGAAGAGTATATTTGAAAATTAACTCTGACAGCTTCTTTTTGCTTCCACAGATATGTCAGGTGCAAAGCTGGACTCTGGTACTAAGAATGGGCAATCACCAAGGCATTTACCAGTCAGAAATAGAAAAATGCAATAACATAATTCTAAGGATGTAGACAAACAAGCATTCCATATAAGAGGTTACAACCTGAAAGAGTAATTGGATCCCTGATGGATTTGCAATCTCTAGAATATTATAATAGGTATGGACCACAATTTGTTTCAGTCAATTAGTTTGAGAATATTCCAACTCTCCCAAATCCTTCCTTTTAATGTATGTTAGTTTATATGACATTTTATTAGAAACTTCAGAGTTATAAATTCTGGCTCTTTCCTTAGTCATTACCAAAAAGTAGCACTGTAAAGAGCTGCTCACTGGTACTCTTGTGCTCTTCTAGCAGCCCTGCCCACATCTGCTCTCTGCAGCCTGCTTCAAACAAATGGACCCAAAGTGCCAAAATTCTACAGTTTAAATCTCTGAAGATAATGGTGCTGATGTGGCTGGGAGGGATTCACCACTGAAATCCAAATGATAAAAGGGGAGTAGGGAGGTGGTGATGAGCACCACACAGCAGGTAGGGAGCGCTAGCATTACTGAGCACTGCTGACTTGGACTTGCTGGAGAACACAGCACGATTTACACTAAATTTATAAAACTGTGTTAAACTGATGCAATAAGAAGAAAAGACTATTAGTCCACACAGGAATTACAATTTAATGATTAGTCCTACTCAATTCATCAATGCAAACCAGACTAAAAAAAACCCCAACTAACTAGACCAAATAAACACTGTTTAGGTAAGACAGTTACTGCCATGATCTCAACTGAATCGATTTTGAAAATCCCCTTGCAGGGTCAGGCTTGCCTGCCAAAAATTCTACCAGAACCTGCTGCACTGCACTATCCCCGTACTGAAATTGTTTATTCTGCTCTGACTGTTTTACCTTCAGAAGATTAGTGAGTTATTTCAAAACCTGTTCCTCTGACAGAGCTGTAAGGGCTGTGACCTTTGGCAAAATGTGGGAACAATTAATGGCGTATATGGGACAGTGAAGTCAGGAGGGTACTCATAAAATATATAACTACCTAGTGCTACTTGGAGAGCGGGAGGAATGGGGAGGTGAGTAGATTCTGTCTCTTCAGGCTTGCTACCTACTGAAAATTCTAGCTTTTGGAAACACCTATTGACAGATAGTGTCTTAAACTGCCATAGATAGCTGCTGCAGGCGTGATCATGACTGCAGGTTCCATAGACACTGAAGTTACAGCCTAGAAGCCTGTAGCTGCCCCAGTCCCAAGTAATTTACCTGTTTCTCTGCCTTAAGCAAATACCTTTCTATTCAAACACCGAAGCAAAATAACTCCACTTGGGATCAGATGAGCACCTGAACCAACACAAGAGAAAGCAAGGACTATGTAAGTGAGTACAGGAAAGACAGAAGTGCAGTAGCCAGAAGTGCAGTTCGTTTAAGGGCTTGGCATTGCACAGCAACTTTACTCCCCATTTCACCAGGTTAAGTGAGTACCTTTCCATTTGGCCCCATCTGCGCATCACTGCCCCAAGTGTGGCAGTTACCAGCTCTCAGACCTGCCAGCATAATTACATTCATAGCTGCTCCCTGACCTGGCTCTGTCAAAATGAATGCAGCTGAGCTTAAACACCTCTTTTATAATTCTTGGGGGGCTTTTGTTTCTGCTTTTAGCATGTCAGGACCAGGTTAGGGAGCAATTAAATGTGCAGTTATGTTGGCAGATCTGAGGGGGCAGCTGGATCAGAAGCAACACATCTGACCATGCTCTAAACAAACATCTGTCTGAAGCCTTAGTCAAACAGATGTGGAGAAAAAAACTGTACCTAATAAGTCTGGAAGTGAAAATATAATTTATGGGAAACCGCATGTACCAAATTTTCTTCTAAGAAATGCAATCACTAATTTATGAGATTATAATTTTCCAGAGTAACACATGAAGTATCTAATAGATACTTCAGGAAACCATCCCATACTTTAAATGGATAAACGCATGAAGGCAATTATTGTGTTCTGTCAGGACACTGCCAGCTCCACAGGGTTGTGAACAGCTTGCGTCAACATGAACTGAGTGTATTCTAATCAGCTCTGCATGTAGTTACTACCAAAATTGAAAACCTTTGGTTTCAGATTACAATTGTACATATGCTTTAAAGCAGGTAACTCAGTAATGCTACAAAAGCATTGAGTATTTCTTGTCCTGTAACCCTGGCTGTATTTTCCCAAGCCTGTTTCTTGTGGTAGCACAAGACTTTGCACAGACACAGTAAGAACTGTTACAAGTTACTATAATGGGGAAGTGCTGGACTTGTTTCCTGGGCCACTTCACCACAGAGTAATACAAATGCTGATGCTGGCAAAAGGGGAGTGAAGGTACAGAGGGAAGAACTAGCAACCAGAAGTATCAGTCAGTCCAAGATGCTTCATTTGGCAGCATTGATGGTCTAAAATCTGTATGAAACTGCCTCTTCAAACCAGCTTCTGAAAAAAAGGCTTATTTACAATCCAGATCATGTAAAAAACCAACTACATTGGTCTAAAGAAGAAACAGGATTTGTACTCTTTTGATTCAATTATTGCTGATGTATAGATATCTTAAGAATCATAATGTGAACCAATCAAAATGCATTTTTTCATTCCATTCTCATGTTCAACACTTCAGAGAACTCTACCTGCCTCTGTTTCAAAAATCAAAGTAAATAATGTATACTGATTTTAATGTTCTCTTTAGAAATAGAGAAGTTTATCGCAGACTTGACTGACCAAGCTCTGTTAGACATTATACATATATATATGTATACTCATACAGTGTGCAACTGTGTTGCAGAGCTGAACACTAAAAACTGGAAACTGAGCATGACTGTAAAGAATTGAGACTTCCCCAATTAGTTTGAAAATGAACCTACCTCAGTTATCCCCCAAACACTTTTTTTTTTAATTTATGTTCTGCTGCTTTAAAAGAAGAAACGGGTCAATACAAAATAATGCACATACTTGTGGAGGGGATATTTATACCCAAAATAAACTTTCTCTTGGGAGAATATTTTTACAGCAGCATTTAGAGTCTCCTGGCAATGGTTAGCTAGAGAAGTTATGTTTTTAGAATAAAAATTCTCAGAAAATTTTTAACCACCACCATTTAGGATGCTGGTAATAAGCTTAGAAATTCAAGTTTCTCCCTTTTCCCCAAATTACTTTTCATTGCATATAACATTTAGCACTCATACATGTATAGGAATGTATAGTATGCATTAAGGCAGAGAAAATTATACTTAAGAAATGTATGGGCTATTTTACACAAGACAACACGTACACACAAAGCAATTCACCTTACTACATGCTGTTGAGTCTAATAAGCCTGAAAGCAAAACACATTGCCTTGTCTGGTTAGACTTTTCCTCTTGTACCTATATTTTAGCATTTGGTATACAAATATCAACAATTTATGATTTGCACTTTCTCAACAATGAAGTATGGAACAGTAAAATTCTGTTTTCCCTCAAGATACGCAATACTTCTACAGACTGTGAAATGGAAAAAAAAATACTTAAGAGTCTGAATCTGGTTTGTGACTCCTAATTTTTTCATTAAATGTAAAGACCTCTTTGCAATGACACATTTGAAGCTTCATTTTAACTAATAGACTGAAGCCCACCATTTTAGGCTCAACCACACATTTTTTTAAGGAAGTGGCAAACCATTGCTGCGAGTTGAGAAAATGAAAATTAGTCCCTGGGAGAGGATACAATCAATGGCGTGTTAATCTAACCTTCAGCTGTTAATGATTTGCACTACTATTTCCCCTGATGCTGTGGGTTCTGCTGAAAAATTGTTTTAGCAGTTTCTGTCAGCTTTTCCTACCTTTTTTCTGCCTGCAAGGGAAAGACTGAAGTGAAAGTCTTAGCAACAGATTTTGCCTGTGCTCCTTTTTCCCCTTTTTTATTCTGACCCAGTTCTTTCACACCATGGAACCAGACAACAGAATGGTAAAATGTTCTGGGCTTTTCTTTTTTCAGTTGAAGCCTTTTTAGCCAGTCAATTATTCACAATTCCTCTTACAAAAGAGGTGTTAAACTAAGCAGTCACCATTAGAACTGTAATATTAACATGAAATTAAATAATTTAGGAAGTCTGTGTTTTGGCTTCTTTTATATTCAGCCAAAGAGCTAGGAGGTTTAAAAGACCCTTTTTTGGAAAGAATTACTGAGGATGGTCTTGTATTTACAGCCATGAGAGTTGGACAAGGAACCTGGACGAGACTTCTTGTGCTGGTGTAGCAACAAGTAAGTGTACTGACCTTGCAGATTTGTCTGATCCTGCAAACTTTGAGTCCTTAAGGATCAATTCAGTTCTTTCAGTTGAAAGAACCTTGCTAAAGAAAACTGCGCAGCCTGCAAGCCAAATTCTGCAGCAAAGGACTAAGTGCCAAAAAAATAAAAGTACTCACCACCCTGAAAAACTGTGTTCCTCACACAAAATCCTAGTTTTCTTAGCAAGCATTTCTTCCAGAAAACGGTGTATCTTAAGTGTGTTAATATTCTTAAAATAAAGCCGAAAGGCCTTGCAAAACCATTCAAACTTACTTTACATGTATCTCAGTCCCTTTAACTTAATCAGTTATGAATACAGTTATACCCCCTCATTTGCGAGGAACAGGTTGTGCCACGGGCCTTGCATAAAGCCAAACTCGCAAAGGTGTGCAGGTCATTAATATGCATGCAGGCCACACCCATTGCCCCACCCCCTGGCGCTCCAGAGCGCTGCAGACACTTTTCTGCTTCTTCCTTCGGGCTCTCTGAACACGGGGGAGCAAAGGGAACCGTTTCTGAGCCCCCTCTGACTCAGCAGACACTCACCCCTGAACAATCTGTGGGCTTCTCCGGGCTGCTGCAACCACGCTCCCACAGCCCAAACCCCGCGTTGCTTCCCCCCCCCGCCCTGCCCCGCCCCCAGTGATCGTGCCGCGGGGGGCTGCCAGCGCAGGGGCTGCCAGCANGTGGGGTGAGTCCCGCCCCACAGGCACCACGGCACCGCCCCTCGGCAGAGCAGAGGCACTGGGCAGGTGTCAGCCAGCTAAACTCGCAAAGGGTTGAATCAAAACCACGAGAAAATTGCCTCGCAAATGGGCGGGGTCGTAATGCAGAGGTTGCAATGCACCGGGGATTCACTGTATTTCAGAAAAGAAAGGTAAGTACTTAGCATGGTAAACTCGCCAAGCGTAGAAAATTTGGGTTAAGTTGAAGAAGCAGTATTTGATCTACTTCAATATTAGCTTATGCAGACTAGAAGCTATTATCAAGGTTGTGTGTTAGTGCACACAAATCTAATGTATTAATAAATATTTCATTTTTTACAGCTTAAAATATACTGAAAAGTTGAATGTTGCTCCCTCCAGATTATGCTCACAAGTCATTAAGAGCAACAAATGGTTTGAATATAGGTTGTACATTAGCTGCAAAAAAAGCATCACAAAATTGTCAAATAACTTAGACTCTACTTTGTTTGAAAACGTAACTTTATGTTTGAATATTTCTCATGTTGAAAGCTCATGACACTTATTTTCAAACATTTCATGAGTTTCAGAGAATGCCCTTAAAATGTTTCATTCATTATATTTATATTAATTATATTTATATTTATGATATTTTAACTAATATAATCCACCAGAAATTTTCTTTGTACCTAATAGATTTTGTCAAAATTTTTATTGATTAGAAAGCTTAAAAGAATTAACTAAATGTCAAACATTCTACAGATTACAAAGCAGGTGATTTACACATTTCAGAAAATATCAGACGGGATAATTTTTATTTTTTGTTGCTGTGCTCTTTTAATATATTTTATCAAGAATCAGGATTGAAGGAAAAGATTTCTAGTAAAATTTGCAATGACAAAAACCAGGGATCTTTGAGTTACAAAGACAACATTTGATGGATTCAGGCTATTTCAGGAGGGCCTAATGTAGAATCCATGTATTTCTATATGGCCAAATATAAGAACATATGAATGATGAAAGTAAGCCTACAAAGAATCCAAAAAAAGTATTGGCTTTTTGGCTGTATTGGGTGGCTCAAAGTATTGGGTGGCTCAAAGGATCTGGGATATATAAAGGGAGAAACATCAAGTAGAAACAGAGAACAAATTACTTCATTATTTGGCACTCATACAGTAATTTCTGAAATATGGAGTAGAGTTGAGACATCAGCACTAAGAAGGCGGAAAAACTGCAGAGGAATCAGACAAAGAACTGTGGGAATAATTAAAAGCCTTGTAAATACATCATATAGTCAAACTCAAATAGGAAAATTTTTTCTTTATATAATGAAGAAATAGTATACAATTTGAAGGTCATCTGCAAATTCATACACAGGGAATAGAAATGTAATTCCATCCAAAAAGACATAATAAAATCTATCATCTGGAAGCTCATATCATGCAAAGGGAGATCTAAACCATGATATTTCTTACAAGTAACTAGAGCTTCTGGAAAACACTTGGAGCAATTTGTATAAAGAATTTGCTAGACGTCCTTGATTTAATGAAAATCAGTTTCTGAACTCAAGGTATGCTTGCAAGCTACAGAGAAACTTATTTTTGGCCTCAGAAACAAGGGAGAAACCAGCTTGGACCTGCAAAGTGTCCCCCAGCTATCCCAAGTGCCTAAAGGCCTCACTCCAAGTTGTCACCTATCTTTATACACCTAATACATATGCAGATCTTCTCATGAATATGTATCCCTTCAGCATTATGTGATAAATTTACACTTGACTATAAGCCTTTGACCAATCAGCTCTGATGTTTTACATTCCTTTGCCTCACGTTTTGGCTAAAACTCTGTTCTGTTTACCATTCTGTGCTGGGAAACAAGGCTTTCCTATGAAGAACTAAATTTTAAGCCCAGTGAATGCTTTTAAAATCTACTAATTCTTGTAAAATCCAAACCTTCTAGCTATTTCATTAAAATCCCTGAATCTCTAAGCCTCCAAATTATCTCTACCTATATCTACCTCACTAAAACCTATGAATTTCTAAATCCTAAGATCACCCTGTTACTGGAATCCACAGTTAACCCACAGTGGCTGTTTCTATAAAATACAACTGTTCACCGTGTACTAATTCAGGTAAATCTTATGGCCTTTACATCAGAAAGTAGATTGGATAATCATTTTTGCAACAATTCTCTCAGGAATTTAAATCTATTGAAGTGAAACATTGAATTGAACAGTGTTCAAAGAACACTGTTCAAAGAACATTGTGCATATTCACAACTGTATCAATATGCACAGAATTTTATTTCAAAAGGCTAACAAAATAATAGACCTGTTTTTGTTGGTTTTGTTTTCTTATCTGCTTTCTGTATTTTAATGAAAGAAAACTCAGATTTTAACACATAATCTAACATGAGATGTGGTTAAGTCAATTGGAGTCCCAGAATTAGCAAAAGATGACAGCCAAGATCAAATACAGATGAATAGAACTGGAGCTGAATAATATCCTGCAAGTGTCATACTTAACCTTACAGATTAGAAAGACTTCACACACTTAGCTAAAATTAAGTTGCATAAAGAAAGCTCCATATGCCTTGTTTAATCATTTTGGGTTAGTAATAATGACTTCAATATATAATTATCTTTTCTTCCTTCTTAGTGATTAAAAAACAATCCCAAGATTGTAAACATATACTTACTCTGGTAGTCGAGACAGGATACCTAAGGAGAGAGAATTTATGCCATCATTGATCCGACCCGAGAATTTACGCTTCTGAATCCAGCTGACAGCTAATTCCAGCCCAATAAAAGTAATGAAGAATGGAATACTCTGAAAAAATAGTTTGAAAAAAGAAGTCACAACACAATTAAAATTAGATACACTTTTCCTAACATCAGTTTATGCAGTCAGATGCTTCATCAGCTGGCACTTGACTAGCTACTACAGTGATAAAGCTGCACATGGACCTTACAAACAAGAACAACCAAGGCTACCATTTAATCCACAATATCAGCATAAATCCTCTGCAGTAACCTCCAATCACATCGTTTTCTTTTGTATATTCTGCACATGAACTGTTAAAAGGTATCATAACAAAACATAAAAGTCTTTCCAAACTCATATTTCACTTATTCAAGTAAATCAGTGAGAGCGGCAATGTTTGTGGATTCCTCTAACCACAGGTAGAACAGAATCTGATTTTGATTTGATATGTATGAAGTTTTTTTAATATGTTCAGCCTCTGAATTTGGCATCCAATATTATTATCTGAAAGACATACTAAAGTGAGTTTCTTTCTGCTTGCCATTTCCATTCCCATGCTTTTCACTGCAGACAGCAACACCTCTTCTGTATGCCTTTTCATCAGAGAACCCAGTAACTGTGCAGCCTATTCCAATTCGCACAACACAATATGATTTCTTTCCAGGCTAGCAATAATACAATATTCACATTTCTGTTTTGGATTGTAGTGACTGTAAAATAATTTTCTGCCTTTCTTAAACGAAGTACATGTAATGATTAGCAAGACAAACACTTCTCACTCATAACACCACTTCAGTCTACAATTCCCAGGTTCACAGGTTATTCTGATTTGGAAGGGATCCACAGGATCATCTAGTCCAACTCCCAAACGAATACCCACCCAGGGATCAGGCCCGCATGTGTGGAACAATAGGCACCACGCTGCATCCATCCAAGCCTCCCATCATCTAGGCCATGTCACTGAGCTCCTCATCGAGTTTTCTCTTAAACACCTCCAGGGATGGCGACTCCACCACCTCCCTGGGCAGTCCATTCCAATGAGAAATCACTCTCTCTGTGAAAAACCTCTTCCTAACATCTAGTCTAAACCTCCCCTGGCGTAGCTTTAGGCTATGTCCTCTTGTACTGGTGTCATCAGCCTGAGAGAAGAGATTTACACCCACCTGGCGGCAACCTCCCCTCAGGTAGTTGTAAACAGCAATCAAGTCACCTCTGAGCNTCCAGCATAAAATTCAATTCCTACTATCTTGCATTCCCAATCAACTGGCAAGATGAAAATGCACAACAGCAATGCCCAGTAGTGAAAAATGTGACTGTGACTAGGAGTAGGGCTCGTAACATTTTAGTGACTACATCATTTCTTACAAGCAGAGAAAGACTGTTAGACCTATTCTCAAATTTTTATCATCAGAGGCAACAAAAAAAAAAGCCTTAAGTAATGGCAATTAGTATATACTTTTTTTAAATGACCCAGGAGTCCTACCAGTCCTTATACTTCATGTGTGGAAGGAATGACAAGGCACTGGCAGCATATTAGCCACCCACCACCACCAAAATCTAGAAGGTTGGTGACAAGGGAAATGGGATACAGTTATCAGATCTCTGTGCTTGCAAATGTTCCTCCAACTACCTCCCTCACTCTGTAGAAAACTTTTAGGTGACCTTTATGACATTCAGACAACTGCTTTTTGGTTATATTAAGGCATAAAATTCCCACCATGTTTTGCAGGGAAAAAAAGCAAGACCAATTATGGGAGGCACCACACTGCCAAACTTGCCCTGCTAGTCTTCTGCTGCTTCAGCCCCCTTCAAATGACCTGCAAACACACAGAGCTTCACTGACTGAAACCCTCCAAACTGCACTGCTGCAAATGAGAGGCTGCTCCTGCCTACACTACATTTTAATGGAAGAAGCATGTTGCCTCTGCAAATGCCATTGCATTGTGGAGGGTGCTCATTTTTTGTTGCCAAGTGAGATATCATCTGGGAATTTCTACCAGCCTGGGACACTAAAGAGACTTAGATGGATATAGACCAGATTGCTCAGTTGGAGAAGAATTGGATGATTCAAACCATGCAAGCAGCAAAAGATTTATAGCGTCTAGGAAATGTGAAAGTTCATAAACTTCAGCAGCACAGGGTTAGGTTACAATAACAGAAGAATAGATTAATATCAATATGATGCTTTTTAATTGAGGTGCCTAGCTTGCTCTCTAACAGCACTTTAGGCACCTTAAAGCCTGTTTGTAATATGTACTAACTGATAATACATATTTGAAATCAATAATCAAAAAATAAATAAGACCCCAAACCCACAACTTTCCATTTGAAATCAATGAAGCATTCTAGGAAAAAATAAATACTCCTTGTTTTGCTCTGTCTAGCTGGTGCATTTCTAAGTAGGAGATACTTTCAGGGTATATTTTTTAATTGATATAATCAAAGAACAGATATAACTTATCAAACAAACATTGCTGACAACAGCTGTACATTCCATTAGAGAGAACAGAGTTTTAATAAGAAAAACTAAGAAACACTTGACCACAATAGTAGGAGCCAGATCTACCACAGACTACAAACAGATAGAACGTATGAAACAGTGGAACCTGCACAGCAAAAGGAATGGGCTCAGGATAGAAAAAGTGGGATGTTTTGTTCATGAAATGAAAAGAGTTAAAGGGAAATGTATGATGTCTACATTCTGTATGATGATTCACTTTATCCAGCAATCTCAAACAGTTAGAATACTTATTAATACAAAATTATAACTGCTTCCTGATTAACTTCATAAAATATTTTCTTCTCAGTATGAAGCTGCGGAACAGCCAAGCACTTGACAGTCCTTTCTCACTCGCATATACGTAGCGTCATAGCAAAGAGACAAGGAACCATTCAGACAGCCTTAACCTCCTGCCCATCAGGGAGTTTGCAAAAGGATTTATGCCATACCCCTTTCTATCTAAGGAATAACTACCTCTCTGCCACACACCTACATTAAGCTTTGGCCAAAGCAGATCAAAGGGATCAACTATGACAAGGCAAGGATGTATTATTTATAAGACTGTAAGAGCTATTGTCACGGAGCAGGATCATACTATGCTAGATGCAGTGCAAACAGAATGAAAAGGCACTCTCTATCCCAAGGAGCCTCCTGTGTAAGGATGAGATGTAATACAACAGAAGGATTTCATAAATGATTCAGCAAAAAAGCAAACTGTAAGAGACAAAATAGTCTTACCAGCCTAACCACTACCTTTTTTTTTTTTTTGCTTTAAATTAAAATGCCAATGAAAACATTTAAGAACATGTTGAGGATGAGGAGCTCTGCAACAGTTTCGAAGGGTTGCCCCTACAAACAAAACAGCACGAAGTTAAGAAATAGCGGCTGTTGGCATCACAGGACAGAGAGAGAAGTCAGATCCTTTTGGCCTCATCTGGTCTATTCTCTCTCTGTTTCCAGCGTATTTCCCTTCATCCATCACCAAAAATACTCAATGGAGATTTGCATTAGCTTGTGGTTTACTTGTCTGGAGAAGAGGAGGCTGCGGGGAGACCTTATCGCTCTCTACAACTACCTGAAAGGGAGTTGTAGTCAGGTGGGGGTCAGTCTCTTCTCTCTGGCTACAAGTGATAGAACGAGAGGACAGTCTTAAACTGCGTCAGGGGAGATTTAGACTGGATATTAGAAGGAAATATTCACAGAGAGGGTGATCTCTCAGTGGAATGGGCTGCCCAAGGAGGTGGTGGAGTCACTGTCCCTAGAGGTCTTTAAGAAAAGGTTGGGTGATGTACTTGGGGGCATGACCTAGATATTAGGGTAGTGTGTTATAGGTAGGATGGTGTGTTGGCAGCAGGATGGCAACAGGTTAGGTAACAGGTTTGGCTAGGTTAGGTAATAGGTGATAGGTTGGACTTGATGACCTCTATGGTCTTTTTCAACTTACTGATTCTGTGATTCTGTGAATAACTGATCCGTAACTTGAAAGCCTTACTCTGAGCACTAAGAGGGGTTCCATTATAAGTAACCAACTCCACAGAATGCAAAGGGCCATTTTAAATCAGTTTCTACTTTACAGTGTTGTAAAAAACAATATTCTAAGTTGAAACTCAGCATACATTCATAGTTTTATTGCATTTCTGGAAACAGTTTCTATTTTCTTAAAGTCACAATCCTTACAAGAATTTAAACATTCAAGTAAAACTAAATATGAAGGTTCTTTGCCTTGTTGTTTAGAAGCAGATCCTAAAATGTGAAGTGAGTTTAAATGTGAACTTAGTCTTTAGGTTCTCAAGAAAATAAATAGAAAAGAAAAACAGTAATTATTTAAAGCTTTGATTTTGGGGTCCTGAGTAGAAGGAACAGTGCTCTCTCTTCCAAAGTCTCACGGAAGTCTTTAATGAGCAGAAATGATAATTTCAGACCATAGCAAGGCGTAAAGTGAATTTATGGTTCATGAAAACAGTATCTGGCAAACAAAAAGCAGTATTCCATCTGCCTATCTGTAAATTATGAAATATTAAAAAAAAGGGACCACAAACTCCAACCCCCCCCCCAACTAAAACCAACCAAGAGAGCATGGAGAGCCTAAGAGCCTAGAAAGGATGTTCTTAAAAGGACAGGGCAAACATCAGTATAGATTTTAAAAGTCAGCATGTTCTGCTCTGGAGAAAGGAAACTGATATACTCTCTCATCCCAAAAATAAGGGTAAATCAAGGGGTTTGAAGTCTATATGAACAAAAACTCACATAAAAATAAATTTCGTGTTGATTATCCAGTATTCAGACCCCTTTTCCCAGAATTTTGAAGATTAGTTGAAAGGGCGACTTTTCACTGGGCACTGCTGCAGAACTTTGCTACGTGTCACTGGAAGCAGCTGATCAGCACATGTTTTAAACAGGACTTGGGGCCTTCAGATACTGCTCTGCCAAAAAGCACAACACAGGGACCGGTAGCTGTCCTGCCTCTGAAAATGGAAGTATGTTCTATAATCACAGCTAGAAAGTACACTGCACAAGCTATTCTGTTGTGAAAATCCCAGCTGCTTCACCCACTCCTGTGATTTCCTACCTAGTTATAACAGTACAGACTAAACTCTAGCTCTAAGTAGCCATATATTTTGTAAACCACCCAAGTGCTCAGTTTTGCAGCTCACTAAACCTTTGAATATTTGAGTGAACTATTAAGTTTCCATATGCCCAGAGCTGTAGCCATGTGATCTAATGTACTAGAAATACTCTCGTCCATCTGATACATGATAGATCATGAATTTAAGATGTAAATCCCACTTCTATACAGTGTCTCAGGGAGAAAAAACTAAAAGAAAAAACTTACACTGTTTAGGAGGCACTAACGTAACCAACAGTTTGTTTCACACATGCATCATCATTATCGTATTTTAGAGTGAATATTTGAGCCAAGACCTTCATTGATTATCAGCTCTACACTAGAATTGGGGTTTTTTGTTCTGTGTTGGGTTGAGCTCAAACATCGACTTCTGTATCTGTACCAACTGAAGGGGTTACCACTCCAAGTCCTCCTTGAAAGGCTCATCAGGTCACTATTAAATGTATTTCTGATGAATCCGATCAATGTGCTGCTCTTGCAATTGTTCTATAAACAGTCCAAGAAAAGGAGCTGCAGATGGACTGTAGACAGCCACCTTCTGCCCAGAAACATGGCCAGAAAAGACCAGAAGAGAAAAGATGAACACTGCCGAAATTCAGACCAAAGCCATAGAGTTAAAACAGTTATCATACTATTAAAATACTTTCATACAACCACATAAGGATCAAGGTATCCGTTCTAGTAACAAACACACTGGCAGGAGGGAAATTTAGTACAGCTAACCCAAGATAGGAATCATAGAAAAGTACAATTATAATGGGAAACCCTTTTTTAATGTAATTTTTTGAGAGATATTCCTTCACAAACTTATCACAACAGTGCTCTACAACAGTAGAAGTCTACAGGCACTTTTATGATTCAAAGAAGTACTAAGAATCTTTACACAAGCTTATAGTTGTGTGCCCAGTTAAAGAAATTCCATGTTTGGCCAAGGTCTGAGCTTAGTATTTCACATGGGAAAAGAAAACCCTAGGAAGTTAAGGAACACTGTTGATAAGAAAGTGAATACTTGGTTGGAAATGTGGGAGCTGTAAAAGGAATTGAGATAGTAAACACTGCTGGAGGGAGATCAGCTGACAAGGCAAAACTGTCAGGCTCTAGACAATCTTCCTTCATCATGACGCTACAGCTTAGTTGCAAAACACCTCTGAGGACAGCAGTCCATCGACCAGATGCTGCATGCAGAGGCTGGGCTTGCAGCAGCTCTCTGCTTACCCTATCCAAAAGGGCAACCTTTGCTGATAACATCCACCTGTGAGTGCCTGCAGCATACCACAGTTACAAGAAAAGCTGCTGATGGTGTTGCACTGCCAACTCTGCACAACCCATGACACCCCCATTGCAGCCTGACAGCAGTTGCTGCACAGCAGTCCAAGGTATAGCCAGCAGAGAAGCCAGTCAGAACTACCAAGATCCATGTAAAAAGTTCAGATCGTCCGTGAAACTGGGCTAAATTCACTTTATCAAGGGCAAAATAGTGTTAATTTGCCGTCTCTGTGAACAGATGACATCGATCCAGGATCAGCAGGAGCTGACTGTCAAGCTACATACAATAGGCACGACAGAAGGGACAAAGGTACCTTCTTGGAAGTGGATAAACTGGCAGGGCAGGAGCAGAGGGAAGGATATGCTGCTGCCGGCTGACAAGGGAGCTCTCACCCCTGACCTCTGTACCCTTGCACTGGAGCTTTAGGACACAGCACTGTCCCAGCACAAATATTTGTTTTAAATTCTCTTCAACAATTTTTATTTTCAATTTTACATATAAACTTTTTCTTTTTTTTTTTTNNNCGCCCGCCTCGCTGCCCATGGCCCGGCCGCGCTCGGCTCCGCTCGGCTCCGCTCGGCCGCCAGGGCACACAGTGCGGGCCGACCTCCCGCCCCGCCCGGCACCGCGCCCGGCGCTGCTCCCGCCTCGCTCCGTCACCCCACGGAGCTGGGCCTTAAGGGCTTCTGTGGGCAAACCCTGCAGTTCCTCATTTGTCTGCATCGACCCGCTTTGGAGGGTTGCTTGGGTTTTTTGCATGTGTCATCACTGTCTGGCCCACTTCTGGAAGTTGAGAGAAAGCCTTCCTTGCACACCTGCCATACCCAGTGCACACCCCAGCTCGATGCTCACCGTCAAATTTCTCAGAACCTCAAAAAAAAACAAAGCTCAAGCTCTCTTTTCTCACTTTTAGACAGATTTACACACAAAAATAAAAATAATTGCTGAGGTTTTGACTTCCACATAAAAATAAAATGTTAAGCGTTTTGAGAAAGAAGTGGAGGTGTCCTTTGTTGGCTCCTTTGTTCAGC
>WEKX01002033.1:232846-260203 GCA_013390025.1 Pitta sordida
CAGCAGTCCAAGGTATAGCCAGCAGAGAAGCCAGTCAGAACTACCAAGATCCATGTAAAAAGTTCAGATCGTCAGTGAAACTGGGCTAAATTCACTTTATCAAGGGCAAAATAGTGTTAATTTGCCGTCTCTGTGAACAGATGACATCGATCCAGGATCAGCAGGAGCTGACTGTCAAGCTACATACAATAGGCACGACAGAAGGGACAAAGGTACCTTCTTGGAAGTGGATAAACTGGCAGGGCAGGAGCAGAGGGAAGGATATGCTGCTGCCGGCTGACAAGGGAGTTCTCACCCCTGACCTCTGTACTCTTGCACTGGAGCTTTAGGACACAGCACTGTCCCAGCACAAATATTTGTTTTAAATTCTCTTCAACAATTTTTATTTTCAATTTTACATATAAACTTTTTCTTTTTTTTTTTTTTTTGAGCATGCACCATTTGCCTGAAGGGCACAGAGAGACCTGACTTTTTGCTTTAAGAACCGTAACAGCCAAACATACTACTGTATCATGTTTTCTGGCTTACTCAGTCCAGTTTGCTGTCACTGTACAGCTTGTCAGTGCTGCTGGTACAACATATTTGGGGTGCTTCCCTGAAAACTGCTGGTGTCAGGAGAAAGCATCTAAGTCTTCATTTAAAATCCATGAAAATAGAGGTCACGGTTATACTGGCAGCTTCCAGGCAGCAAACCCAGGAGTGAAAGCCGCCAGAGAAAGATGAGGTATTTAATCGTAATCTAGGACATTGCTTTCTTGGGCTCGCTGTGGCTTTTGAAACAGACAGAGGCGGGCGGAGGGCGAGGGATGCTGCCAGGGGCGGGAGAGGAGGGGACTCTCACCTTCTCCACGTAGTCGGGCACCTCCTCCACCGTGCGGAAGGAGCTCTCGCCGGGCGGCAGCGCGTAGAAAAGAGCGCGGAGCTGCTGTCCCGGCGCGGTGTCCCGCGGGCCGCCCGCCTCGCTGCCCATGGCCCGGCCGCGCTCGGCTCCGCTCGGCTCCGCTCGGCCGCCAGGGCACACAGTGCGGGCCGACCTCCCGCCCCGCCCGGCACCGCGCCCGGCGCTGCTCCCGCCTCGCTCCGTCACCCCACGGAGCTGGGCCTTAAGGGCTTCTGTGGGCAAACCCTGCAGTTCCTCATTTGTCTGCATCGACCCGCTTTGGAGGGTTGCTTGGGTTTTTTGCATGTGTCATCACTGTCTGGCCCACTTCTGGAAGTTGAGAGAAGGCCTTCCTTGCACACCTGCCATACCCGGTGCACACCCCAGCTCGATGCTCACCGTCAAATTTCTCAGAACCTCAAAAAAAAACAAAGCTCAAGCTCTCTTTTCTCACTTTTAGACAGATTTACACACAAAAATAAAAATAATTGCTGAGGTTTTGACTTCCACATAAAAATAAAATGTTAAGCGTTTTGAGAAAGAAGTGGAGGTGTCCTTTGTTGGCTCCTTTGTTCAGCTGTTTGGGTCAGTCCAGCATTCTTCACATTAAAAGATTATATTTTTTAATGGTTTATCACAGCTCACTTTTATATGCCTTCAATTGACATGACTAAAGGTAGCCTCTAGAAGCCATCTATTATGGTCTCATTTACAAAGGGATGAAAACTAGGGAAATACCAAGAAACAGGGAAAACAGGTGCGACCTAGCTCCTTACAGAAAATTACTTTTAGAAATAGGAATGAGGACAGGTTTCGTATCTGAAGCTGAGGAACACATCAGTTTGTCAGTTACACTTGATGTTTCGCAGTCAGAAATAAAAACATAGTGTTGCAACAATGTCTTCTGAAATGTTCAGTTCTACTTACAGTCTTTGCAGAAGAAACAGACTATAAATCCAGCTGTTAAGGATTTTACCACTAAATTCTGATAGTCATTAAATTAAGAAAAACATTCTACTTTGAATCAACCCTTAGTTTTGGAAAGGAACTATGCTGAAGTTTCTGTTTAGGCAAAGTACCATACATAGAAATTGACACTAAAAAATTGTGTTGTTGTATTAAGTATGTTGCCATTTAAACAGCAGTGGGGAAAGTAGACATACAATATTCTGCAGTTTGAATAATGTAACAATACTGTAGAGCATGGATATAAGAACGCTACTGGACATACCAACAAAATATTTTACTTCAAGATGGACAAAATACAAGTATTGTAAAATGGCATTGATGATGAAATAGAGTTGGGCACTGCCCTAATATGTATAGTTTATACTAGTGCTATAAGTTAAAAAATTAATAAACTTTAAATGCTTTAAAATAGCATCCTATTGTTCTCAACTTCATTAATGATTTATGATAGATAATCTGAGGTTCTTCTAGAATTCTAGGTATTAACTTCTAAAATCTCAATCTTAACGAAAATTCCAAATTTATTCAAAATCACACAGATCAACAGCATTCTGACTTCATTGCAGGAAATGAAGACAGAAAACATTTGCTTGTTCATTTAGATTAGATGCAGTATTTCTATGACATTAATTTCACACTCAAGCTCCTTTAAGTCATCCTAACCTCAGCCACATCCTCTCACCCTGCCACTCTGAGCCCTTCATTGCTCTGGTGCTGGTGAGTGGTTGAGTTGCTTTCAAAACCAAAGGAAGGAATTTGGACTTGATCATGCTTCACAGGGGAAAGAAATGGGTTGTGTTTTCCATCTTCTGTATCCAGGGAAAAATAGGTGATAACACTACAATAGCTACACCTCTATGAGTGTCTGACAAACTTCAGTAGGCTGCCTCTACAAATGTAGTTGCTCTTCTCTACTTATTCCTTGAAACTTAGGATGCAGTATTCAGTGCTTGTTCTTTTTGTTGTCAAGAAGGGAATAGAAAATAAAGTATCCAGGAATGTTCCTTTATTGGAGGCACTAATCCTCTCCCAGACAATGTTCTTCATTCAGTGTTCTTGCAGAAATTTTTTGCAAGAGTTGATTTTTTTATTTCATTTTCTGCAAAGAGTTAAATAATCTGCTTTTATTTCCCTCTTTACAAGAACAAAAAAAATAAAAAGAGAAAAGTTCATATTTCTCATCCTATACTGCCATCAAATACGGAAGGATGTTCTGTCTGGAGACTGGGATTCTGCTGTTGACTAGTAGATCATTCCAGTAACTAAGGCAACAAAGGCCTCTGTTCTGCTTAGAGGAAATTGAGAACTGGCCTAACGTGATCTGTAGGTGGATTATATTTTGTTTTCTCAAAAGAGCTCCATCCCACCCATTTCATGAACAGAGAACGCCCAGAGTCTTCCTGTTTGGGTCTCTCAAAGCTCTAAAGCAGCACTAAATAATAAAGTCATAAAGGGAATTAGGGCAGGTTGAAATTGGGATGGGCCATACAGTCTGCCTTGGCAGTCATTCAGAGCAAACTGAATCATATCCAGAATTGAGCTGAGCTTAGTATGCTCTGTTTTTGTGGTGGTATCTTTGAATGTAGAAACACATTATATGAATACACTGTGAGAAGCAGATGTCAGAATTTTTTTGTTGTCACCACTGTGTTGTACACAGCATCTGTATTTATGCTTGGCCATGGATGTCATTAGAGGAGCACTGAATGCATCAGCATTATTATAAAACTGATATTAGAAAGTATTTTCAATATTGTCTTTGCCAGTGATAAACCCTATATCACACAGTAACAGTTAAGAAAAAATAGTTGTGTTTAATTGTGCATATTATAAGCAATATTTATCAATACACAGATCTTAATAACAGCATTGTACTAGCTCCAAAGACCCCAAGACAGGAATGTTTTGCATATTAATTAGCGTCATGCTATGTACTTGGACACACTTACTGCTAACTTCCCATTTCTACTGCACAGGACTGGTAACCATAGAACAGTGTTCCTATATGATGATTCTAAACTATTTAATCCAGTGGAACTTGTTAGCAAAATCAATTTATTGAAGGGTTGACAAGACATCCAGAGAAAATAATTCATCCTTTAGTACATCTGTTGGGGAAACCTTACTGTGATAAATATACATACTAGTCTCAGAACTTTATCCTTTTACATTTATTATTAGCATCCACTCCTGATCCTGTGGAAGGTTATTGTTCATTAGTTTGGTTGGGCAGGGAGGGGGATGATTGCGTGGGGGGTTTTTTGGCTTGGTTTGTTGTGTTTTGGTTTGGATATTTTTCCTCAACACAGGACCTGTGATTTCTTCCTTTCCCTTATGGAGAAAATATTTTTCATATTTTTTATTTGTAAAGGCCCTTATCATCCTTCTTCTGTCACCTAGTGCATTGACCTTAGCAATCATTTGCACCTTAGATGCCGGTCCCCTACTTAGCTGAGCCTGATGTTGACTTTCTCCCAGAACATGTGTGGGCAGCTCTGCTCTCTCCTTTGCTTTTAGCAGGCTTCCTCCATCATTTTCTTTGCCCTGTCACTGTGATGGACCAGATTGCTCTGTGAATTTACTTCACAAATGCACATAGTGAGAAATCAAGCCAGAAAAGAAATAGTTTTACGTTTTTCTACTGCTCTAGTGAGCTAAGTGGCTCAAGAGAGTGTCCACAGAGTGAAGGAGTTGTCATGAAAGCCCAGGAGAAAGTGCAAGGTCACACAGCTACAAACCAGAGACGGGAGAATGAAGTGGAAACAGGACTTCTTCATTTCAGCAGCAGCAAGTTACTAGAGCAACTGAACAGCTCATGGATTCACTGTGTCGTGCATTTGTCAAAAATATGGCCTTGGCAGGCTATCATATGTCAGCAGGGAGCTACCTCCAAACAGCTGACACTTCCTTCACATCAACACTTTGGTGCCTTTATTTCAAAGTTCTTTTTTTTCACTCTGGAAGGTGAAGGTCAGTCTCTATCATGATGGAATCTTTTTCTTTTGTTTTCCTTTGCTGAATACTGCACTTTCTAATTTGTTTTTGGATGGACAGGAAAGCTCCCTGGCACTTCGTGTTCCAGTTGCTACACATGGATGGGGACATGGGACATCTTCTAGAAGGACAGGAAAGTGGTGCTCTCAATGGGATCCACAAGGGACCATGAAGCTGCAGGGAAGACAGGAGGGGATAATTCAAGGGGTGCAGCAAATGAAAGATGCACCATGAGCTGAGGAGGCAGATGCCTGATCAGGAAGAGGACAAGAGTGGTCCAGAGCTGCAGGAGTGAGGCTGTCTTGGTCAGAGAGGATCTTTGCAGAGGTTTCTACAGAAAAGCAGCTGAGATTAGGAGCTGAGACATCCACACACTGAAAGTAATGACTCAGTGTATTACAATGCAGTGAGCAGCAGCAATTTGTATCCATGCTCTGTATTTTTATTGGTCCTCAAACAGCAGAAAAAAACCTCTGTGTCCTTTCAGTGTGATTGTTCTGCTGACTGGGAAGACAGACAAGGAGACCCAATCACAAGCAGAAAGTCTTGTAACATGTTTGCATGTTAGCCTTCTTGTATAGTGCTGTAATGGAAAGAAGTTCCCAAGAGTGGAGGCTCTCCCAAGAGAGCCTAAGTAGTGGTTTCACCCCACCCCCACTTCAAGTTGCATGTTATGCACTCTTGGCGTTTCCCTTCTGTAAATCCTGGTGGTCATTAGACACTGTGATGAGCCATTTTAACATGCTCCATCAACACAAAAAAAATGGCTCAACAAAGAACTAAAAGTGGCTTGGATTGTTCTGGTCTAAACACAATACAGAGATTCACAACAGAAGGAACAATCAGGACAACATGGTAGTCTAGACTCTACCCTGCTGCAAAATGCTTGGGAACATCAAAATTTCAAACTTACCCATCCCATGCCTGAGCTCTGTAGAAAGATTTGTCAATAAATCAAGATGCAATCTGACTAAATGATTCTTTGTCTGCATGACTCATTGCCTGGGCTGTTAGCTGCCCATGTCTGGGCTCTTCATCTGCCCTGCCTACTGGGTGTTCAGCTATCAATGTGCTAAAGAGATGAACCCTTAATTAGGGCAGTTATTACGTCTCCCTGAAGTTGACTTCTTATCTGCACGACCTGAAACAGCTCCAAGAAACTACTTTTAAGCCAGGAGCAGCCCTATACCAGCTGACTTGTTCATGCCCAACTCTGGTGCAGTCAATCCAGCTGTCTAATGAGACAGGGAGCAGTCACCAGGGTACAGGCAGGATGCAGGCTGAAGAATAAGGCAGACACTATTTTGGAGTATTTTTGTAATATTTTCTATCATTTTATGCACTTGAAATACTTTAACTGTTTGTTCTTCCTGAGGAAAATTATGGAGGCTTTTTTTTTTTTTGTTTGGTGGGAGAAGAGATGTAGTAGCCTCTCAATTTCCTTTGTTAATGACATCCTGCAGCTGATGCTCATGCTTCTCCAGGAGCTCTGTGAAGACACTACACATCACCAGACTGTTATCCTTGAAGTCACACAGTCGCACGCATCCTCCACTACTTCCTTAACCTAGTGTGTAAGTACCTCTGTCAAAGCACACCTTCCACTGTGAGACCACCTCAGAGAGAAGTGCCAAGTGCTCCCCACAGCACTTGTGCATCCCTACATAACCCTACATAAGTGTAGGAAAACCAACTCCAATTCTTTTGATACACTCCAGGTAATTTATCTGTCACATATCAAAAACCAAACCTTGCAATATTGTGCAATCCCATCCTACCTGGAGACATTCCTGCATGCTCTTCACACCTCAGTTGGCTCTTTAATTGCCAAAATGCCCATTAGCTGAAGTCCTACTGACCTAAATACATTCTGTCCTAATCATTGATTAGATAAAAACAGAAGTTGCAGGCCCTTTTTTAAATCAAGAGCATTCCTTTCAGTAGGTAACTAGAAGAAGCTGCAGCTCCAGAAGGCCCTGGAAGCTTACAGAAACAACTAAATGCTGAAATGTGGACTGAAGAAAAATTAAAACCAGAGCAAAAACTAATTAATATGCAAACGACAAAATATGCAAATAACTGTCAGGAGGAACAGGGTAGAACAAAGAAGAAAAAAAACAGGAAAGAAAGCAAGTGAACATTCATTGAAACTCCAAAGTTTCTGGACTATTTAAATCTAGAGCAGTAATCTAGTTAAAGGTCCCAGCACCAGGTAGCATATGAAGAGATAATTAATAACTACTGTAATCCATAAGTGCTGGAAATGTCTGTTAAGGATAAATGATTTTAATCTTTGAGGACATTTTGTTTGGCAAGCCAGACGTTCATTTTGTGCTGCTCACGTTTTAATATACAGTGAATCCCCGGCGCATTGCGACCTCTGCATTACGACCCCACCCATTTGCGAGGCAATTTTCTCGCAGTTTTGATTCAACCATTTGTGAGTTTACCTGACCAACTCATGTGCAGTGCCTCTGCTCTGCCGAGGGGCGGTGCCGTGGTGCCTGTGGAGGGGGACTCACCCCGCCCTGTGGGGAGGGGACTTGCAATGGTGGCACCGTGCCCTCGTCCCTGACCCAGGAAACTGCCCTACGAAAGTGAGGCAAGTGAGGTCAGGCAAGCGCTGTGTGCTGGGAGGGGGCAGCTGTTGCTGCGCCAGGAGGAGGCTTCTGCTCCCCCGCCCTCTGGGACCATATGGGCAGTGCTGCCTCTCCTGGGACAGTGGATGTTTAGCTTTTTGTGAGGTTCATGGCCTGACCTGTTCCTCACAAATGGGGGGGTATAAGTGTTGTAGGAAAAGCAAGAATTATTCTAAAAGTTGATAAAACAAATTCTTGAAATTAGTATGATCAATCAAATTATGAGTTATATATATGTCACATTTTACCAGAGCAAAAGCCTTTTTTTTCTTTTTTAGTCTTCTTTTTATATGATGAATGCGAGTGAAAATACAATATGAAATTTCATTTACGCACGTCACTTTGAAGGGGAAAAAAGGCTCGGCACTACACAATTCACTTAGGAAATCCCTATTTTCCCTTCTTCATTCTAGTTCCCTATATATTCATGAATGTTTCTAATCTCTTTTTATGTTCAGGGAATGAAAGAGGCTTCAAATTTGTATGTCATAAGTATGGAATGTATTCCCTGATATTTAGTTGTGGGGAATCCTTCCAATGTTACGGAGTAACTTATACAGCAGCTGTGATCAAGATGTCTGTAAAGTTTGCTTTGCTGCGCTATTTACCTGTTCTGAATCACTTACTGTTTTAATATCTGATCCAAAGCCCAATCAGAATAGTAAGATTTGTGTGTGTAGTGTTTTCAGAAATGCTTAGGGGTTTGTAGTTTTTTGAGGGCAATTTTTCATGATTCTAGAAGACAAAATAGTGGAAAATTAGAAAAAGATTTGCAACAGTCCAGATGTAAGTATCAAGGTCAGTTCTGTCTACTTAGAGTAGGTTTGCAATGAATCAACTCCATAATTTTGACATGAACCATCTCTCTAGCTTTTAAGAGACTGATACGATACCTGGGGAATGTGTGTTCATTGTTGAAAGACTCTGAAATCTATCACAGTCCATCTGAATAGTCAAACTGAACCAATCAATACAATTTTTAAAATACATTATTTTACATTTTTCAATTTTAAAAAAATTACATTGATCTCACAACTCCCTATAGTTACTTGTAAGTTGCTGAAGATTTTAGACCCTGGTTCTCAGTCAACATTGCTGTTGAAGTACTTAAGGCATTTTTGTAACACTATTATTCCTTTTCTTTGGGCCACAGACTGTTACACCTTTGAATTTGGAATGCAGCAAGTAGAAGCAAGTAGGAAAACCAAGAATTAAAACAGGCTTACCTCTATCAACTCTTCAGGCTGATGACACCAGAACAAGAGGACATAGCCTTAAACTACGCCAAGGGAGGGTTAGACTGGATGTTAGGAAGAGTTTTTTCACAGAGAGAGTGACCTCTCATTGGAATGGTCTACCCGGGGAGGTGGTGGAGTCGCCATCCCTGGAGGTGTTTAAGAGAAGACTCGATGAGGAGCTCAGTGACATGGTCTAGATGGTGAGAGGCTTGGATGTATGGAGCGTGGTGCCCATGGTTCCACGCTTGTGGGCCTGATCCCTGGGTGGGCATTTGCTTGGAAGTTGGACTAGATGATCCTGTGAGTCCTTTCCAACTCAGAATAACCTGTGAATTTGTGAACCTGTGAACCTGTGACTTCAGAGAAAAAAGTTAATATGTATTAGCATCAGATTAATTTTGAAAGTTTCACTGTATATGAGTGTACCTTTGGAGTTCAGGTGTAGTCACAAAACTAAAGGAATTTTAAACTTAGATCTATATTTCCAATTTAGCTCCCTATACTTAGCCATTATAATTTTTCAGCTTTTTAACTGAGCAAATCCTGAGTTTTACTCTAATGTAATGAGCAAAGAAAATTGTCAATGTATAGACCTTGTAAAGGAATATTTCCCTTTTTTCTCTGGGATTTTTTGGTTCATTTTTTCTCTGCCAGACACTAGACATGATGGTTAGCATTATCATAGTGTAGCTGACATTAGGATGTGCAATGAGATATTTGGTGTGCAATTGTGAACTACCAGGTCTATAGTATGTAAACTACCAGGCAAATAGTGTGTAAAATGTTAATATCCATCACATCCTGTCATGCTGCTCCCAATGAAGCACATTCTGGCGTTAACTTCCTCTACAGGCACCTTGTTGTACTGACACTATCATATTAATAATGACTTTGACCTTGTGCCAACTGGCATTTCAGAAGCTTAGTGTTTTGATTTTATTTTTTCAAATGAGAGGGGCAATGATCTCTACAATGTTTTCCTCAGCTATTATGGGCAACTGTAATCTTTCCATTGCTCATGTAAGTACTTAGTTTAATTTTTCTTTCTGACTCAGAGCTATGTGGGATGCCTAAGCCACTGCAATAGTGTGGAGATAGACCAAAATTTTATCAGTTTTCTATTTGAAACAAAATGACATATGCAAATAGCATTATAACATTTTATATGTATTTTTTCTCCACAAGTTACAGTTTTGGCTTGTAAGGGGTTTATTTGTTGATGCTTTTGTTATGATCAGTTTACTTTGTAACTTGATTTAGGGTAAAAACTAATTTCAGATACCAAATTTTCCAAAGAACAAGAATTAAAATTTCCAGAAAGTTCCCAAATTTATTTCTCTATGATCATAGATAAATTGTAGATATCATATGTAGAATCTATAAAGAGTTAAAATCAATTAAATTAATTTGAACTAGTCAGAGCACTGGTTCAACGTCATCTCAGATACATCCCTTGATTTTATATCTCACAAACACATGCAAGAAAAAATGTTTAATGTCCTTAAAAAGAAGATCTCCTTATTGCCTTGAGCATCACAACATAGCTTATAAAATGCAGCTTCATGTTTTATGCCAGACCGGGTTCAGAAACACTTGTACTTGAAGAAAATTAGTGTGGGATATATATTGTCATCCTTCCTTAACATTTTAGAGACACTATGCTTGGTCTGGCGGATTTGCCATTACTCAATTGATATGTGAGGCATATTTGCCAATTCATAGCTACAAAAAATCACAAATTGTATTTTATGTAAGTAATTGCTGCAATCCTATTTGGCTTTTTCAATTCATGTGTAAACAAAATAAAAGTGAAAAAGATTCACACATTGTTTTCTTTCCAGATAGGAGAAATTCAAAACCAGGAGTGTAATCAAGCGTCCCGGTCAAAATCCAGTTTGTGTAATTGCAGGAATCAAAGCAGTACTACGTACAAACTGCAGTTGTCATTAGATGTGTCATTATTCAGGTTCACTTCTGTTGCCATTCTCTGAATTGTTATACAGATGTGAAGTTTTACCTCAGAAAAATAGCTGCACAGTGGTGATAGGCAAAAATGGCCATAGTAGGTTCTTATAGTTTGCTTCAAGTTGCATATACTTTTCCGCATGATTCTATAGCTGTTAATTTAGATGTCAAGATGATAATATAATCTTTTACTGGCAAAATTTCTAAGAAACCCCTGTCTGCCTTGGTCCTTAGTCTCATCGGACACATCAAAGTCAACTCCATAAGGAGTGTTCAGTGAAAAAGCCTTTTTTTAAATCATTGTGATTTTATGATGTTCTGAGGCACTGGAAGGTGTTTGCACGTATTTGCAAATGTGTTAGGAGATTATGGTCTCATTCTAGAATGAAAATAAGTCTCAGTATTGGACTGTCAAATGCTCTATTCACAAAATCATTTAAAACGCCATGGTAGGATGAACTTAATCAGGAACTTATGGCTTCATCCTCCTTTATTCCATAATGTGAGCAGGTATGGGATACATTTTAACCCTTAAAGCAATACTGCACAAAACCAATTACAGTGCAAATTTCAGTTTGGGTTTCCTTGTTTTTTTAATCACAATGTGTTTATCCAAGCCTCTATTCTGCAAATTAATGAAGAATCCACTGTACAAATTAAATATTGGGATTTTGATTGGTATTCAACTTGGGCTAAAAAGGGGGTTTAGGGTTTTGTGGTTTTGTTTTGTAATGAGATTGCAATGGTATATTTCATAAATATATTCATACAAAGTCTGCTTTTAATTTCACGAGAGCCTAACTCCAGCTTCATCAGGCTTATCTTCGTGCGATTGCTGGATCTTTATTTCTTCTGTTGTTAGTCTCTAAATAGTCCGTATAACTTTTAACAGGAATCTGGCTGAGCCAAAAAGGAAATCATCTCAATAATGCTTCATGCCGGTGCTTTGTGTACATCTCATTATCACAATATGCTAAGGCCTTTAGAGGCTAAGCATGATATTGAAAACACAAAAGGAAGTCCTTATGAAAATAAAACTTTTCTTCATAGAAGACTGGTAGTTCAAAATCATCCAGATGTTTCAGGATTCATCAAAAATGTTACAGCATTAGATACTCAGTTACTTACAGGACTGCTCTTTATCTTAACATCATATCAATCTGTTGTAAATATTTTGTCAGTGTTCTGCTTAAGGCTGGAAAGAAAGTTGGGTTACTTTCACCACTGATAAAGCAAACAATGCAAAGTCTTACTGTCAAAAGGAGTAAATGTGCCTGTGCTTTTCTCATCCTCATTTCTTTAAACCACTAGCAATGTCAGTCATTCTCAACACCAAGATTACAAAGAGTAAAAAGACTGTTTATTCAAAAAACCTTCTGAAAACGGCATAGGAAATAGGAAGCCTTGCATTTATACTGGAAAACCCTCACCTCCTAACAACACTCATCTGTTAGGGAGAGAAGTGTTGTAACATCTGGCTCAGTGTGGTGAGTTTTCATCTTCTGTTGGGAGAGCTGATGTCATGTACGGAACAGAGTAGCACACTAACTGCTGTAAATGAGAGGCAGCAGCAGTGCTTATCCTGGGAGCTGGGGCTCATGGATCAGCTGAATGGCTGCCTGTGGCCCTTATGTGTTGATTCTGGCCCATTAACCATCCTATTAATCTTCAAAAAGCTTTAAGGCATGAGTGGTTTGGAGAGTGAATATAGGTGAGAATTTGCAGGTGTCATTCACACAAAACAGCCATCTTCCACATGCTTTTCGACAAACAGCTTTCCCAGTCTTTCAGAGCACAGAAGGAAATTCTTTCTACCACCCTTTACCCTGTCTGAAATTGCTGAAAGCACCAGGATTAACATTTTGCAAGATGGCAGTGCAAGTGTAAAGGAACAGAAAGTCAGTTGGTAAGAATCAGAAGGACATTTGTTTTGGAAATTTTATACACTTCATTTAACCCACATCCTTTAACTTTCAATTTTTGACTGTCACCACAATATATACTGCTGCATGAGTCATCTCACTCATGTATCAACCAACATTTCAATTCTCTCTAATATTCTGTTCTATTCTTTTGGGAAGGAACAGCATAGGAGAACAGAACAATTTTAATCAATTTGATGTTTATGTCATGCTTGACACCTGACTTCACTTTAGTAACACCTGCCTGAAGAATAATTAGCAGGCCACTTTTAAAGAAAGAACTTCCATACACCACAGATGGCATTTTTCATACCAGACAGGCAACGATGTATGTTGGAAGTGAGCCAAACTGTCTGCAAAAACTGTGAGAAATTCAAGACAGACATCTGAGTGGAAGGAAAGTTTTACCTTCCTTGACACCCCTGCCCCCGTGCACCATTCAGGAACATCTGTTCAAACCTACCTCTCTACATAATGCGCTTTATTTTTCCTATCTACTAATAAGAAGTTTCTACAGAAATGAAGAAGTATAGCAAGTTGCTTTCATATTGGTTACAAAACCTATGATTTAATAACATAATGTGATGATTTGCCAGCTATATAGATCCTGTATTATGGGACTCCTGTTAGAACCAAGAACGAAACTTTCATAACCCTGTAATGTGGGATTCTCAACTCACATTTCCATAAAATGGTACTAATTTTCACTGCACACTCAAAACTTTGTTGAAATCAGGATACCGTGTGTCATAACGGAGGCACAAAGTCAACAGTCACTTTGGAAATTATTGGCTAATGTCTTAATCTTGGACTGTTCACTGATTTGTATGAACTTTTGTGTGTACTTTGGGCTAAATCCAAATCCTTGTGAAAGCAACCGTAATCTTTCCATTGCCATCTATAGGCTTTAGATGAGGTCCTTTGCTGCCTTAGAAGAATCTGTACTTCTTTCTTCCAAAAATATTCTGTATAAAAGGAATCTTGAGATCTCTTCATAATATTGTCATCAGAATCAAATGTCTTACACAAATATGCTAAAATTAGAAAAGTGACAGCTCTCATTTCCACAGTTCCAATAAATAGGTATCTACAAGAGAATTATAGAAATATGTATACAAAATTATTTACAATGTGTTGTAATGCCAAATTTTGGGGCTTTATTTCTTTCCTGGTTGTTTCTACTCTTTTAAATGCATTTCTGTGGTGGTACCATAAAATTTTTCTGCGCACGCTTTTCAAGATACATTTTTAATTTGGGCAAGTGTCCATTTCAGTATTTTCTCAGCTGTGCATTTGAGTTTCATGACAAATAATGTGGTAAGCGTTCAGAATAGGCAAATTTTTTAAAACCATGAAGTCCATAAGCAAACCTAAGTTACATATACATATACATATACATATACATGTCTGTGTGTTCGTGGTGACACTAAGGATGAGAATCTGTTTCTTTTATGGTAATTTGCCACATTCATGGCTTCATATGGTTTTGGAGCGTACTTTTGTAATACAAATCTCATATTATCATGTGGTTATAAAACAAGAAAGTTCCTACAGAAATCAATTGTTTTGATGTTTACTTAAAGGATGAATGAATCTCAAACTTGTTGGTCACTAATGTAAAATGATATTTTGCAAGTTTTCTCTTAATAGATGCTTAATTTTAGAAATCTACAAAAAAATCCAAATGTTAACAGAAAATATTTAGTCCAAATTTTGCCTCTTTCCTAAGAGAAGTCATTCTGAGTACTAATAGTGTAATTTTGTTGGACATCAGAATAAATTCAAGTATGTAACAATAGATAAAAACATAATACAGAAAAATTTCTGAAATTTTGGTTCACAAATTACAAACAAAAATGCTAATTCATTTATGGAAAGAACAGGAATGTGGCACTTCATTCCAGTCAAGTAGTCCTCTGAACAGAACTATAATGCCATTTTACTTATCATTTAACGTCCTGATTCACATTCTTTTACCTTATCTTACTTTTCAATTCTTTGAATAACCACATATTTGCTTTTTTTTAAAAAATCCTGTTAGACTAAGGAGTCAGGGTTATGGGGATTGGAAGAGGTTGTCATAGAAGGCATTCAAGGGACAAATAATATAAAAAAAGAACAGAACTAGGTTATCTCAACACATTTAGTAGGGCTCTAATCGCTGAAGGCCTCTTGGGCCTATGATACAAGGTGGCCAGTACAAAATTCTGGAAAGCTCGATTTCAAAACTTTCTCAGGTTCACAAGTTCACGCGTTATTCTGAGTTGAAGGGACCCATAGGATCATCTAGTCCAACTCCCAAGCGAACGCCCACCCAAGGATCGAACCCACCTTTAAAATCTTTGGAGTTTGTCTATAGAAAAGCACTGCAAAAAAAGAGAACTATGATTATTTCATTCCACACCTACTATTTAACAAACTCTTAATTTACAACACTCTTTGGGGTCTTGTCTCTTTGTTGGTCCTAACCAAGTCTGCTGTCTCGGTGATAGCCTTCAACTGAATGAAAGTAAACTTTCACCAAATTTCTGCAGATAGAAGTCATTACAGTTCAGATGGTAGAAGAGGAACAATGGCTAGCAGATCTACATGTATAACTTGTAAAGAAGTAATACAGGTCTGAGAAACTCCAAATACATTTGCAGGTTGTACTGATAACTATGACCTCCTCTTGTTATGCCATATGAAGGCACTGACTAACAGCCAGGGGCCTTAAATTACATTGAAATTGGTTCCTACACTGCAGCTTTTTGCTGTAAATGATGCCAAAAGACTATAAGCTTAAAATTAAAGGGGAAAGAAGTATATAAAAGCAAATGAGCTCCACTGAACCGTTATTAATCTGAGGTAATAGTGTCCATCACTACTGAAGCCCTATGCCAGTTACTGCCAGTTGTCTGCTACATTGCCTTTTTTTAATGATTATAGACATCAGGTTGTGTACAGAATTTTCACTTTCAATCCAAACACATTATATAATGATATTAAATTATCATACATAATTGGTTAAATGTTATTCTCTAAAATGTCTTGAATCTCATAGCTGATCTTAAATACTGCATGTACTCTACTAAATACAAGCTCACCCAAGAGACATCAACTCACTGAAGGCAGGAAATTCTAAATGAAGCTTCAAGCTCACATTTTGTCCCTAACTTATTTAACTATGTTTCCTCATACCTACTAAGAGTGCATGTCCTAATGGTGCTTTTTTCTTTATTTATAATTAAATATTAAAATAATATTATTGCAGCAGTCTTCAGACTTCACATAAGGAAGCAGGATGCATTGGCTACCTTGAAATTTGACTTGTGGTGGAAGAATATGGGTATAGAGTGTGCTCCTTTTTTTGGTCTACCTTTGGATTCAATAAAAAGAAAATTCAAGAAAAGATAAGCATTTAATTAAATGCTCAAGCTACTTTCAGTGTGTGGTTTAATAGACAGTTTGCAATTATATTATTTTAACCAGACAACTTAAACTGCTATTGTCAGAATAAATCTGAAAATGATGAAGCCATAGTAAACAAAAGCATAAAACAAAAACTCAACAGTCATCAAAGAAGAGAAAAAAACCCTGAAAATAATCTATAGCCTTGTATCTGACACAGCAGAAAAAAGAATTCTTATCATCCATCATTAAACTGTTAAACATCACTGTCTTTTTACAGTCAATTATATTTTCTAGGTATATTTCATGAGTACACTATATATCTGGCTCAGCAACAGACCAACAACAAAACATCAAAGAGAGGTTGACTCTGGACAGACATAATGTCAATATTATGGTAACTCAAAAATAGCATTATTACTCATCAGAAGGAGGATTCACTGATAACAAGTTGTGAAAAGTTATTAGCCACTATTTAATAATATGAACTAATAAAGAGATAATAAACCTGAAAAGATTTAATCACATTTCACTCTCCCACTAAGTGCCTGCACAACTTTGGGCAAATCACAATCTTAGGAATTGATTTTGTCCATCTGTTAAATGGTATAGCCTTAGCTATACCATATGGCTTGACTGGTAGAACACTTAACAGCAGACAGATACAAACCAACAAAGATAAAACAAAACCTCAAGTTATAGTTCAAAAGCCTTTATCCACAGCTGTTTTCAGCAACCAAATTGTGCTAAAACTTTGATACAAAGCCATAATTTACTGCACATGATTGATGCCAGGAGCTTCCATAAGACAGTTTTTGGTAATTGGGGCATTCAGAACAAGATGAGATATCTGCATTGATGAGTCCTGAGCAGACCTGCTAACCCACACAGTGGTGTTAAAGTGTGGGGCATTTGTTACTGCTCGATATGGCTTGAATATGAGGTAGCTGAAATCTGGAAAAAGCATGTCTGTATTTCTGCAGGGCTGTGCTAGCAAGGAAATTCCTTTAAGACCATGATAGGAAGTTCACTGTGCCTAGATTATGTAGCTTCAACTGCTGCCAGTGTGAGTTCTCTGCACCATATTGCACCAATGGTCAATCCACAAACAGTTGTTTAAAGCCACCGAAGGGCTTTAAGTAATCTGAGAAGTTACTACATAGAGTTAGCACCTTACAGCCAATTTAAAATTCTGAGCTGCTTTTAAAACTTGGGAGATTATAAATTTTTTTTAGTCATCTTTTTTTCCATGTAATATAAAGTTTCATCATTTGGTCCTTTGTTTGAAAGTTCATTCAACTCTCTAAAGAAGAAATCTCCTAGCACTGTAAATCCATTTGCGCATTTCTGTCTCTTCAGCCTGTGCTTTAAGTCTCAGCAGATTCAGTCAAAACTAGGAAAATGGAAAAAAATCCTTCCAGTAATTAGATTATTATGGCTCACAGATTGCCATTTTCTGACATACTGGCTGCTTCCCCACTGCAAATATCGCAGTCCGCTCCTGGTGCAGCTAACAGAATAATACACCTCTCAAAATGCCTTCAGTTAAAAACACATTGCTGGTGCATTTTGGATAATGTAAATAAAATGCTTCCATTTGTTTTGTGAAATGTCAGCGCAAACTTGGTTGATCTCTTTACAGATTCAGTTGTAACTGTTTTATGAATGACAACAATAAACAATTCTATAAACCTGAAAAGGTGTTTTTAGCAAACAGAGTACTTGAAAGACAATAATATTTTCTCCCTTCTTTAACAGCAAAACAAGTCATGTGATATTTGACTAAATCTCTGTGGTTAAAAAAGTGTTGTTTGAAAATTAAAGATACTTATTTTCAATTTACAATTCGAATTGATCATTTTTAAATGTAGCAGTATTTCACTTAAGAGGGAGGAAAGAACAGCCAAGAATAAATAGCTTTAGTCTGAATCACTCTAATTTTTTATTTGTTTTGATAATCCCTAAGAACACCCAAAAAACCTTTCCCATCCAAACATGAAATCAAAAATAACGAGTATTCACAAGTAGTTGGCTTACTTCTCTACTTCATCTTCTACTTCTCTATCCTGTTCTCATTCTCAGTGCTTCTATATAACAAAAACATTTACAGTAGAAAGGACTTGGAAAATAGACACAGAGTTCTTGATCACATTTAAATTTATGATGCCCTACTCCTCCACGTAGCAGAGCTTCAGTGAATTCTCGCTAGCATGTCCCAGGATATGCACATTTCTTGCTCCTTTTCTTTCATTCATTTCCTTCTATCTCGCTACTCAGTCCAATTAACCTCTGATTTTTTTTGGAGATACTTTGGTTTTTTTCTTCTGAACAGCTTTATTTGACAAAGGCATGATAATACAGGTATGCATCCCTTCCTGATATTTATTCCCTTTCATCCATTTCAACAAGCTTCAACAAAATAACCCTTTACATTTGCTCTAAATCTGGAAAAATGGTTGAACAGACTCTTGTTGGTTTTGGCTGAAGACATCATTAGCTGCTAGTTAAATTTTTCCTGCTAAACGAAAGAGTTTCCCAAGTGGATCAAAGTAGAAGGTTTATCCAGGATTAAAAGCCTAATTTTGAGAAGTGCTTTGTGGCTGTCCCCAGACACAATATGTTCTGAAACACGCAAATTGAACAGAGGTGCTTAGGCAAAAATCACTTTTGGAATCCTATGAAATCACCATAGAAAGACTAGAATTATTTAAAAATGTTTATTAAACATATTTCTTTACAAAGTACAATCAATGTTTTGCATTAAAATTTAGGGTTTGGTATTTGCCTGTATGTACACAAAAGCTTGTAACAGAAAATGTGTTTTGATTTTACACATGGGACAGAATATAGAGTTACCTTCATATTTTGATTTCTACCAACATAAGCAGTTGATAACAACTTTCAGTTTATCTGCTGGCTTTTTTAAACTGAGGCTACAACATTTCTGCAGAGTGTCAGTATTTATCAATGTACTCAATTATGACAAAGTAGAAATTAATAATCCTTTGGAAAGTTTCCACTGAACATAAGTGGAACATGACATTTTTGGCAGGTTACTGGACTATCCTTATGATCCTAAAAATCACATTTTGCAGTTATAAGATAGGAAGAATTGAAGAGCTAGGTAAGTTTAATAATACCCTATTAGCAGCAGTTGATAGTAAATGCAACATAAGGTTTGTTTTGTCTGTCATACAAGGATGTGTCCTAGCAGACACTATTGTATTGTTCTCTACTTGAACAAAAGTATCTGCATGTAGTGTATGTCTTTGGGAAAAACAAAACAAAGATAAAGACACAAAAAGCCATTTATTGTCATGAGTGACTATTGCCATCCGCTAATATGAATGCATTGCTAAAAGTTAGTGAAGACAGGAAAATGCTGTAAGGTAAATATATACAGAGTTAAAATACATTTCTTTTCCACTAGATAGTGATTTTTTGGCACTGTGGTTTTCAGAATATAACACCTGTTGGGAGCAATGTAATTTTCAGTGCAAGCTAAAGCAAAAATACCTGCCCACTGTCATAAACACAACAAACAAATCTGGAATGTTCAAAGAAAGTTTGTCTTCCACTTCTCCACTCTTGAGGCACCTTTAAAACATGGCACTTACTGTAAACCATCTAAAAGTCAGAAAAGCAAACACAATAAGCCTGAATTTTCCATAACAACTTTAAAAATCACTGCCAGAGTCACTTGCATAAGTAAACGATGCCTGTGTAAGGCTTGCCAGCAAAGCATCTTTCCTGAGAACGGAGCTGGGACACTCTCTGTGTATCATAAGTGTGCGTGCTCGGAGCTGTGGTCGCTGTCGTGGCTGTCATCGTTCGCTAGTGAGTCCCCCGTGTGCTGGAGACCAGCTGCGCCGATGCCAGAGAGCTCGGAGGGGAGCAGTGTGCCCTTTTTCACATTCACCAGTTCCTTCTCCCGGGCCGCTGCCCCTTGTTGGCCCCCTTTTACCCTCTTCCACTTCATCCGTCTGTTCTGGAACCAAACTTTTACCTTCACAGAGGAGAGAGAAAACAAGAAAATAAAGATGGAGTCGTTGAAGGTAATGATGAACTTTCTTTTTTGTAGCGCAGCACTTGGGGATTTTTTCTGAATTTTTAAATGTGCCTTTCTGTCTGTATGGTGAAAAGCTTAGCAAGCCTTCCTTGAAGATCAGACAATCCACTTTTGGGTAGGATGTCAATACTGGGAATGTGAGAATAAAGACTGCAAAGGAGGAAAAGGGTTTACAGTAAGAAGAAAGCTGGGCTATCTGCCACAGACAGCTCCATAGGAAGACCTCAGAGCCCACTAGAAGACATTAAAGAGTTTACATACTCTTGAAAAATATATTAATGCCATTTCTCAGTATGAAAGAATGTATCCCCCAAAAATGCCAGGAGTGGAAAAGTTTAGGAAAATTTATTTCCAAAGATGAGAACACTAAAGAACATTAAACCTAACAGTGTTACAAATACCAGGCCTTGGGAAAAGGACATGCCTCTGTTCTCCTGGTGGCTTTTATCATCCCTGGCCCTCTCTGCCGTGTGCGGGCCTTCAAACATGTCTGCAAGGAGCTTATCTTCTTCCCGTGGCAGAGGGAGCTTCTCTGGAATGCAGTGGCAGAAAAACATTTAACTATCTCTTGGAAATGTGCCTATTCTGGGCAGGAAAGACTTCCGAAGCAAAGTAAGTCACAGAATCACAGAATTAGTAAGGTTGGAAAAGACCATAGAGATCATCGGATACAACCTATCACCTATCACCTGTTACCTAACCCAGCCTGTTGTCATCCTGCTACCAACACACACTGCTACCAATAACACACTATCCTATTATCTAGGTCTTACTGCTAAGTACAGCATCCAACCTTTTCTTAAAGGCCTCCAGGGCCGGTGACTCCACCACCTCCTTGGGCAGCCCATTCCACTGAGAGATCACCCTCTCTGTGAAAAAGTTCCTCCTAATGACCAGCCTAAATCTCCCCTGACACAGTTTAAATTTAGTTAAGTCCTAAAAAACCTCAAAATAATCTTGTGTAAAGGGTCAACTATAGGCCAGTCAGCCTGACCTCAGTCCCATGCAAAGTCATGGAACAGATGGTCTTGAGTGCNGAGGAGCTTAGTGACATGGTCTAGCTGGTCTAGCTGGGGGGTGAGGGCTGGATGACCCTGGGCCCCCTCCGGCTCAGAGTGGCCTGCTAGACTGTGAGGCATCTAGGTTGTTATTATACTCTGGGATGTGCTCTTGGTCGCTGTACGGGTATTAGACGGTGAGTTGGACTAGATGATCCTTGTGGGTCCCTTCCAACTCATAATTTTCTGTGATTCTGTGATTCTGTCTTCTACACTTACGTCAGGGAAAGAAACAAAGGCACAATACCATCAAGGGATTGCACAGAAGAACGTGATTTTTGAATAACAGAGAACCCTTCATAATTTCATAGTTACTTTGGAAAGGAACTTGCACTGAAACTTTGACATTGCTTTCTGCTTTGTTTCTGTAAACTGATGATGAGTTTCAGGTCCAGGAGTTTAAATGCACCTTTTTTCGTTTGTTTGTTTTTATCTTACTAAAGTATCTGAAAGAGCATTTCTTACCTTTGAAATTTAAAACTTCTTTGTCTATTTCACAAATGTATTTAAATTATTCTAGTCAACTGATCCTTGATTCTGCAACATTTAGCTGTAGACTCTGGTCAAATTTTTCACAAAATGCCCTCAAAGTCAGAGGGCAAGGCATTTACAATTAAGTCAAAATTAGCCAATAATTTCAGATAAGAATGGAAAAGAAACTCATAGCATGTAAGATTAAAAATGTATCTGTGTTTAACTCAAATTAAACCCCAAGATTTTACTGCAGCTGAAACTCATTTTCCCCTCCTCCCCTTCTCTGTATGGAAATGTAAGAGGGAGAAGTAAACCTAAATTATTTGCGCTGCAAACCACAAGGACCTTTTTTTAAAAATACTTTTTCAAGTAAAGAAAAAAAATATGTGCAACAGATCTGTCAAATATATTAGACCAGATTAAAGACTGATTTCAGATCAGCTTAAAGTATTGTCTCTGAAAACAGTATGAATACAATATTGTTCTGTTTGATTCATTTAGAGTTAATATTGTTGAAAAATCTCTTGCATGTGTTTGTGCAGCTTTTCAGATGAAAGTTCCACAAAAAAATAAACAATGTCTGCAACATTTCACTTGGAAAGAAAGGAAGAAAGCTTGCAATATTGGTATATCCTCTGCTGCGTTTAGCAGAATGTATTTCAGAGTTCTAAAAGAAACAGCAAGGAACAGGCACAGCAGGACATATTGTACAACATGAGTAATAGAGCCACAAAAATGCTGTTTTGCTGAATCTGTCTTACACATCCAGGAAACATCACAGTGTTTAACCTTTACTATCACTTTGAATTTTACATTAAATTTTTACTACAACGGAACTGATAGATAATGTCACTATCTTTGTGCACGTATGTGGGAAGGAAGACAGGAATATTTATTTTTTTAATAATCTATGTTCCTGTTAAAGCCCAAGTGAGCTGTTAAAGCAAGTCACATGGGAAGAGAGCAAAATAATTCCAGGTTAGGTAAGAGCCTGAAAGCATAGCACATTCTTCCTCTAGCCAACTCAACAGCGCCAAAGAATCCAGCTTGTAATCCAGCTTGTAAAATGAAATTAATTTAGATATTACTGGCTGCTATGATGTTGGAAATTATCACACTCAGGACTGGTATGAGGACTGACCATGGAAACCCTATCTACAAAATGGGAGGGAAGTTACAATGTTATTTTGTTTAGGTGGTTGGGATTTCCTTGGGTTGGGGAGGGGTGTTCAAACAGTGAAGTTTCCTTTCCAAAATGCGCTATTCTACTGGTGCGAGATAACGGAATAAATGCAACTACAGTCATAATCTGAACATCAAAAATAATACAACTCGGTACCATAGGATATTAGCACACTTTATAAATAAGGGCCAAGACAATTTTACTCGGTAAAAAAGAAATTGGAGTAATTGTTAAAAGATCTAAGAGATTCTCTTTATATTTTTATATCCTTGGAGATTCGCTGAATAATTGACAGCACTGAAAGCTTAAAACAAAATTATCAGGTATACAAAATGTGGTTTTAGGAAAAATGGCAACACATTTGAAGCAAAAATTTCAGTGAACAACCTGGTTGTGCACTACTTTATCTTTACATTAACTCACTGGAATAGGAGACATCCAGGCAAACAGCCTTCCAGAGGCAGCCAGTTCATTATTGGACACTTGAGAAACTGAAGCTAAAAGCCATTGTCAGAAACTGTCCTGGGTGGGACAGAGGTGAGCAGGATAATTACTACCTTCCAATGAAATAAATTATGTTTGTTTGTTTTTTTGTTTTCAATATTATAATACAATATATTTTGCTTCTTTTTTATTTAAATTTTTACAATACTTTCTTCTTCTTTTATAATTCCAGTCACTTCACAATAGCAGAGTTGAGAGGAGTCTGTCTCCTTGAGCCTTAAACCCAAGAGAACTGATTGACACCAGTTTCCAGGTAATGAGTAGCCAAGGCCAGGCTGGGGAGTACTTCTTCACTCAGATACCTACCCTCAGGTCATACAGTCATGCCTGAAAGTGCCTCCACCAGATGTGAGCTGAGGTCAGTGTCTGCATATTGGTTGATATAAATCAATTAAAGGATGATGATTTCCCTTTTCAAGAGTAAGGGCAGGATACATTTACCTATTCCTCAGAGTATCCAGCATGCAGTGCTATGTTTGCACATGACCAAGTATCTAGGAAATACAACATTTGAGGAAAGCTGGACTGAAAGGACTCCAGCTGCCTTTGCATGAAATCTCTTGAGTGTAGAAGGAAGGTAGTAACCCTGACAATACCCTAGGAGAGAATACACTACTGAATGACATACAGCCTTCCCATAAAGAGAAAATGATAACAATGTTAAAAAGAAAAAAATGTTTTTAAAAAGGGGGGGTTGTTAATGACTCTAAATAAACTGCATCTTGTTTACTAGAGAATATAGAATAAGAAATTTCTTTATTTGGTACGTCAAAGATTATTTTCAAAAGCTAGAAATCAGTTAGAGTGACGTATATTATTGAAAATATTATGAGTTAATTTTGATGTAATTTGCTGTGTTTATGTACAGCAGAATTCTTATATGAGGGAATATATTCGTATCTTTTATGATGTATTTCTTTATGTCTTCCATTATAAAGTACTGAAGTCCATTTTTGACCTGATTCAAAGTACGTAAATGTCAATTTGAGTTTTCCATACAGCTCAATAGACTCTTGATGGAGACTTTAATGCTCATGTGCTAATAGTATGAGACAGGTACTTCACTTTTTATTTCCTCTAGAGATCAAATTTAGATACTGGAATTCTGAACTTCCTTTGGAGCTGAAGAGTCAGTTATGGAGGGTATAGTCGTTACTGATACGTGATCTGTCTATATTTTAGTAATGGGAAGGAAGTGAAGCAAACTTTGTGTGAAGTACTTCAGAGCACCAGTTTTATTGGGATTCAGGGAAAATCATGCTTTTTAAACACACAACTCATTTAAAACTTAAAGGTGCTGCACAAAACATGAAGCAGAACAAACACCCTGAGAAACAAAAACAAAAGAGGACAAAGAAAGAGAATAAATTAGAATAGAATAGAATAGAATAGAATAGAATACAATACAATAGAATAGAATAGAATAGAATAGAATAGAATAGAATAGAATAGAATAGAATACAATAGAATACAATAGAGATTGAGACTGATAGAGAGTGACTTAATGTCTCAAAGAAAAATTAAGAATAATTGAAATAAAAATAAAGGAGAGAGAAAAAAACCTTACTGAAGTGAACTTGAAAAACTCTTGAACTTTTTCCCTGTGAAAGAACTAGCTGGTGCCATTTACAACTTTTGCAAAAAATTATATCCTTTTAAAGTAGTTTAAAGAGCTACTGTGGCAAAATTAATACCGTAAGATTTACAAACTTATTTTTCAAGTCTGTTGGCTCTAACAGGATCTGAGAGTGCTCACTACCTCCCAGAATCAGGTCCCGACTGCCTACTATTTATTAAAATGCACTCCGTCTTCTCCACCCTCTGACTAGCACAATTGGACTGTACAGAGCAAGCATATGTATGTACAGAAAACAAAGGAAGTGGAGGGAAATGAACTGTATTAAAGATGATGGTAGCATTAACAGCTGTGTCTAAATCAGCACTTATGAACCGGTCTATTGAGCACATCTGCTTAGTGGCACGAAAGCCCTGTTTCTTTTCCCTTAGTCAACAAGTTGTTTAGCATCTGCATCTCCACATCTGATGATTAAACTGTTACTTAAGATACGAGTAAATATTTCACATAGCACTTCTCCATATATACAAGACAAATGTTTTTGCTATAACTGATTTATTTTAGGACTTACTCTGTAGTAATCACAGGAGAGTCAAAACAAGGAGGTTGACATTGTTAGTGTCTACATTGCCAAAGTAATTATCATATAATTATCATCTATAGATCCTTAGTAGTCTTAAGAGCCACATGATGTGCTATCTTGTATGTGTATCTTCAATAAAATTTCCTGATGTGGACATAAACCATCATTTTGGTAGAAAATGAGTGTATTTCCTAAAATTCTCGTTCAAAGTTTCTTTTTCAGAAGAGTTTCACATAGAATATTCTGAGTCGGAAGTGACTCACAAGGATGATCGAGTCCAACTCTTAACAGCACCACTGCCTCCCTGTTGGGAATTGAACCCCAGTCTCCCGTGTGAGAGGCAGGGACACTCACCACTAAACTTAAGTGGATTTTCAAGTTCTTCAGTCATATTAACTAAGAATAACTGACTTAAAAATTGAGGCACAACTAATTTTGGATTGTCTGCTGTCTTTCTTCTTAAAATCAAAGAAAAATCTTTTTCTCTTTAAAAAGGCTCTTTTCTGAAAAGAAAAATTCTTTCCTAAAATTAAGTTTTCTATTCTAGGATTTAGTGGCATGAGTCCCAAACAATATTAAAATTTGAGGCCTGATATCTCAAAAACCTTAAAAATCTGAAAGAAGAGTATGTGCCACTTGAAACTGTTACTTTGCTTTACAGGATGGGTATTTCTAAGAATTTTTAAAGTCACTGTCCTAAATTCCATGTTTTATCATAACTAAATAATATGTAATGAAGACAGAATCATCAAACCTTTCATGCATTCTGCCCTGGTCCACCATTGTCCATTTTCTTTTATTTTTATTATTTTTACATCTGTCAATTTGTTATCCTTTAACATACAGAAACATATGAACAACAAAAAAATAACCCCAAGTTTTCAAAATTTTTAAAAATGAGGTTTATTTCTCAACTTTCTTTGGCTTTGAAAACATTCCTGTTATTTTTAGATAGTACACTTATGCTGCCAAGTTTTAAGGAAAATCAAACTCCTGCACTTTACAGAAACTGCTGGTGTTTTTTTGCATATATTGAGATATTACTTTCATGAAAATTTATTCAGAAAACTTATAAAAAAAATTAAGATGTACAACCAGAGGTTTCTTTTCCTATGAATAAGTATTGGAAGAATTAAATCTATTGATTTAAAATGTTTACAGAAAAGGTAGTCATAGTTATCAGTTCATATCAATAAATAATGATAACAAAAGATTTTAAACAGTTTCTATATTTCTATATTTCATAGGACAGTAAGTTAGGGTAATTTTATTCAATTCAACTAAATTTTCTTCCTTATATTATCTAAAGGAATTCCAATTTCTATTCCAAAAAGCCTCTTCCTAAAAATCTTAAATAAATTTTAGATATTAAAACCTGCTTAGAGAAATCTAAGTATTAAATTTCTTCTTTGGAAATTAATGAGTGGTTCTAGAACATTCTGATTAAAATGACTTAAGTCACCTGCTCACTGATTTAAAGCAATCTGCTCCATGTTACATTACAGGACTTTGCACTGAATGTGTACAAGTACTTTGCAGCAGCTGTTGAGAAAAAGAGGAGGTTTTGGCAGGTGCACAAAGGACAGCTGGAGCTTTTGGCACCCAGGAAGGTGTAGGAGTGAGTTCTGGTTTATCATTACATAGAAGTCAGTTGAGGTTTGGGTACCCTTTAGGTGATACATTCTCCTTTCTACCTCCCACGTTTAGGCAGGGATGGAATAGACATTGTATTTCAGAGGACAGCAGTTATAGGAGTACATACTTCAAATTTCAGAAGTCTTTGGAAGCACTCAGTTTAGTTCCATGTACTACATCCAAAGAACTGCCACCTTCTCCACCAATGATCTTCAAAAGTGATCTCAAGATCAACAGCTACTCCTTCCTATTCAAAGCCTCTGCAATCTGGACTTCAC
>WEKX01002033.1:270239-292536 GCA_013390025.1 Pitta sordida
CCCTGCGCCGTGGCGGCCCTGCGCCCCCGCTGGCCCCGCGCCCCCCACCTCGGCGTAACACAGCCAGCCAACTAGACAAGCCTCGCTCTCAGGACCATACTCAAGTACCTTTTATAGGTACTTCTATAGTACCTATAAAAGGCAGCTGAGATAGCTTCATTAGGTATCTAATACCTTCATTATTATATACCTATCATATGAAGATACCTTCATTTCTCAGACAGAAAATCAATGTTCAGTTAATACTTGCAATCTAAGATCACAGACAAAAATTTTCAAAAGTAAGTCAGACTTCTACTTTTCTATTGGCAGTTACAGATGGTTTTCAGATCCTGACATCCATACTCATCCACACTCGTCCATACTCATCCATACTCATCCATGTCATGAGTAGTGACAATAACCATTAATGACTTGTGACAAAAAGGGCATCACAATTTCACCCCTAGAGTTGTTCAATATTCAGGTTTTACACTTGCACTAACATCTTCCAACGCTTCTCAAAAACCCCTACAAATTATTTTTAAATTTATTTCACTATAAATATACAGTGAAGTTGGATAAATTAAGTGTTCTTAAATGCATACATTCCTATAAATGGTGTTCAAGATAACTACTACACAGGTATTATTATGTCTGCTTTAAAACGAAGCAATCTATACAAAGTAATCCATGCAAAAATCTTGTTATTTGTGAGTAATTTAATATTGTGTGAAAGAATATTTCCTCCAGACTTAAATCCTCTACATTTTTTGGAACCACTAAAATGTAAAAAGCTTCTGTATGTCAATAGCACACAAGAATTATACAATTCAATGCAGATGCTTGCTTGTTTGGAGAGGGGAGGTTCTTTGAAAATATTAGCAATATGAACTTTTTAAAAAGTATGTTAATATCAGGGCAATAATCTAGCAAAATATCATTAACCTGAAATACACATACGAAGAAAACATGCAACTTTGTCCTACTGCAATTACAAAAGAATATTATGGAAAGGACTACTATATTTTTAAAGGTCAGAATTACATACTGATATAGAGTGAGCCCCCGCGTATATGCAGCCCACTATTTGCGAGCTTCAGTATTTGTGAGTGGTTTTTCCGTGATATGTGCGACCTCGGCGCATGCTCAGGACNCTGCTAAACTGCCTAATCTAATTGTTTCTCATGCTTTATAGTTAATTATATTTTCTGACACAATGAAATCCTTCACTGAGAGACAAGCAATGAGCTGGCATGAAGGCCTCTGTATGGTTCCAATGTTTTTTTGTCAGAAACTACATGTGAGAGCAAGGTTTACCCAGAAATAGTCACTTTCAGACATTTTTTACATTTAACATAGAATACTGTGAAGTTTTCTATGACTTTTTGTTTTTAAATTGTCAATTCAAAGTTTCTCAGAATTAATATGTAAACTTACCCTGTGTTCAAAACATTGCCCTTTGCTTTGCAGGATCCACTAATGCTGCAGTCTTAATTAACCTTTTTTTTGTTTCATAGTGTTACTTCTCTTTACAGTCATTTAAATAATGTTCTTAAAAGATTTTCCCTAGTTAAATACTTCCAAATTACTGAACACATTCAGTCTGAGTGCCTCTTCTGAGAATGTCATTAAAAGTATTGCTGGAGCTGCAATTCACTAAGTGTATTTGGAGAATCCTTTCTGAAAATCGCAACCAACAACATCGTCATTTCCATAATTCATAACCCTGCATGTGCAAATGGGCAAAGCTGCACAGTAGCACAAGAACGATGTCAAAATTACATGAATCCTTCTTTTCAGTCTAATGAAAGCAAACTTTTGTTTGCTTATTGAGTTAATGCTTTCTAACAGTCTGTGACAATTAACAATTTAAAACAGTCTCATATCCACACCCAAAAAAACCACTGAATTGGCACAGCAAAACCTGTGGGTATTCAGAAACACACTATATACCATTCTAAACCATTACCTACTAGTTGTTGCTGCCAACATTTTGTTATTACTGCCTCCTGAAAGTACAAGTCTAGGAATTATACTGCAGAATGAGGAACACTGATTCATAACACAGTAACAGCTAATGCTGCAGGTTCCTGTAGTTACCTCTGCTTAAAAAGATGTGCTTCTACCAGCTTATCTAATTGATCCAACTATATAGCATGTACATGTCATTTCTTCTTGAAATCATGCAAGTATACAAGACAGCTGTATTCTCTTATTTCAGTAATTACCCTAGTGAGTAGATCTTCATGTGGAAGACACTACTTTCTATCCCAATTATGTGCATAATTACAGACTATGTTAGAAAAGGAGGCATAGGATTTACCGGAAGGGTCTTTACAGGCTGTATTGTAACAGGACTTTATCCACTGGTATTGCCAATTCCCATCTGGACTTCAATAAATACATCTTTTACATGCAGCATTGAGTAACAGGTGCTGGGGTGTTTGCTTATTTACCAAACCATTTTTATAATTTGCTTCCATGTAGAAAAGCTTCATTAAATGAAATTGAGACTTACCAGGACAATCTCCCCACAGATTAGGGATGAATCCTCCCAACTAAGTGGTAACATACAAAATTAAATCAAAATATTTTCCATTCAAAAGTCTCTTAGAACAAAGACCTCCAAGAGAAGAAAACACTAGCTGAGATAGGAGTCTATATAAATTCCTTTTATTGAGTCTCATCTCCTAGATACCTCCCAGACATCTTCCACAGAGGCTCATTCTGACCCAAAGAAAGCAGAATACAAGTGCAGATTGACCACAGCCACCCCAAACACTGTGCATGCCTCAGTCATCATCATCATCAATCTGATAAAAGCCCTTCCCCGGACAGTAGCTGTAATGCTCCATTAGACCCTACTTTATTGTATAAAAATATTTAGGAAAATAGATCTTTTCAGCAAAGATGGTGCTCGAAGGACCTAATGCACTAAAACTGTAGGGAAGTTGTTGCTTAAGAAAAGAGTGTAAGACACACAGAACATTGTTAGATAATAATCTCTCAACAAGTTTTATCTCCCTAAACTGATAGGTTGTAGTTTTTCATTTTAGTTTTTAAAGTCATGGAGACCCTTGTCCTGCTGAAAATACTAGGCAGTGGTCTGGGACTCAAGTTTAACAAAAGGCTAGTTTTCACACATATCAAAAAAGAAACCTAAGAGACTTAAGTGATAAAGAATGAACTCTGGATGATTTAATCCTTTGGCCAGTGAGGTTTTCAAGGAGGTATTTTCACAAGCATATGTAGATCTGCCTCTTTGTCATAGTTAAAATATAATAATGGTTGCTTTTCTTTAAATTACATAAGATGCTATATATTTTAGCCTAAGACACTGCTAGCAAAAATGGAGATGTGGCTAAGCAACAGAATATGTTGCTTCTAAAATACAACAGTATCTTTCCTGAACGCGTTATCTAGAATTTAAATACCATGTTTTGGGGGCTTGGGGGTTTTTGGGGGGGAAAGCCAGACTGCCACTGGTAATGCATTAGAATCCAAATCATGGAGGGATGGAAACATATGTCAAGCAATGCGTTTTACAACCTTTTTTTATATATTCAATTCTGTATATAAATAGCCATTAGTTTTATGTGCTTTTACATTTACATTTAAAGTCCCTTGTATTTCAGCAGCAGTAAATTCCAAAGCAAGATGAGCCACGCTTGCTTCCCAAATGGCAGTCAGCTCTAGCTAATAATTCTGTTGCTTAGAAAGTGCAGACGTTGTGGATATTATTCTTTGAATCAGTGAGTAAAACACTTTTAATGTAGTTACTTGTTTATTCCATGTAAAGATGTCAATTATGTATTTAATTTTCAGATATCATTATAATAAAACATCATTGTAAATTTATAAAGATACTTCTAACAATTTATGTGTTTTATCCATAGGCAAATAGAATTCAAGTGTTTTACACACAGCCACATTATCCATATTTTGCAAAAATCAAATCAGTTTGATTACATACTTCACCAAATATACAGTCTAAAGCTCTTTCTTCATAGTTGATGTGACGGTGCCATTGCCTCCACCCGGACACACAGGATGTTACATTAGAAAAAAGTAAAAACCAAAATCTGTAATAATTCTTGTAGATCTTGTAACAGACCACGCCATTGTGTCTCAATAGGTGCCTTCACTAGAACAAATGGCCTAAAAACGAGTGTGCCATCTGGGCCAGTTTCTTAGAATAGGCCAAGTTCTCTCCCAGATTACGGTGAGCAAGCTGGACAAGATCAAGAATTTCAATGGAATCTCTTCTCAATCACAAGGGTTTTAGAGCTGATTTTGATTCCATTGTAAGTACCAGCTTACTTTGTGTATGATCATGAGAAGTCTTGAGTTGAATAAGGAAAAATATTTTCTTAGACTCCCACATATATGTTTTCTCAAAATATACAGGAAGAACTTACAGTCAAAATCTTGCTGACTTTTAAGTTTGTTTTTTAAAAGAAGATTATTGCAATTGCATAAGCTCCTGCCTGAACCAAAAAAAAAATAGTTTTCACATAAGCTAAAGAATTGAGGATTTTTGTTTTCTATACTAAGCAATAAAAGTAGAAACACTTTACAGAAGTTTAATAGAGTTGGAGTTTCTTTAGGGCTCCATATTGCCTAACTCATCCATCTTTCCAAAGCTTCAGGATAGTCTCAAAATGGAAAATATAAATGGGTACCAGCAATTCCACTTTAACTCTTTCTAAGAATTATTTTGCAGCTACAGGAAACAGGAAGCCATTTCACAGTGGTATTTTTCAGTGTAATTCTTCCACGTGTGTTACACCAGCTATTTTTTTTTCCCATTCATCGCAGTACAGATTTCTTTGGAACCTCTTAATGATGTAGTGAAAATTTTATATATGTTGAACATATGACAGAAAAAACCAGTGTCTAGAGGAAATCTAACATCCAATATTTCTGTTTAATCCTATGTTAGTGTGCCTTTCTCCTGGTTTGTTGGGTTTTTTTAATTCAGTCTGCCTCAAATGTTTTTACTCTTTCTAAAATCTGTCTTTTTTAAACACCCATAACTGGCCTCTAAAGTGCATGTAGCACCATGCAGAATTACAGGGTCACAAATCACCTTCCATTTCACACTCCTGATGAGTGTCACAGTCCCCACAAGCAATTCTATGTGGTCATTCCGTACCTTAGTGGCTGCCCCTGTTGGACATGGCTCAGCTAGTGTGGCATTGCAGCTTTCAGTGTGAGGCACAAATTTAATCCCTGTCTGGGTCCTTAAGAAATACAGATTTCTGTGCAAATGTATTTGCCTGCATATGTTTTAGTGACATATTTTGTAAATCTTATTATCCCTCAGAAAACATTAAAATGAGCCCAGCTGTGCTCATAACAGACCTTAGTAGATATCCAGACTTTTATCTAAGAACAGAAAAACACACAGATGTGCACTCTTCTATTCAACAGGGTTGCTGTTCTGGGTGTATTCTACTATTTTGTTCACAGTTTACTTTACAGCATTGTGCTGAGGTATAATACTAACTATAAAACTGTAAAAAACAGTGAAAAGTACTTTCCCACCTACAATTTAATGGAATTACCTGCCTTTCAGGGGAAACCAAAATAAAAAGGGTTGTAAACTGAAATTTTTCAGATATTTAAACAATTGTTATCTGTTAATACTAGATAGAAAACCTCCTAACGACTGCTTTAGAAGTCCTGAGTATCAGCTGGTTTTGACTTACAAATTCCCCCACTTAGTGGCATGCCACATTTTCCTTTCTTTGTGTTTTCTCAAATGATTATCGTAAATGGCAGAATCAATGAAAAACACCCAAAGGATTTGTCATGTTTGAAGCTAACACGATTTCCTTTTTGAACTGTAGTGTTAAAGAGTGGAAAAATGCTCACGTAACTTAACAGAAAACCCAAAATAGTTCTTTAAATAGTATATTGGGTAAAGGAAATACATCTGTAAAAGAAATAAAATCTAGCTAATAATGCAGGTTTAAGTTTTCTGCTAAATCTGTTTCACTATTATTTTATAGCCTTGGAGGGTGTTATGATTACTATTTTTTCTTGATGTCTAACAGTCAAACTTATACAGTTAAATTTTGTGATTCATGATGGAAAGCTTTGGCAGGGTACAATAAAAAAACCCTTTACTTTGATGTGAGCAAAAAGCTGTAACCTAAATGTTTGGAGTACTTCCTATTATTTTAAGATTAGAGCGCAAGAAAATACTATATATCTAATAGGGGAGGTCACTTGAAGTACGGGTTCAAGTATAGTTTATGATACAGCAAATTTTTACACCATATTTGTACTGTCCCCTTTTATATGTATGATATGGAGAGACTATAGTTTAAGTAACCTAAGTCCACAGTATGCTAGTCAAATGAAAAGTTAATTTTGTCCTCAGCTTCATTTCCAAGTTCTTTTCAGAAATGGAAAGTCTTTCTGTGATCACTAAACTAATTCAAAAGTAAAAACTTTTATTTTCCCCAATCAGAGACGCCATTTGGCACACAAATGTTAAGAAATATGGCCTGACTCTTCCGTCATTCACCTCACACAGCTTGCTGCCTACAAGTTGGAGAAGAAAGGCCTTCCTGGTGAAGTAATGTGCTAGTGAAATAGTCTGACAGTGCATGTCAAAGCATAGTAAATCCTATATATGTTTTACAATCCCAGACAGTATTTGTTTTACTCTTTTAAACAAAGTTAATTTTAAATACCTACCTCTACTGGGATAAGAAAATTAAAAAACATTCATTACAATTCAAGACGCAAGTTGGGTAGGTATAACTTTTTTCTCCCTTCTAAAACTTGTAACACCAAAAACAAATTAAGATGTTATTTAACCCAAATTAAGAGGCTATTCTGTAATGCGATTGGTTGTCACCTCCAGTAATGATTGGCAGGCTGGAGGTAAAACTCTGAAAAGTGTTGAACGGCATCATTCGAGGAAATTAAAATTGGTGTTTTATTTCTTTGCATTTTATTTCTTTGCTTTTCTTCCCATCCACATAATCTAGGGTTGGATCTCTGCAGTAAGAGTAGACACAATACTTGAGATGATCAGATCCCAGAAATAGGGGATTAAAAAATCAATAAAATTATTAGTATACCTACTGAAGGTATACAGTACACTCTAAAAATCAGAGGCTCAAAGCAACAACTAATGCCCAACATGTATACTGGTAAACAGGAATTTCAGGGCTGGACTTCACACAACAGCAATGAATGCTGCATTTATGAGTGCTAAAGTGATGAGGAGCTGAGGTGGATAAATCCCCCTCTAAACCCCAGAAAATACCTCCTGAGCTCTGCTCTGGCAGCTCTGAAAGAGTGTGTAGCACATTTCAAATTCAAGAGTTATATAAAGAAGTGGAATAAGTTCTGCAACTTGCCAAAAAAAAAGAGTTATAGCAGTTAGGTGCGAGCTCTGGGGCATTACTCTTTTCAATATAAAACTTTTAAATTACTCAGTCACTGAGTTTCCTCCCAATTAAATAAAATGATTGGACATTATAATATTTTTATCAAGGGTATCTTATTTTAAAACTGCATGATTTTCAAAAACCTTTGCCAATCCTTTTTACCCATTGATTGACACCCTGAATATGGGGCACTTGCTTTGCTGCTCAGGATCTGGAGGCAAAGGGGATGCCTACAAACAGGATATTTTGCTTAGCATAGCCATGCCTGCAATATATATATAACAACTGCGAAACAACCATGACATTAGAACTAGTCAACATGGATTTCAGAGAGGCAGGTCTTGCCTGACCAACCTGATCTCCTTCTATCATCTGGTGATTCGCCTGGTTGACAAGAAAAAGGCCATGGATGTTGTGTACTTGGACCTTAGCAAAGCCTTTGACANCTCCCCAGTTTAAGAAGGATGTTGAGCTGCTTGAGAGGGTACAGAGAAGGGCGACAAGGATGCTGAAAGGGCTGGAGAACAAGACCTATGAGGAGCGGCTACGGGAACCGGGGTTGTTCAGCCTGGAGAAGAGGAGACTCAGAGGTGACCTCATTGCTGCTTACAACTACCTGAGGGGAAGTTGCTGCCAGGTGGGTGAGGATCTCTTTTCTCAGGCTGACAACACCAGAACGAGAGGACATGGCCTTAAGCTACACCAGGGGAGGTTTAGACTGAATGTCAGGAAGAGGTTTTTCACAGAGAGAGTGATCTCTCATTGGAATGGTCTGCTCAGGGAGGTGGTGGAGTCGCCATCCCTGGAGGTGTTTAAGAGTAGGCTGTATGAGGCAATTAGTGCCATGGTTTAGACAATGGGTTGGTGTTGGGTTGCAGGTTGGACTTGGTGATCTCCAAGGTCTCTTCCAGCCGTGCTGATACTGTGATTCTGTGATACTGTGATACTGGCTGTTAGTTTCTCTGGATGCAAAACAAAACTTGAGCCATCCAATCTCAATTGTCTATTGCATGACAAATTGTCAAGAGAAAGACATAAAGTATTGAAGAACTTCATTCCCCCTCTTACCTAGTGTTCTGCTGAGAACTCAGCAGCACAGAATTTTTTTTGATTCATCCACTTGCTGTCCAGCTATTTAAAATGTCTAGCTAGCATGACTTGCATCTCCCTTCCTTTCTGTGGTCCCTCGAGACTCCAGTCAGTAGAACAATTGTCACTAAAGCTTGGATGTTTTTTAGAGGCTGGACTGAGCATGCCTTGGTACTACACAGCCTTATATAAAAGTGGTCCTTGTTGGATAACTGCATTGCATTGTTTTACATTGCTGTGATGTTTTCCAGGGTATTACAGACCTCTTGGGCACTGAAAAATTGGAGCAATATCTTCTTTCACAGATGTAAATGTGGGTCTGAGTAAATAGTTCATTTATGCTAGTGTTAGAGCACTTGGCAGATCTTCTTGTCATAAACAAGTTTTCTCCATCTTTCAAAAACAAAACAAAAAACTGGATATTGACTTTCTCTATTATCCAAAAACCCAGCTTGCTTCTTAGGCAAAATCAGTCCCAGTTCATGTTACAAGTCTGAGACAAAAATCAAAAAGAAAGGAGGTTAAAAGGTTGATCTTTTATGGATATAATTAAGTTGAACTCATATGAAAAATCAAGACCATAACATGCTGATATGTCTGATGCTTTTATGCAAGACTGCCTTATTTCCATTGAATCAAAAAAAGACAGCTACTGTTTAACTGAAGTAATTGATGGAAAATCCTCGTTACTATATAAACAGTGGTTTAGGCATAAAAAATGTTTAGTTTATGCATATGTTCATTAAGCCTTTTCTAAACAAAATTTGGTGCCTTCCTTTTCCCATATATTTTCACTTCATTTTTGAAAGCAGGAAATCTGTGTCTTCTCATGCCTTACAATGTAAACCAAATAAAAATTTATGATTTTTGTACTATGCATCATTTTGTATCAATTAACCCACCAGAAAAAAACAGAACATTGCTGCTACAATTATAAAGTATGTCTTTTTTTTGTTGTTTTTTTCCCCTTTATTTCCAAGGGGCATTTTGTACTGTCACTGTAAAAGACCTCATTGGTTAGATCTACTAACTCTATTTTGGGGGTTAGACCACTTGCTTATTTGGTGTTTTGTTATTCCAAAATGTTTTTTCAGTGTTGGCTTCCATTTCTGGTCCCAAAAACTTTACCTCTTTCGAGCTGATCTAGTCCCTAAGAAAAATCTCAGTATCAAATCCTTTCTTTCTTCAGTCATTTTCACTATGTCAGCCCAACGAACCCTTGGTGTAATAGAAGATCTCTTGAGTGCCTGTCATGCAAGTTAATCTTCAGTTTTGTGGACAAAATGAGAAGACATTTATAAGACAAGCCTGAGACCATAAAAGAATCACTTGTTCTTCTTTCTTGGATTGCATTGATAATAACCAGATAAGATGTTCAAGTTAAACATCCTTCAACATGTTAATGAGCATTAATTTACCCATATATTAACATGCAAGTCAAATAGGATTGTTTATGTGGATGGTGTCCTGTTTGTAAACAGAATTTGGCCCTCAAAAGCTACTGAATAGATCCACACTTTCTTTTGTTTTTCTTAATATGTCAGAAGTACCTTTTAATCAGTTAAGAACCAATTCTGATTGGGTTATATTTGATCTGTTTTAATTTGTACTGTCAGGTACAGGGGGTCACTTCAGACAGTTTGTTACTACTTGAAAATATTCATAATTAATTCTCAGAGAAGGGACACTATCCAGACGCCCATGCATGATCCTACTAAGATTTGAAGGGAATTAAATACATAAATACATTTTTATAATACTCCTTGGAAAAGACTGCAATTCAAAGACTGAACAATATCTGCCTCAGCTAAAAAAGCTAGTTCCCCAGCCAGGAGGACATTTTTTTTTGCTACAAAAACTGTAGAAAGAGCCCAGAAGCTCTTTCTTTGAATGAAGACACGTATGCACAAATAGAATGAGGCAAAGAAAGTTCCAAATGTTATACCTTCATATTAGTGCAGAAGTGTTGGTTAAAGGGCTTCTTCATTATATTGTACACTGCATACTATCAAATGAAAGTCCATGCTCCCAAGGAGCACGCAATGCATTTGTTGTACTCTGCGTCTCACTTCTTCATGGTGGTAACAAATGTAAAACTGTTGATCACTGCATCCCAGCTATCATCTTCCTGCACATTATACCACAGCAGGTTTTAAGGAAAGACAGAGAAAACATCACAGCTGTGACTTCCTTCAACTTAGTCCCCCACCTCATCTCACTGAAAACAAGAATTCCTACCTTGGCCAAGACTTTGATCCTTGTTTGATTAAGTTGTGACAAGAACTGGTCAACTTTGTATAATTACAGATTGTTTTGCACATAAATAGTGTAAGACAAAATGCACATTTTTAAATAGTGGAGGAAAAGAATGGCATGGGAGATTCAGATTGTGTATGATCTACTCAAAGACGTACAGACAGGGCATAGGACGATGTTCCTTCCATGTCCCACTCAGGTACTATTGCAGAAAAAAACTACAGTCTGTTTATCCAAGTCAAAATAGTCTTCTTAAGTGGTTTTATTCTGAAACTTCTTACAGTATCCTTATGCCCTAAAGAAATCTTTTTTTTTCCTCAAAGTTTGCAGAAAATTAAAGAATCATAGGAAAAAGGTCAAAATAGGTAGTGTTCTCAGACTTAGGTTCAGCAAAAGGCTAATCAAAAGAAATATGCTGGTGTCTAAACCAAGAACGAAAGATACGTAGTTCTTAAGAAACCTTTGTAGACAACTTTGAGAAGGTGCCCAACCTTTTGTAAGAGCTGTGTCGATAGACACTCAGATCTACTGGGATACATAGTAATTCAGGTGCTTTTTTAATATCTAAAAGCACAGGTTTTGTGTTTATAAATCAGCTTGTCTTCTATATGACAAAAGGTAATATGCAATGTAGGTATGATCTATTCCTTTTATAATTTAAGAATTCAAAATTATTAAGAAATCCTTATAGATAGAAATCTGACTTAAAATTTTAGACCTCTATTTAGGAAGCAGAAATACAAAACACAGTTACCCAAAAAATGGTTCCAGGATGAAAGCATTTGGAAATTATACAGGTGTCATTGCAAATGCAAGATAACTATTCTTCAATAAGTATGAAAGTCAGACATTTACTTTTAGGTACCTCATATGTTAGATAGCTGAGGAGTAAAATCACTCTTCTGTTTTTAGACTTTTATCTTCATAAGCATAATTAGAAGACAGACATTTTGAAACTCCCATTGTACACAACAGATGTTTAGGGGAATCAAACTAATTTTTAAAACGTGGTAAAAGAACACACATAATGTATGCAAGTCATTAGTTCAAATTCAGTTCTGAAAATCTATTTACAAATTACAGTCCCACAGAGCACTCATACAGGACATGAACAATAAATTGTTTCACAACTCCCAGCAATGTCTGAGAAAAGAGAGAAGTGGTAGAAAATGCGCAGAAAACTAAATGCCTTTTGTACCAAATTTTCTAAGGAAAACGACCTTCAATGACCCAAAATGTTCCATTTTAGTCATTTCACTTCATCTTGTGCTGCTATTGATCATCAAATGTACCTATTTCATTTTTAACTGGTTATTACACACAGACTTTTCTCTCAGATCCAGAACCTTGTGAATCATTATTAGTACAATGTTCAGGACTACCTGTGGCATTCCTTTCTCCAAGCATTCAATATTCCTAGAAAAGTAATAAAGAACCAGTAAGGCAATAATGTTGAAATGCCAAAAATTATGTTCAGCTCCTCTTTTACTCTAAATCAATATTAAGAATAATGTAGGAAATGGCAACCTTATATCCGGTACAAATCATCACTTTGACAAAGCGGAGCTGACTCTAGACAGGACCAAAGCACTTGTCTGAAATGCATCCTTCTCTCTGAATGCCTTCTGCCTCACTCCCCCTCCTCCTGATGTTAAGACGTGCAGGCAGAGGCCCTTGTCACTGCATAGCCCCTGTGTATTTGCTTGGATTGATGATCACTCCAGATGATGAAGATTATGCCCTGTCCTACCTGAAACAAAGCAGGCACCAATGAGCAGAATTTGCTAACTGATGTAATCCATAGCAGGTATTAAGTCACCCGTCCTCAAAAAAAAAAAGGTTTGAGCTGCTACAGAAACACTCAGGTAGTCTGCTTAGCGTGAAGATTCACATGACCACTTTCCTTTCCTGCTCTGTGCACTGGCTATCTTTTGAAGTAAGGAGTCTGCCTCAAGGTCTCTCTCCAGCTGTTTAAAGCCCACCCTCCCCTGAAATACCTAGAGCAACCTGGCAGCTTTTTCTCACAAGACAAGACTTTTCCAAGACAACTCTGCTCTACTGAAACAATTCTAAAACTTTTGAGTGTGAGAGGCTCATAAATGCAGAACCAAGTCTTTTTTCCCAGCAAGACTGAATATTCATTCCCATAAAAATGTGGCTTCAGAATGCATGGTTTACAGGAGCAGATAAAAAGCTGTCTTAACTTTGATTTAATGAGTTATGCACATATACATAACACAAAGAAAGCTATGCAGTACACACAGGAAGAACCTAATTGCTTTCTGCCATATAGATATACAGAACTCATGAACATCACACTTTTGTGCTCTCATAAAGTATCTCAAAAACTGTTTATTATTTCAGTAAATCTTATACTAAACGTGCTTGACCAGCATAAATAACAGGAGTGAACAAGACTTGAAAAACTGACTGTAGTTTTTGCTCTGAACACTTGAAGCTTTTTGATGTTTACAGGCAGCTTGCGCAATTATTCCAAACTTAGGTTTATGTGACTGGAGTAATTCTTAGAAAGGAATTGGAGAATCACAGAGTAGTCTGAGTTGGAAGGCACCCACAAGAGTCATAGAGTCCAACTCTCAAGTGAATGTTTTTTTCTGACTGGATTGGTGCTGCTGTATGCTGCTTTTTTTTTTTTTTCCAGTTAATTTTTTTTGGAAGATGAAATAAACAGGAAACTCACAAGTATTTAACTGTTACAAAACTAGCAATCAAACTGAGGACATAATTTTAAAAGTTTTGAGGTCAGTATTGTTTAAAATGGCTTTAAAATCCCATTTTAGCACTACCTCATCCAATTATTTTTGATCTGGAAAAAAATCTGCTTCTTTACTGCATTCTTTTCAGCCTCAGAGATGTTAAATCAGACACACAGAATCACCCAGAATATTCTTAGTTGGAAGGGACCCACAATGATCATCAAGTCCAACTCTTAAATGGCACCATTGCCTCCCTGGCGGGAATCGAACCCCTGGTCTCCCACATGAGAGGCAGGGACACTCACGGAAAGCTACCCCCTATTTGCTCAGCAAACTGGAGAAACATTCTTTACAGTTGTAACTCGTAAGTGCATGTAATGTAGAGCTAGGTGTTTAGTGCCCCTCAAATTTTGTTTCTTCCTGTAACAAGGTGCTTTAGCTGTTACACAAAAAAATCATCTAAGAATATAATCCAATGACCCTTATGCAATTTTTATTCACATGTCCTTTACGTATACCCGTGTTTATTTAATGGGGTTTATTTCATTTATTTTATGGTTTCTCCCCACCTTTTTAAAAATCAGCTTGAAAGTGACAAAACTAGGTTTCCTATTCAGACAGAAGGCTGCATGCTACCTGACTGATACAAACATACAGGGTACAGGTATTTCTTCATGTGAACAACCGTCAGTCTTTATTGTTAATGATGGGCCATAAACCTCTTGAAAAATGAAATCTAGACTTGAAATATAGTTTTTTCAGCAAATTCAACTTCTACAATCTCTCCTGTTTTCTTTGATTATTCTCACTATTTCATTATTTGTTCCTACTAATCTCACATTTTTATCAAAGCATAAACAGTTGTGTAGCTTCAACAAATGTGCCTTTTCAGAACTTGAAACTACCAAAATCACTTTTGAAAAATCATCTCTAAGCACATTTTCAGTCTGTGCATGGATTCATTTCAGGATATTTTGGCAGATATAATTTGGAAACTAATCCCATTTCTTTAAACAAGCAGCGTGATTTGTAAGTATTGAACTACGTATGGCAGACAGATACATGCCTTTCTTTTCCTCGCTTTTATTCTGTTATTGACCAAAAAACCACTTAGGCGAGATTATACATTTGCCGGGAAATACATATTGTCAACTGGAGCCTCAAGTTTTTTGCAGGAGTTTTCAAAATCAGATCTAGCATCTGGCACCACATCAAGTGCCAGACTCCTTTTAGCTCAATTTTATACCATTTTATTTTGGTTCTCTTTTACACCTCCTCATTACTAGTGCAATCCATTATAAATACAGAGAAAGAAAGGAAGAAGGGAAGCCCCCCCTACACCCTCACATGAGATCTTGGGATATGGTAAGCTCCTGGATCAAGACAGGGTGCAGTGACAGGCAGCTCAGTGGTTCCATACAACACTTGTCCTCCAGTTCCTTTCCCACAAAAGAGGATAAAGACACTTCAGTACAGTGCTGGGAACATGCAAACATCCAGTCCATGGCAGGAAAGGGACAGATACAGGAACATCCCCTTAAGTCCCTATGACCAAAAATATTTTTTTTTAAAGTCCATATTAACTTGCAAAAATCACTATATATTCACAGCATCAGAAAGCAAACTGAATACAGGGCTTAGAATAAGTGTTTGGACAGGAAAAAACTCAAGTCTGTACTTACGCTTGCAGTAATTAAAAGAGTAGTTTCTATGTATCATAAGCTCAAAATGTGAAGTATCAAATTTGCTAGCAATAAAAAATAGAATGGAATGTCAGCACTAGTCTGAAAGTAAGTCACTTAAAAAGATATGGATAAGAACAACTTAAATATTTCATTTATGAGACTAAAGGCAAAAAAATATTACTGGCGGTGAGTGCAAAAACGAGATAGAACTTTTACTGAGCCTATAATGACACTGTTTTCCCATAATAACACTCTTTCCCAACACAGAAAAAAAGCCCTTGGAAATATTGATGTTAAAATTCTTAACACACACCAAAATATTTAGAAACAAGCACAAAAATGTAATGTAAAGAAATATGAAATGTTTTTCAACACTATGAACTGTGTTATAAAGCTAACTCATTTAAAAATTCCCCTAAGCTTCTGCTAGGCAAGGGGTCCACCCCTAAGAAAGATTGATTAGATTTTCCTAAAAATGTTGTCTTTCTCCTATTGTTGGTGTTCCTGTCAGGAATTCACCTTCCATTAGCAGTTTCTTGTAGTTTTCATATTCACAGCCATGTTTAAAAGTAAAAAATCAATTCTTTATTGGGAAGAAAGCTTAAAGCTATTTTGCTGAAAATAACCGCAAATATTTAACAGGAATATTCTCCTACTATTTTATAAAGAAGTAAACTGTGCTAGTCAACCTAAAAATGAGTTACAGAAGCTAAAACCAATACTTCCCTTCTGCTCACAATGACTGTGCTTCCCTGTGAGAAACTTAACTTCCACCACCTTTTTCAGCAGCCAATCAACAGACAACAACCAGAATGGATTAAGAACTTTACTAGGTTTCTGAGACTAATTTTTTGCATTGAAAAGATGGAAACACAAGCCATAGATTGTTGGTAGGCAGAGACTGCAATGAAATAAATCCCAGGTAAAGAGTAAAGAAAAAGCAGATGCAAACTTACAAATGAGTGTACTTGGCACTAAAGGCAGTCAAGGCCAAGAGAGGTTACCTGTGGAATGGAACACAACGTGCAGCGAGTAGAGGCTCATCTAGTTGCAAAATGGAGCCTGAGAAGTGCAGAGGCCAGAAATATGGTGGCAGGCAAACAACAGCTGATGCAATGGATGTCGTAGACATAGAAGTTTCCTGAACTTTTTCAAATTTCCTCTGTCCCTGTGAACTAGCTTACTTTAAGTGGTTTCCAAGGGCCTGCAATTCATTTTTTGGCTAAGTAAGCTCACTTTCACTGAAAACAGTGATCTGAGGTTTGTTTAAATTTCTGCTCTGTGGAAATCTACTGTACTTTCTAGCAGGTGTGAGAACACTGAGGCTCCTTCAGTTGCAGCTCATTTCCACTTACTAACTACTTTATCTCTGTGGATGAAGCAAAAGTGACTTTTGTGTTTCCTGGCAGTCTGCTGCTTCAAAGAACCTAATAGTGATTTGTTTATATCAGAGGAAATGGAGACCAGTCAGTGATGACAGATTTATTGGTTAAATGGACATCACAAAAAAAAAAAAAATCATGAAGTACAGGCTGGTTCTAACCACACTGTGAGAACTCATAGGAAGGGGTGATGTGCATTCCAGAAGTCCAGTCCTATTTAATCTACTCCACTCTAATCTATACATTTATATAGCACCTCTCACACAGTTTCCGAAAGCTCTGTACAGAAATGCAATAATCACTGTACTGAAAAATATCCAGGTATATTGATGGCCTATATTAAGACCTGAAAATACAGCAACAGGAACTAGACTGTTGAATACATCCCGGCAACGAGTCAGTCAGTGACAGGTAGGAAAAAAAAATGGGTGTCCAATCCCTCCCAATTAAATCTCAGTATAGAATAGAATTTCTTGGTTCTGGAGAGACGATTCACAATATGGCAGTTCACAACAGCTCATAGTGGATGAGAAATTTGCATTGGAGCAACAAAACATGAAAATTGACATGAAACTTAGCGACATTCAATATAAATTGTGCAATATGGTTGATGGAACTCTGTCCTAAAAGAGGAAATGACACAGAGTTTTCAGCAGTTGTTACGTTTGCAATACATGAAGGTTTATTTTGAGAGTTGGATAATCTCACTGTGAAAAATAAATAAATGAAAACATTGTAGAGAAAGATACTACCAGATTTATGTTACTATAGTCTTCCAATGTTAACTCAATGTGACAATTGCTTCTGTCAAATTAGGTAAAACAGATTTATGAATAACATACAGGACCCTGTTTTTAAAATCCCACATAACCAGACAACTTCTAATTCTCAATATGGGTGAAGAACATTGATCAAGGCAAGCACTGAGATACAACCAGGAGTGTATTCCATTTCATCTGGATTCAATTTCAGAAAAATAGCTAGCTGAGGACATACATCAACCAAACAAACACACCATTTGGAAAAAAGCTGGAATATTGGTTGAGGCAGAGAAATATATCTGTACATCACCTCTATACATATGGTTCGATAAAGTACATCTGCCAATAATTGGCTAAAAAAATCATTTAAATGGTAAAAATGCCTCTATTTAACATGATAAAATAGAAAGTGCTATTTATTCTTTGGAACCAAATACCTGCTCAAAAATATGTACCTTGATTCACTCAGCACTTAGTAACTAGAATTATCATTGCATTTTGAATCCTCTCCAGTCTAGCTCGATATCCTGAAAGGTTTTTCTCTGTTTATACCTAAGGAACTGCAAGCTATTTTTGCCCTTTATACAGTGAAGGTCTGATGAAGTATGGAATAACTACAACACTCTGTAAAGATTATTGAAAGAAATGAAACCTGTAGATCGTTACAAGGACTCCTCTGAGGAGCATAGTCATGGTGACTTCCCCAAAGTAATGTACGTACTTGCTTCTCAGGAGGGGCAATTTGCCCTGTGAAATCCTGATCCTGACTTGTTGGAAACTCAACTTTTTCTCCTTAATTTCTCTACAGTATCTTAATTCAAAGCCACCTATCTTCTCTACTTTTGAGGCACAGGGTATCATGGGGTTTCTTTATTAATATCTAGTCTTAATCTTTTAAGCCTACTAATAGCATTGGCTGGGCCTCAAGTACTGTGTCCAGCTCTGGGCCCCTCAATTTAGGAAGGATACTAAGTGTTGGGCCATGTCCAAAGAAGGGCAACAAGGATGGTGAAGGGACTGGAGCACAAGTATTATGAGAAGCGGCTGAGGGAGCTGGGGTTGTTTAGCCTGGAGAAGAGAAGACTCAGGGGAGACCCCTATTGCTCTCTACAATTCCCTGAAAGGAGGGTGTAGTCAGGAGGGTATCAGTCTCTTCTCCCAGGCGACCAGCAGTAGGACAAACTGAGCTGCACCAAGGGAGGTTTACGTTAGACATTAGGAGGAAGTTCTTCACAGAGAGTGTGACTGGGCATTGTAATGGGCAGCCCAGGGAGGTGGTGGAGTCACCATCCCTGAAGGTATTTAAGAAGAGACTGGATGTGGCACTTAGTGCCATGGTCTGGTTGACAAGGTGGTGTTAGGTTGAAGGTTGAACTTGATGATCTGAGAGGTCTTTTCTCACCTAACTGATTCTGTTACTCAGATTCAGCCTTTTAGTAGTTATATCTAAATTTTAAAAACTAATAACCCAAGAATGAAGTCCAAAACTTCTTTTGAATCATAAACAACATCTTAAACACCTTTCAGCACAAAAAGTTCAAATGGTAATTTTATCTTGTTTGTATTTGTGTATGTGTGTATGCATACAGAACTTAGATGAAAACAAGAGCTAATTTTAACCATTGTTTTTGTAACTGCAAGTAGACACACTCGATGCTCTGGTTGACCTTGATTTAACCAAATCCTGCAATTACATATATTATGAGTTGGACTAGATGATCCTTGTGGGTCCCTTCCAACTCATAATATTCTGTGATTCTGTGATTCTGTGATATTATGATCATCTGTATATTATCAGCCTTAAAATACAAGGACACTGATATGCACTCCTCCAACACACTAGGCTCATTTTAGAAATTTTCTAGGTCTGGAAGCTTACTTTACGGAAGAAAGTGCACAGCCCTGTTTTGTTTAAAATATTTTATATTTTACAGGACTGCCAGCCTAAAACAAACAAAAGCAGATGAATGTACTGCCTCTAAAGAGTACATGCTGGTTGAACTTTTTGCAAATATATTACCAAACATTAGATGCAGAGAAGGATGTCCCCAGTATGATGGTATGAAGGAGTTGCAGCCTTGCAAGATTAACAATAGATTTCCTAACTACAAGCAAATGCTTGAAGGATATAGATGAGGGACAAGTCTTGAATAAAATGTTTACAGTTAAGTTCTGTAGCCAGGAAGAGATAGGCTAAAACCTAAAAGCTGCCTCAACACAAAAGGATCAGCTTTCAAGAGAGCTGAACACCCAACTGTTACCATTTAGGCACCTAAATGAAGAACAATGGGGGCTGCTGGGTTCTTAGCCCTTTCAAGCATCTGGTCCAAATTCTTTCTTTCCATATGAATCAAAACAAATGTTTAGGCTACCAACTTTCCACTGCCCTTTAATTTTAATGCCAGCTTTTCTAGCTTTTTAATTCCTTAGTGTAATAAGATGAATAAAACACTAACTTTGCAAAATGCCCAGTTAAGGACTATTTGCAGTATTTTCTTTTTTATTAGTAGCAGACATTAATTTTGTTTAAAGTTAATGTTAAAAATTTATCTTTCTATGCAATATCTTTAAGAACAAGATTTTTTTTTTGTTTAATGCATCTAAAAAAATATGAATCCATCTTACTTCATTATCAAAAAGTGGTCACAGATTGACTCAGATTTAACAACAGAACAGACTGAAAATCAGTATAAACAGTAGCAGAAAGAGTCCAAAAATTACAAAGTAAATTATATAAGAAGACAAAAAAGATATCACATCATGATGTGGAAGTAGAACATAGGTCGATGTGTGCTTTGCCACACCCTGCCAAGGGAAGTTTGAGACCTATATAATTCCTGCTGCTTAGGACAATTATGTCCATCCTACAGTGACATGGATCCTGATACAGAAGCTGTAATGCTCTGCAAGAGTCCAGGCTACACCATTGTCCCTGTACCCTCATACATTCTAGGATAGTTGAAATCTGTGCAAAGTAGTCGTAAGACCATGTATTTAAATGTTAGAAGGCACCTACTGAAGCAGACAGGAATTATGGTAGTGCCATAACTCTACAACTAAAACAGATGATGTAGGAAGTGCACAGCATTACCTGATACTAACCCCGAGGGAGCAATTGTCGATCCCCAGTTTACTTCCCACTAGGGACAACCTGTTCTGCAGAAATACGTGAATATTAAGATCTCTCATTAAGATCACAGAAATTTTGCAGGCTTATTACAGATAACACTGAAACATTCAATACTTTCAAGCAGATCCATGAACAAGTAGACTTCACTAGACAAAAGAAAAGAACAGCTGGGTATTTTATTTTTAGAGCACACACATCAACAAAGGACAGAGCAACTAGTGAACACACAAAGAGGAGGGTTTTTTCCTGAGTGGAATGAAAGAAAGCTACTTCAAGAAGTTTGTAAACAGAGCTGCCAGGAAACATCTTTACGTGAGCTAATTTGATAAAAGATGAGACGTAAAGAAACATACAGTCCATTTTCAGCTTTTCCTATACTGGATGAGAATCCTTCTCATCAGCTTTTCTTCTTCCAAACTATATTCAGGTTTGAAGTTTCTACTGCTTTAGGTTTCTTAAAAAAATACGGAAGTGATAATATGCTAACCAGCAATTATGCCAAAGTTAGGTCTAACCTTCAGCTGTAGAAATAATTTTCATTAAGAAAATAAAACAAAAAATTTGTAATTAATGCTTTGAAGATGAAAACAAAGACTCCTCCCCACACTAGCTTGTTCATAAGGATGTATGAGAATTACCTTCTAAAGCTGGATATCAAAGAGAAGGGATAAGTTACTTCGGACAACTGTAGAGCTTGAGACAAGGCTCAGAATAAAGAACATTCAGAGTATTTCAAGATGAGTATTAGGCCAAAATTCCTGCAAGTGAGATTTATTACACCATGGAGTCTGTTTCCCGAGACTGCTAATGAAAGCAAGCTATTTTTTAAAATCCAAATGAGCATTTAATAAATGAACACCACACTCAAAACCCATACATATATAACCCATTTTGTCATACTGAATTGAAAGGAATCAACCCACACTCAAGCTTTTTAGTCATCACTACTTCACTCCATCTGTCACTCGTCTAATAAAAGAATATTAATATGGATTGCTATTTGGCAGGGCGTACCTTTCCCCCTGTAAATAATACTCCTCTAGATAAAATAGCCATACAGCCATGTAATTAATTATCTTGTAATTAATTCTCTCAGGGGGGTTGTTCAGCCTCCATCCACTGTACCATCTGACCATCATCCACATTCATTACACAGGAAATAATGACATCCATAATGGACACTGTAGAGTCCATAATTCTTCTTTTGAGCCAAAGAAATCTTAGCCTGGCATAGAGCACTATGGAGAAGAGAGGGACAGAGACAGAGAGAAGGGTCTTTCTTCTCTTTGCGAAGGTTGGAAGTGAGATGAGGAGGCTCGTGGTGAAAGTCAGTATGATTATCAGCAAAAAGCTTTCAGCTAGGACAGTTTTGCAGCATTTCCTGAATAGGGGCAGCCTCTTGATCCTTTTTAATATCCTTATTAGTCTCCAGTTCAAGAAGCATGTGTGAGGACATATTTAACTCCCACTGAAGTCAATGGCTCTTAAGCATATGCTCAAATTTTTTCACAAATCAGGACTTTAATCTGTTCCTTATGTACTTTTAGGATTACAGAGAAGTTTTCTGTTTTTGAAGTTGCTGGAAACATCAGCTTGCTGATGGGAGGTGGGGGGAGGGAGAGACTCTATCACTTTCAGAAGTCTACAACTTCCTTACTTTTTTCTAAATTTTGATCAGAAAAGTATCTGTTTATCAATTTTTTAGATCTTCCCAAATAGTGTCTTAGATTCTAATGTGTGCTGCAGAAACGTGAGTTATAGACACTATGCACTTCTAGGTCTTCCCTAGTTAGCATCTCCTCCCTTCCTCCTCCATAAAGTTGATAGAACTCTTAACAAAACCCAAAGATATTTATTTCTACCAAGGTGAAAGAAGAGATGAAACA
>WEKX01002035.1:0-94493 GCA_013390025.1 Pitta sordida
TCAGAATATTCTGTGATTTTGTGAAGTCATGTCCATATCCCTTTTTATTCCGGTATTGATGTCTGCATTCTGTATGGAGCTTCTGACAACATTAGAGCAGACCTGTTTCGTACAAGCCACACAATACTTTGCTTTCCCTTTTGGAAAATAGCAATGCCCGAATTCATTATGTTGATAGCACCCTGAGACTTTTTGATGGAAATCCCTGTATCATCTCTGTTTTGATACATTTCAATTCACGTTTCACTTCAGCATCAGTTAATTAGTTCTGTTTCTGAAGATGCAACTGGAGCTAATTGCTAGTGTTCATATTTTACACATGCCAAGTGAGTATAGTCGTGCTTCCGTAGTCGCAAGAAACAGGTCTGCTGGGGATCTCATGAACCGTCTAATCTGCGAACAGTTGCGGGTCATTAATATGCATATAGGCCACGCCCATCACTGGGTAATGTTTCCGCTCCTCTTCATGGGCTCTCACAACACAGGGGCACAAAGGGAAGCATTTATGAGCCCTCTCTGCCTGAGGAGACTCCCCGAGAATCCCTGAGCTTCTCTTTGGCAATGCTGCCACTTCTGCAGTTGCTGCCAGGCTGCTGCCACCATGCATGGTTGCACTGCCTCCATGGTGGGGAAACTCCAGGGCCGTGGCAGGGAAGGGGGTTGGCAGGTGTCCCCAGGCTCTGGTCAGCGCAGGTCCATGCCGCCAACGCTCTTGGAGCCTGGGAAACCTTAACTTTGCAACACTGCGACACCTGGGGCCCCTTATGGTGGGGGGTGGCATCGGTGGTGGAGTTTCTTTCCCTTTAACTGCAGCGGCTACAATACCTACATCCACCGCTCCCGAGTGCGGTAGCGGTAGCACTGCCCGTATGTGTGGTGGTGCTGCGCTGGGTCTCAGCGGCCAGCTGGGACATATTGTGGGCAGGTGGCACTGATGCTTCCCCATGTGGGACTAAAACGCTCTGCGTGCCCTGAGGCATGCTGCAGCATAAGCCTTCCGTGGCAGGGACTGGGCATGGGGATGCACAAGAGTTGGGCAGGCACCGCAGCACAGCGCCACGAGACTACGTATAATGCCACGGAACCTCTGCATCATGTAAGCCTTCCATGGTAGGGACAGGGCATGGAGACACACAGGAGTCAGGAAGGGACCGCGGCATGGTGCTGCGGGATTATACATGCCACAGAACCTCCACAGCACTCATAAGGGAGTGATCTCCGGCTGTCCCCAGCGAGTGGGAGGCACTGCGTGCTCGCCCCACGCCAGTCCCACCCACAAGGAGCGCCCGGGCCGCCCCTTGGCAAAGCAGAGGCACTGCGCATGCATCGACTGGGAAGCTCTGCAAGTCACTCTGCAAATCACTGAGGCAGATTCACCATTTTCATGGTTCAGTGAGGTTGCAATGGAAAAAGTGGGATGCACTGAGATATGACTGTATTTCAAGTCTATGGTCACTGTCATTGTCACAGATAGTAGTAGTACTACAGCACAGTAGTCTGTGTAGTACTACAACACAGTAGTCTCTTCAAGTCAACCAGATCTGAAGACACATCTTTGACAGGATTAGCATCTTTCCTAATCAGAAAGGTCCTGTGCTGCTTCAGAAAGCAAACAGTGTCATCTTTTGGTGATTTTGGCCCTTTCTTAATGGTTACAGCTCTCTGCAATGTGACAGCATGTCTCTTGGGTATGTCTCGATGAGCCTTCCCAGTTATTGCAAAGCTTATTTAAGGGATCATGCCTGTGACATTTCCAGTAGAATAGAAATAAAACATCTTATACAGCTCTGCTGTGTAGTGCTCAGCTTTCTTCTTTCTCATTTAGGAGTTATGACCTATCCTAAATTATGTTAGCATTGCTGTTTCTAATGTTTCAATAAAGGAAATAGTGAAAATGTGACCTTTTCCCACACAGCAAGGTCTATCTCCTTTTGCATTTTCTCATTTTTGCTTGACTGTTAGTGGCAATATTTTTGGAGGACAAGTTAGCAGCTTGTATAATTGCACACAGGCATTAATTTCTATTTCCAATTGGAAATTCTTGAATAATTAGACAAAAACCCCATACTAAAGAACAAACTTTGCAAAAATGGTTATTAACATTTCTCATACCTAAAAAGCATTTCCAACCAGTCTTTTGCAAAAGTGCTTCCTGACTGACTTGGAAGGAAAACCTCAGGGAAAGGAAACGTCAGGGAAGGGTGTGTGGGGCTTCAGGGCTAAAAGCAACACACATCACTGGGAATGAGTGAAGCAACAAACTATTTTAGGCTTTTTGAGCGAAAAGCACTGTGATTAACAGAAGAGTTGCTTTTAGAAAAGGAAAGGCATCCTAACTAAATTAGCCAGCTAGGCTAATTGACATCAGGGAGGAAAGCTTGTGTTTATAAATGGCTTGGTTGCAAAAACATTGGTAATTTGGAGAAATATGTTGGATTAATAATGCACAGGCAACTGCAAGTTGATGGGCCTCAGTGTGGTTGAAAACCTGGCCCTGTCAAAGATATTTGCCAAACTTGTAGATTGTTTCATGAAATCTAGATTTTACTGCTAATGGGATGGTGGAAATAGGTGCTGGACATAGAGTGAGCAAATAGTTATGGAAGAGTATGCTCCAATTTCATCTCCTTTGTGTGGACTTATGTTCACAAGGGGCATTTTTTTTTCTGTGATGAGCAAAAATGGTGTTAGTTGTGTAGCGTCTTAAATTTAGCTCTGAGGGCCCTGCTAGGTGAAACTGCCAGTACAGGGACATGAGGAGCTCGCACTCTCTCAGTACTTGCTACAACACCCTTCCTCTTCTGTTTCCTCCTTGCTTCCTGAACACTGTTGCTTTGAATTTTTATCCAGTGTTACCTTTTAATCTATAGCTGTCTTTTAAATGCTTGGGTTTTTTCTCTTCTTTCCTTCCCCTTTCCAAAAGTGCTGCCATTCATCAGAGGCCTATTTGGTTGTCTAAGGGCAGGGTCCTAATGACACATTTATTCTTAAATTTGAACCAAAATCCTGGAGCCTGTAGAAGTAGCCTGGTTTGTCATGCTCCTGGTTTGTCAAGCCTGAAATTATTTTTAAGAGCTGATCTGAAATGCAGCATTAGTGATGGAGGAAGGGGAAATTGGATCTCATGGTTCTCCCATTCTTAGTTACCTGTGACCCATGTGTCTGGATAGTAATACATATTTAGGAGGGCTGCAGTGACTGACTGCCTGTTGGATAGTCCAGGCTTTGTGCATAGCATGTCCCTGGAGATCTCAACACAGTCTCCCTACTTTAGACAGGTACTTGTCCAGCTACAGTTTAGTTCCCTGGTGAAGAGCTCAGAAAAGATGCTGGCTTAGGCAGCTCCTAGTCTTTTGAAAAGCCTGCTATGAGAACCAAGGTCTCATGGCAGCTCTTGCTGCCTTGCAATTCCAGACAGATGATTGCTAAACATATGTTATTGTTCCTAGACAGTTAAGGCAAATTTCTGCAAACATTCATTATGAGCTTGTAATGAGAGTGTGTGGCCCTAACAGGTCTCTTTGAAACCAACAGAAGTGTTTACAGGAGCACTCTCAGCATTTAGAAACTTTCCCCAAACTCAGTTTCTTGGACTGTAGGTGTGCTCGGTGCAGAGATTGTGCCACAGCCTATTGAGAATTGTGTGTAGAGAAAACTGTCAATGCAGTGAATAGCAAAAATTCAAATTATTTGCTGCCTTGAGTAAGCAGTCTGTTCTTTAGGCTCCACCTAACCTTCCTGTTGTGTAGTATTTTGCTGAACATAATCATAACTGAAAGATGATTTAGACTGCTAGGGAGAATTGAGGGATTCACACAAACCTGAAAATCTTTGCGGGAGTGTTGGGAGATGCTTTTAAAAAAAATCACAGAATCACAGAATCACAGAATACTATGAGTTGGAAGGGACCTACAAGGATCATCTAGTCCAACTCACCATCTAACGCACATAAATCCTTCCCTCAGTGCAAGAATCAAAATCACTGAGTGGGAGAAGTACACTATCAAGTCTAACATGCTGTCTTTTGCCAAACAATTGATGTGTTTTGTAACTTCAATCTGTTGTGAAATGACCAGTGTTGAACACTGAGTCTCAGTGGGACCCTCATATAGACACAGTGCTTTCGGTGGACTTGTTAGTGTTAAGTCAGTGGTTGGAATTTATGGTCTTAGAGGTCTTTTCCAACCTAACCTAAATCATTCTATGATTCTTATTAGTGAGAGTGCCTCATGTTCCATGAAGACTCGTCACATGGAGTTGAGATGTTTACCGACAGCACATCATGCCTTGATCTCTTGTGCACTAGCCCTGATGCTTCAAATCTTATCCTGCCTCAGTGTAGCAGAGCACCACTGATATCCCAGCGACATCTGTGAGCAACCCAGCCCTTATCACAAGCATTTCTGCACTCTTAATACATTTGAATTGAGAAAGGCAATCCTGACCTGACTTGCAGGTACAATTCTCTGAAAGTTTGCACAACAAGGGTTTTACACTTTGACATAAAACTTGCAAAGTTAATTACTCTGTCCCTAACTCTCCTCCTTCCTCCCCTCCCTGCCTCCTCCAGGACAGTTTTTATGTGGTTCCCATTTCTTTCTCACTTAGATCTTTGCAACAGCCAGTATGTCTTATCCTCATACCAGCTATTATACATGACATCCTGAGTCATGAAAGGGCAGGGATCACTGCCCAATCACATTAAGGGGTGGGAGGCATGGGTGGACAGAGATATTGTGAAGACATCCAAGCTATCTATGGCACCTCCCATGCTATCACTCTCGAAAGTGCTCTTTTTTTTTTTTTGGCAATACATCTGCAAGGCATGAACCTTATCTTTTGAAAGTTCATACTTGTTAAAGAACATTTTAAGGCATTCTGAGTGATAAGTGAGTAATGCCAAGGAACTTGTTTGTGGTAGCAGCCAAAAGCCAGTAGGGTGCAGGCTCTAGTGCAGTTTGCTGCCCAGAAGAAGGCAGTTTCTTTTTAAAATTTGTTTTCTTCCATTTATATATTGAAAGACAAAGGGTTGTTTTCCTCTCTCTTCTCAGAAAAGTTTGATTCCTAACATCTGTAGAGCAATGTCTTTCGTAACAGGCTGCACCCAAGTTAGTTTTCTGTTGTTAAAATCAGCATATCCTTTTGGTTCTGTTCTTTCCTACATCTTCTTTCATGGTTATACTTAGCTCAGTTTCTTTCCTTTGCCCTGCGCAACTCCTCTAGCCTCACTGTAGCTAAATTGTGTGGGTTAGACCCAGTGAAATCTATGTGCTGGGTTTGCCCAGCAAGGATATGCTTCTGGCAGCCAGCCTGGGTTCTGGAAAGTGGCAAGGTTAAGAAGGTGCAATAAAACAAGCCTACAGAGAAGCGCTTTGCTGAATCAGGATTATCGGAGTGTTTTGCCACCTCAGCCTTCTTCAGACTCATCATTGCTCACAGCTTCATTTATCTTGTTGAACTGGTTTTCATGTGTGCTTGCCTGGATGGGTTTCTGAATTTTGGTTGCTTTCCAACTGTGCTTTGGAGACAGGAGTTTAAAATTAACCAGCTCCCTTTCTTCAAATATGTAAAGCCCTTGAAATCCTGTGCTTTACAGTTCTAGCCTGTGCTTTAGGGCAGCAACATATATATTTGTTGTGTGGCTAGTTCCTTGCCTACTGGTGGGGCAAGACACAGTAGAACCAAGCCCTTGACAGGTTTGTGTAAGATTTGGGATTGCCAGAACACAAGCAGCTTTGTAGTCATGCAGCCTCTGGATTTCTGTAGAGGCAGCAAGCAGGTGCAAAATAGAAGGGAGGTTCGTGGGGCTGAGAGGTTCAGGATTGTGCCCTCGGTCTGGGGCAGCAAAGCCTTTATGGAGCATGGATCTTACCTTCTAACACGGTACACAAGTCCCCTTTGCCTTTGCCTTAGGCTGGGAAACACAATATCCATTGGGTTCTTTTCACCCCCCAAATGGGAAGGACTCATCAGTGGCAGTAAAAGACAGCAGTAAGATGGATTTCGTGTCAACAGAACGGGGAGAACGTTTTAATTAAAGGACAGCAGTGACTCTTGGAGAGTGAAGGTGAGGAGGTGTGTCTGTTTAAAAACCTGATGCGGTACAGTGCAATGAGGTGTTTTGAAAAGCTTGGTAAGGGCATGCATTTGACCTATTTCTGTGTATAAACAAATACATGTTTTACTTTACAGCAGATGTATTTCAGGAAAGCTTACTGGCCATGTATTTGATCTAATTATTTTAATATTGCTGGGTATGTTTTCCTTTTTCATTGGTACTCTGTGTTTGATGAATTGTTTCACAATACTGTAAGATCCTGGAATTTGTCCCACAAACTTAATGGATTATCATAGACTTTTTAGTATGTATAATGTCATGTTCAATTTTTTTTCTGAGTTAAGAGATGTTGCATTCCCTTTCATGAACCAACACTAGGGTTTTGCTGGCATGGTTAATGGTGAGCAAAGAGATACCAATCTTCCTTCTATAGGAGTGCCAGGCCCTGCTACAGATGCTGTAGGTACTTTTTTTTTGGAAATGTATCAGCATCTGCACCGTATCTGGAAATTATGTTGCTTTATGCTTGAAACGTCTGACTTTTTTTTTCTCTTGTAGTATCAGCTTCCTTTTAATCGATGTATCCAGATACGGGTATGTATATAGGCAGGTGACAGGGTGCTGCATACTTGAAAGGCACATAACATATCCACAGCTTGCTTTTTACCACAGATGCCTGAGGTCAGTAGTCTGGCCTTTTTGGGAGTTCAGAATTAAGAAACAATGGGGTCCAGTTTTCCTGTTTGGTTTTGGTTTTTATTTTTGGTTTGATTTGCATTTCTATGAAGCGTTTAAATCACAACCTTCATCTCTAGACAACTCTATTCTCATCCAAGGCATAGGATGGATACAAATGGATCTTCTAATATTAAAATGCTCAGAGACAGCCTAAATACAGTTGGGAATTATAATCACCTCTAGGAACCTTTTCCTCCTAGGTTTTTAAGGAGGATAGCTCAGGAGTGCATTTCTGAGCTCATGGATGCCAAAAAAAAAAAAAAAAAAGCCCTCTAATTGTTGTTACGTATATCATTTTGAGAAGCACTGAGGAAGTTTAGACCTGGCATCCTAGTCTCCCAGCCCTTTCCTGCTTCAATTCCTGATACTGTTTTTCCCCTCTTTCAGTAGTTGGCAGAATCTTGATATTCCCCACCCTTTCAGTGTCATCTTTTGCGCAAAGGTTTCAAACACTTTGATTATTGACTTTACCTACAAGCTCTTTTCAGGGCATATGTGTAGCATGAGGTGACCGTGACTCTGTTAATCTTTTTCAACAGTTGATACTAATTCACGTTTTAATTCACTGTTAAACCAAACTCTGCATGACACAAATTGGTGGAAGGGAAGAGACCATTAGGCAAAGAAAAAAGTCTATATATAAAGATTTAGATGTCTAGATATTTGTTTTCTTCTACTTGATTTGGTCTCAGTCCTTGGTCTCTTGGAAAGCCTCTGTGCTTCCAGCATAGGTGCCTTGCCTCACAGCCTGGCGGGATCAATCAAGAAGCACTTGAGCAAGTGCTTTTTAAGGGGGAGTAGGTGGAAAGCTGCTAGAAACTTTGGATGAGAGCTCAGGTGTTGTGACAAATCTATCGAACATATTTTTTTCCATTATCTTTTGTTCGGCCCAAAAGAATTGATATGAATTTTATTTAGTCTTCAGGGAGATACGTAGCACAGACTGGAGATTTCCATACAAGTTATCTCAATTAAGAAAGAATCAAGTATAAACTTTTTGTTAGATGAGTACTTTGATATTAGTTTTGCTTTAAACCAGAAAATTAGGAGGAATGCAATGTTGTTGTAGTGTTGGTAGAAACCTTACCCATACATATACAGTTTTGGAGAAGAGTTGAAGTGATCTTGGATGAATTTTTTTTTGCCTGCTGAATGCTTAATCAATTCCTGGTCAAAAGGAGCTACAGGAGTAGTTTGTTTTTATAATTCTGCCAAGAAACACCCAGAGCAAAGGACAGGTATTACTACGTTCAGATTAAGTCTACAAACCGCGGTCAGGACCAGAGCCCAGGAGAAATGGCATAACAAACTTCACGTACGCATATAAATGCACAACAAACCTTTTCCCAAAGGTTTGTTAGCCTACAATTCGACGTGTGGCCACCTGCAAGTTCAGCAGCGTGCTCAGGTTTACCTTTGCCTACATCCGTGTGGGCACATAGGGTTCGTGCTCGCAGCTGGGTTCTGGGTTCGCTTTGAAAAATCGGAAAACTTCGGGAAATTTTGATGAGTTTGAGCCGTTTTCTTTTGTTTCTCTAAAACCAAACCCCCTCCCAAACAAACAATAAACACAGTATCACACACTATAGATAAGGCCTGGAAAGATCCTGGAAAAGGACCTTGGAGATCATCTAGTCCAATCTACAATCCAACTAACCTATCGTCTACATCTAGATTATAACGCAAACAAAAACAGACTAAAAAAAAAAACAAACAACAAACCCACAACAAAACAAAAACCCCAAACCTCACCAAAAAAAACCCGCAAAAAATCTAACACAAAAACTCCACAAAACCCTCACAAACGATCCCCCCAGGGCCCCGGGGCAAAGGGCCGGTAACGCAGAGCAGCATCCGCTCGCTCCCTGCCGCCCGCAGCAGGCAGCGCCTCCGGCGCGGTCCCGGGCAGGGCACGGCGCCTCCCGGCCCCTCTCCCCCGGGCACGAGCTGGGCCGTACNGATGTCGATCAAAATGAGCAGCCCCAGCCCAGCGCCGCCCGCCCGGGCGGGGGGAGCCGCGGCGCGGGGTACCGGGCACCGCCGGCACATGGAACGGGAGGGTTGGGCGGCGGGGTAGAGCCGGGGCATCTGAGGAGAGAGCTCATGGATAGAGGACGCTTGGCAGGATAACCCCGCGATGGCTGCCCAGTCGAGGTACGGCGTTAAATAACTTGGGTCGCGCTTGGTGCATCTCGTTGAGGGCTGCTGGTGATGCCCTGGCTCCTGCTTGGGCACGGTTTGCTCTAGGTTTGAACCCCGCGTCTCTGGAGGGGCGTTTGGCCCGTGTATTCTGTTCGCCGAAGTGCCCTCTCCCTCTTCTCAGCGTAAACTTTGTTCCAGCAGGAAAAACAAAAGTTTTGATCTCTCCCCGTCCAACCTCTCCCGGTCCAACAAGTTAAAAGCTCTTTGAAACTGACTTTCCTGTCCCCTATGGACTCGTCTGGTATTTTTTACTTTGTTTCCCCATGTAACCAGCCTGGCGTGAACAGGTTTCTGTCATCGCTTGCAGCAGTGTTAGGAGGTGGTAAATGGTTTCTGTAGTTGGGTCGGAGAGCTGGCTGCCTGCAATGGCAGCAGGTCGTGTCTTCTGCTGTGCCAGTCTCCTGCATAGGTGGGAGCGTAGGAAATGGTTACAGAGAGCAGTATGAAGAAGAGTTATGTAGTTGCTGTCAGGAAGCAAAATTTAACCAAAAATACCAGTCTTGGTTAAATACCTTTCAGCTGTGGTTTTAAAGAGGCAACTTCTTGCCTGCTTTCGGGGGGGGAGGGTGGCGGGGAGTGTCCTGTCTAAAGTAAATTTCACACTCGGTATGGAGTAGGTAGCTTTTGTTAAGCAGTAGTACTTGACGTAGCAGTGCTATTTAGGGTACCTGTTAAATGTATTTTAGCGTTTATGATTCTTTAATGGGTATTTCAGAGATGCCAGACAGAGAAATTTCTTTTTGCTCTTTAGCCCTGTATCAAATAGCCACCCTGCTCCCCTTTCCTGCAAGCAGGGGAAAAAAAAAAGAATAAAAAATGGTGGCATAGCCTACACTGAAGTTTGACACTCACGGTGTATTTTCATAGTGGTGCTTTTCTGCAGGTTTGAAGCCAAGAGCTGGCTTTAAATTATATACTGGGGAAAGTCACAGCCCTGAGGTTTGGGGAGCTAGAAGGGGAAGATTGATTGCTTGGTTAACAGCTGAGCTCTTCAGCTTCAACTGCCTGTTCTCCCTGCATGTGAGAAGACTGAGAGTACTTGACATAAAGTGTAACTTGACAAAATGGTAAAGGTTCAGGTTTTAGTATTGTTTTTTCCTTTGTGTGATCACTTACCTGCATGATTTACTGGCCTGCATTATCAGCGTTGCTGTAATAGGCTGGTGTACTAAGAGAGGATGCAGCATAAATCGTAGTGATGCTGGCTGGCCCTGGGGCTTGGCTCGGCACCGAGGCCAGGAACACGCTTGATGTCTCAGAGATCATACAACCGTTTTCTTGGGTGGCAGGAGGACACATGGGAGCCAGGTGCCAGCAGTAGCCCCCAGCTTCAGTCAACTGGCCAAGAAAGGGCAAGTCTGGCACTGGGATCAGTGAACCACATCTATCTATAAGGTGAACAGTGCAGAGAGTAAAGTTATATAATTTGAGTGGTACAAACCGAAGTGAGGAAAACAGGCCAAGGGCCGGGTCTGCGAGGCTGAGTAGTACAGGGTAGGTGAAAGGACAGAGCCCCACGCCTACCATTTGAGATGGGTATGGGGGCAGGTCATGCACCTGCCCTTCTGTGCCCTCCCTTCTTGTACATTGTGTGCATTGTCTTTTGCTTTTGGCAGGATGCTGTGAGGTGCTCAAGGTGCAAAACTGCATCCGAGCATTTCAGCATAGTGAGTAAGGAGGTTACTCTGTACGCATAAAGAGCAATGTTAAAGTCAAAAAGATTATTGCTCATTTTAAGGCATTTAAAGAGAGTAGGAGTGAATATGAACAGCAGAAATGAGTCTGTGGGAGAGAGGTAGCATTTGCCAGAAAATCGTATGCTTGTGGCATTTCTGTTTTAGTGGCACAGGTCCGCAGGGGTATCCATCTCATTTTAAAAAATTGTGCTTTTTCTGTGTGTAGAATATTCAACAGTATATGTGTGTATATTCAACAGCGAGCATTTATTGTATATTCACAATAAATAATTAAAACTATCCTGTGTGGGACTGAGAGGCCACGTGTCTCCAGGGTTCATTTGTCAAAACAAGTGAAGAGCATCTACTCTGCAAGGTAGTTGACAAACATGTGAGTGAGCTTTTTCTGTTTGTTTCTCCCTTGTAAAAAATACGAACAACAAACAAAATACTACAACAAAGTTCTGCAAGCTCAGTAAATCACTGATGAGGTGTTATGATACCGAGCATGGTAGTGTTTTGTGTGTCACTGTGTGGGAGGCCTGTAAGCACTTCTCCATCTGCTCGCTTGTGCTGTTTCTCACATGCTCCATGTTTCAGCTAGTGAAAGTGATGTGACATAGGGGAGGATACTTGTTTGGAAACAAGAAAATCCAGCATCCTTTCCTCAGCTTCCGTGCTGTGATCCTAGGCGGCTCACTTAGCATTTGGTTTCACCGTTTTGAAGGGTGGGAAGGGTAAGGAAAACAGGGTGATTAAACATGCCTGTTGCTACTCCTTAGCATTTAAAAAACTGTAATAGTGATAAGTGAGATGCTGATATGCTAATGGGTGCCATAACATTTTTTAAAATGATAATGTTAAGAACTGTGGTGAGTTGGATATGATTTGATTTCAGCTGTTTCAGAATGATCAGCTTCTACTAACAGCTGCTGTAAATAGCTTACATCTGGAACTGGTAGGTGGAGAAACTATCCTCCAATTAGCATGGTTTTGTTTATAATGTAGGTTCATTTTTTTTTTAAGTTGCTCACTGAGCCGTAGGTTTGCAGCTGTAGCTTTTGATGCTCTCGCTTCTGGAATGCACGGATGATCTGATGCCTGTAGTGTCCCCAGGCAACAGGGCTTGTATCAGGGTTTTTATGGTATATTCAGGAACTTGTGAGTAGAAGCAGAATTGATCTGAATGAGGATAAGTTTACTTTCTTGTTGAGTGTGCTGTGTGATATTCACCATGTGCTGTTTGGGTGCTCTGAGGTACAGCAGGACCCCTAGGAGGGGTGTGGGATAAGTGCATGTGCCGGCCTTTTACCAGTGATTAGTGACGATGCAGCTCCTGAATGGAATGATGGAGCCTATGTTGGTTCTGATTCCCTCTTCATTGAAATATCTGCTCTACTGCAGCATTTGCGAGCTGAAGATCTTTAGATTAATAGCCCTTTTCTAATATGTAGGCTGCTTTTCTCAGGCTGGTCAGGATCATTTTAAATTACACATATCTGTGGACCCGGTAGGTTACACTTATTTACAGTTGATGGATAAACAAAATGCTTTGTCATTTTGGATGCTAAGAATTTCCAGTTTTCATGTAACTTGCCTTTTAGTGTAGTCGTGGTTGGTATCATTGCTGGTGTGCAGAACGAATGCAAATTCATAATCTTTCTACATAGGTGAATACAGTAACGCAGTCAAAGCAATACAAAATCTGAGTGTGCTTCTGTTGTCCCTGGTGAACTCACCTTGCTCTTTCTCATGAGTCAGCTCTGCAGGGAAGGGTAATGATGGACAGTGGGCAGGGAAGCCCTGTGTTTCCACCCTCTAAAGCCAAATTGTATGGCTAACCCCAGAAGAGTCTTGAAATGAGGCTGTACTGCTCATTATGGTAGAAAAAGATGATGCTGTGCAGCAATAAAATGCAGCCTTATCTACATTTAAATCACAGCAGATTCTGAAAGGAATAACACTGAGGCTTTTCCTTGAGGAGAAGCTACATTGGATGATGCAGCTTAAGTTTGTTCCACTTAATTTCACAGGTTTCCAGTCCAGATCTAAAGATGCATTTCATAACCTGTTTTGTGGGTCCTGTTGATACAGGCAAATGCCAGTATTGGTGATGCTGCATTCCAGTCAGCTGATGTAGGTCAAGAGGACTGAAACAATGTCTTGTTGGGAGTTTACCTGTCTATTGAAAGCTAGAACATCCCATGAAACCCTGTTGGTTTTGCGTGTACGTTGCTACTAGCCCTGCCTGTAGAAGTAGAACCCTGTTTTCTCCAGAACCAGATGCTCAGCTGATCCGTGGCATGTTTTGTGGTCTGCTCAAGATTTTCAGTGTGCAGTTCCTTACTGCCTGGATTTTCCAAGCTTGGAGTTTCTCGTGATTTAGGGCAGACCTGCAGCTGAAACTCTCTGAGACAGAAGAAAGAGATGCTCACAAGCAAGTGGATTTTTCACACAGGTTAGTTAGTATTTCATTTTGGTTCTTTTTGCAGTAAGCATTCCAATTTGTAATAGGCCATTGAAAATGTTGAAATACAATTATTGTGGCATACTTGAACTGGTATACAAGAGAATGTTTCCTTAGGTCATGTAATTTTTCTTTGTCAGAGAGATGCTTTCTCACTCCTTTTTATGAGAAAATCATTTGCTAGTGCAACTGCAAGATGCAGCATCAATAGCAGGAAACAAGCTTTTAATGAACTGCATCAATTCTCTTCAGCACTTTTCTGCTGAGTGTAGTGATAGTGAATGACAATGTGAAGTTTTTAAATGCATTTAAGATATAATGGAAAAGGGGTCGTGTTAAAGTATTTAGGAATGCTACAAAGACATTGTTCTCCATGAGGTGGAGGGCAGTGAAGTGAGGAAGAGTTCCCCACTGAGTGCAGGGTGTCTTCCTAAGGCACAGCTCTGGTGCAGGATGGTCAGGAGCAGGGAGGCTGATTTGCCTCCCTGACTTGTGAGCACCATGACAAAAGAGTTACCTTACTTTAGAGATGCCTTAGCCTCCGAAGAATAAAATATGTTATAGTGAAAAAAGTACTGGCTATGTTATGTTTGGCAAATTTGGCTGCTGCAGTTCATCTGTGTCCATGATAAAAATGAGAAGATGCCTAGCACTGGCTGGGGCAGGTGTTGTACCAAAATGAGGTGTTATCATATTAAGATTAAGACAGAGCTGTATCTCTCCAGCAGAATGCTTTTACGAGGAACAGGCAAGAGCTATTGCATGTGCTATGAGCAGATTTTTTGCAGTCGCACTTTCACAGTCAGTTCAGGGAAGAGCAAGTTGAATTCTAGATCAGAACAGAATCAAGCAGCTGTGGAACATGGTGAGAGTTAGAATCCTTCCTGCCCATCCTCCCTCTTGACTGTGATGTCTGTGGTGTGCAGAGCCAGCCCCTAGCTGTTGCTGAGGTGCAGAAATAGTTGATTACCTTGTTTAACTGCATGGCTTTTGAAAAGCACGTTTTTGCCGCCTTATTCTTGTGGGGGGAGGGAGAGGTGAGGAATGGGGAGAACAAGCACATGTGGGGGCACAAAATTGCGTTTGAGAAGGTGCTCTGCTCCTGTTAATGCTTCAGCATTGTCCAGCTGAGGTGTCTAGGAAGGTTTGATTAGGTACATCACAAATGCCATATGCTTCATGAAAATGTTTGTCTTCTGGATTAGTTTAAATTTAAGTATTGTTTGGTGTGTAGCATTGTCATTTTTCAGTTGTACCGAGCATTTATTGTACTATTAACCTTTGCAGGATCCCACTGTTGTTTTTACAATGCTGCCGTTAGGTTAAGAGAAAATAATGTCCCTGCTTTAATTTTTAGAGAAAGTTCAACAACCAAATTGTTAATGTTTAACATCAGAGACAACAGTAAAACTCATTTTCAGCCCTTTGTAAAAAGAAACAAAAGAGGGAACTCTTGAGCATGTGGTAGTATTTTTATTCTGTACAGGTTTGCTTAATGCCATGTACTGTGTAAGCTATAAGTAGCAAATGATGTATTCAGCAGTGTATGATCAGCTCCTTCATGACACTTTAGTGCTTAACAGCTGGTGTGCGTATGTGAGGTATGTGAGAGAGCATTAGTGCACATGCCTCTTCTCCCAGCTGAGTTATGGGCATTGCAGTTTGAAATATGGGTATCTGCTAGCATCTGAAATTGAAAGGAATTATTAAAATGTGGAGCAGAAAAGGAATATTTACGTCTCTGGAGAGTTGTAGACGTGTGGTAAGAAATTGTCTTTAGTATTTTTATTCTTCTGCAGTTTGTAAGGTTATGCTTAAAAAGTTACTATGTACTGAGAAAATTCATCTTTGCAAGCACATTTCAGAAACTCTCCTGCATAACTGGTATGCAGCTACTTCTCAATAATCCTTTCCCTCTCTAAGCTATTTTGGAAAAATCATCCTAATCAGAGGACAGGGAAATATGCTGGCAGTTTAGAAGTGCTTTGATGGCACACTTCTCTTTTCCCTGTCCCCACAGCCCTCGGCAGAACAAGCTGTTCTAGGAAAAGTTGTTTCCCTGATGTCAGTAAGCCCGTGGTTCTGCTGAGAACAGACTGTCAGTCTAAGGGCCTATTTCTTCATAGCTTTGCTGAAAAAATGTGTGTTACCAGAAGGATAGCAGGGACTATCACTCTGTGTTGCACTGCAGGGACGTTCACTTAGATTTTTAAAAGACTCCCTTAGAGTTGCCATTACCTGGAAGCTGCCATGTCTGTCTCTGTCACTGCAGGCCTTTCGTACTATGAAAAGTTCTGCTGGCATAGCTGAAAGGCAACAAATACACTGCAGAGGTGAGATAACTGTGTTGGCCAAAGTTTAGTGTGAATTCCATGATACTACTGGAGAATAAGGCTGCTTTTGCTGGCGTATAGCTTCTGGGAGGATGGGCATGGGATGATGGCTATAAGCTGTGTTTGGCCGGAGAGTTCTTTCAAGAGTTTTACCTGGTTGTAGTTGGTCTGCCTGTCATTTTCTTGCTTCTGCATCTCTTTAGTATTTGCCCCTGGAAAGCCAAACCCACTTCTAAACACTTCAGTGGCAGCCTGGCTTGCAGTTAATGCTCAGTCTGTGCTGCAGGACAGTCTTGTCCAGTTTACACCCAGGTCTGAGGTAGCATGTTTTCCCCCTGACCCTGTCTTGAGATGATAGGAAACTTATGGCAGTACTTGAAGCAATGCTTCTCCCTTTGAAAGTAGTTACCTATTTTTAAAGCTTTAGGAATGTCAGTTGAGAAGAGTATGGTGTTTAGATGGGGTTTTTCCCCCCCTGTATCTGTGAATGTGTTTTCTGTATATGCATTTTTGAAAGCTCATGATTTTCAACCTGTTTAGATGCTTGGTGTCTCAGAACTGTTTGAATGTATTTGAAGTTCTAGGTTTCTTATTTAACACATGATATTTTGTAACTTTCATTCTGGAAACAAGATGAATTAGTGCCTTAATGTTTAAAGGGAATGTGATCACTTTGTCAAGGTTTTGGAAAAACATTGACAATCTTTACCCATTTGCAAATCCCTATTGATTTTACATGGATTGCTTCAACTAACTAAGAATAGTTTTTCTTTGCTTAGCTGGGGCTATGACCCTCCTAAGAGGAAATGCCTGGTTCTGTGTAAAGTACTACAGGGGTCAAAAAAGTACTGGCCTAGAGCATAAGAAAATTCTGTGTAATCACCCAGAGTCGGGAGAGACAGAAAAGTAGATAAAATTATGTTCTATTCCTTGAGAAAATCTAATCTGCTTTTAGAAACACCATAATAATGACATGTATTATTTGGAAACATGGGGTACTTTTATCATTGCATCCTGTAGGAAAAGCAGTTGACTTGTACAATAAGGCATTGAAAATAATAGATCAAAATAATTTCTTAAATTGGCTAACTTGGAAAAATTCAGTAACTCAGTGTTTCACCTTAGCAAAAAGACTTCATAATTTAGTGAATTAAGTACCACAAAGCTTAGCCTTGGAGTTCTCTATTTGTAATAAAACTGAAGAATTTAGCCTGGGAAAGGAGAAGAAAATACCCCATCAACAGCTTCACTTCAGCAAAGTCTAGAATTTCTTTCTGAAGATGGCTTTAACTTTTTGTTGCTCCTTCCAAACGAGCTCCAAACCCATGGTGGACAAATGGGATGGCTTCAGTCTTGGTTCTAAGTGAGCCTAGTGAGACAGACCCAAACTGGAGTTTCTGGCCCTACCTTAGCATGTCACTGCACATAATGAGTAGTGCTGTTGCTTGGTGCTGTTGTGCACAGACACTGCAGCTGTGCACAAGTAGGACCACAACAGATTAAAGCAGATGGATGACATTGTCAGTCTGCAGAAATTGATAACACTACAACTTGGCTCCCAAGCTGGTTCTTCTGCGACTTAAACATATGAATCAGTCTGGTTCCTAATGATTTGGAAAGGGTGTTTTCTTTCTAAGTCAGTTAAGTAAACTGGATGAACTGACCTACAGTAAATAGTTTCCCCTCGTTTCACATCCCTTTTTCCTGCATCTTCGCAGGGGCACACTGAATTTATGTGCAGGGAGCTCTTGCTGTTCTTTCCTTTTACAATGAAGGCAGCTGGTGTAGTCTAGCACTGCATTTCACAGCCAGAACCTTCTTTCTGTAATTTTTAAATTAATGAAAACAGTTTGTAATTATGACACGATCTGGTAACTGGAGCCAAAACCTTCTTGGTCTCGGTTTTGGCAACTGTAGTGGTGTGTGTTGGCATTGTTTTGCTCTTTGAACAACTTTTAAGAGAATTTGTCATGAAAACTGAGAAAATGTGCTTACTAAAAAAAACCACCAACCAAAGCATCCCAAATCAAAGAAAAATAAATGCACACATATACCACCCCCATCCCCCCTCCTCCTGTAATGCTTATAAAGCCAGATGGGATCTGGGTTAATTTTTAAATCTAATGAACATTTAGTTGACATTCTGTCCTTTGTGCTGAACCTTATGTTGTTTTGTGGCCAAATACTACAGTTGTTTTAGTTCTTTCTTAGAACTGACTGTGGTGTCTGTGCTGTGGTGTCTCAGTCAAGGATCCTCATTCAGGACTATTTCCACTCAGTTCACTTAAGAGTGCTTATTCCTATAGCTTTCTGATTTAGAAGTAATTGTTTGTGCTACTCAAAACTGTAGAGAGTAGGCGAAAAGGTCCTATTTTCAGCTATAGCAGAAGAAAACATCAAAATCATGTTTAAAAATATGCCCCCCCCTCACCCCCGTGAAAAAGTCTGATAGCAATGCAGTATAAAAGAAGTTGTTACGAAGAGAACTCTTTTCTTCATGTGTCCCAACCCCATATTCTGATGAATTTCTTCTTTACTTCCCTGTTCTTTTGTGCATTGATTAAATATCAAGTTAATGGTTTCCTATTGTATAAATTGCTTCCTTGAAAATGGACCGTCTTCCTCCTTCACAGCCTAATGACATAAGAGCACAGATGATATTGATATAAACTATGTTTACTTGAGTATAACAACTTCAAAGACTGTTTGTGTAGAGTAATCTTCCAAGTGAACAATGATTTGGTTTTGCTTGTTCAATGTTTCTTTCTTTCCCCTAGAGAGGGGGAGGACTGAAAAACCAGTAGCAGTTACTTGGGTTGTTTAAAAGGCCTTTAATTAAGCCATACAGTTTTCTTAGAAGGTCCTTGAGCTACTCTTTCACCTCTTCCTCCTCTCTTTTGCTTTGATAAGTGCAAGTAAGATGGAGTGCAAGCGAGGTGCAGAGACTGACTAGGTACTTCTAACACGGAGCAAAGTCTTAATGGAAAGTAGGAAACCAGTGGAGGATTGAAGTGTGATTTCTGGCTGGCCAAGGGTTTGCCGAAAGCTGAGGCAGTGGTGAGAGTCAGGACTGTCAGGGTTCAGCAGGGTGTACGTGCAAGGTGTTGTTATTGCTGCTGCTCTGACTTTTGTGAGTTACTCTGGGTTTTTCTGCGTTGTCCCCATTTGGGGCCAAACCGTACCTTTCAGCATGTACACTGGATTCCAGCTGCTCTATCCCCTCCACATCTTTTGAGAGACTTAAACGGTGTATTTTAAATGTAGTGTGCTACTTTGCTGAAAGGAAGGATTTAGACCTGTATCTGGTTTTCTAGTTACGTTTGACTTTAATCTTTCAAGTCCAATTCTAGAAGGTGTTCTGGTAAAGAGCTGTGCTTGAGTTTGTGTTCAAAATGTATTCTTGACCTAGCGCATTTACACAGAGAATGGTTTTTGCATGTGTATAAGCAAGTGCTCAAGACGGGTTCCTGATTTACAGTTTGAAACTGAGGAATGACTGCTTTCCTTACTGACGTTTTTCAAGTGGTTTCCAGAAATACTTATGCATAACAAGTTTGCTATGCAGAATTCTACTCTTTTGTGGTTGCATGTTTAGTAACTGTGCCAACTAAGCAATAGAGTAAGATGGAAAAGATACGGAATGTGTTAAAAAGTGTGTGCTGACATTTAGTCATCCTGTGGCTTTTAAAAAAGAAGAGTTGTTCTTAATCGCTATGATCAGCTTGCATTTTCTTGAAAATGCCTGGCTTTCTGCAGATGACTTGGCTGGATGCTACTTGGATTATATGAGGTGCTAGCTGGTGTTAGAAGTGTTATTCATCATGTTTGTGGACACTACATTAATGAATCCCTGGGCCAGCAAGAGACTATAGAAAGATGAAGCAACCAGAGCCAGCGCATCCCTGTGGGGATGCAGGAAGTTTACTGGTTGGAAACAGGTTGCTCAAGAGTCTTACCACACTTGGCACCGGATGTAGCTCTAGGCAGACAGTTGCGGGTGAGGGAAAATCCAGCAGCTTACAAGTAAAAAATTTAAAATATTCTTCAGAGGCTTGATGTTGCTAGCTGCTAGTGAACATCTGCACCGTTCCTTGGTGGGCAAAGTACAGACCTCCTGCCTCATCCTGAGGGTGATGAATGAATGCTGCTGGGAACATGCGTGGGAGGGCAGGGGATGAGGAACCCCAGGGAGAGGCAGTGCTGATTCATTCTTCTCCAAAGCCGTCTGTTGCCACGATGGCGCTGAGAACAGGAACTCAGATGCTGTTGGCAGTTACCATGAAAATACTTATAAGGACAAAGGCTTGGAAGAGTGTTATCAGAGAAGGCAATGTATTCCCAGGAAGGTGTCCTGAGTCACCACTGAGTGGACAAAATGCTGCATACGCCTTGTGAAACTCCTCATGTCTATTTCTCCAGCACCTTTCTGTGTTTTTCGGCCTTATCTGCAAGCTTGGCATGAAATCACCATCACTCTCTGGGCAGATATCACTTCCTTTGAGAGGGGTGCTTTCCCTCGAGAAAAGGAGAACTGGCTGAGAACAGTCTTGGAAAAATCCAATCCCCTAGAAGGATTGGACTGGAAATAAAACTATGCAGAGCTGGGAAGACAATGAAATACGGGCTACAACATAATTTAAAAGTACTTTGATTTTGCTTCTTGGAGAAGTGGCTACTTTTTATAGACGTAAAATTTCCCTGAGATTTACTCTGATCTTAGATGCAATGGTCCTGCATTTACAGAACTCGTCCTCATATAGGTGTCTGTCCAGTGACCTTTCACAGTGTCACCCAGTCTCTTGGCAGACAGTTCACTCCTCCATTGCTTACCCACATTGATCCATCTGCAGTCGTGCTGCCTTGTCCTCTCCCATGTTTTGGGACTCTGCCTAAGAGGAGGGTTTCTCTGTCATTCCATGAGCACTGCCTGCTCTTCCTGGGCTGCTTCACCAGGGCTCTGCCTGACAGGCATCTGCTCCTGCTGTTGCACTACATTGTTTGCTCAATTGTTTAACAAAGTGCTTTTAATGGAAACATAAAACCGGGTTGAAATACAGAGCCTAATGGAATAATCTCTTAATTGCGGTGCTGCAAATGACTATTCAGCACATGATTACTGTACTTCCAGGGGGAACAGTGGGGAGGAAAGAATATTGAATGAAAGACACTAAACACTTCAGCTGCTAAGAATGATGATTTATTGCAAATCTGAGCATCAGGCTAAGCAGGGCAAATAAACTGACAATAGTAAGTGCTTTTGGGGGTAGAAATTGCCTCATTCAGTGTATTCACTGTGTGCAACATGTAAATTCTACCCGGATAAACGCACAAAGAGTGATTAATTAATAGTGGCGAGATACTCATGCATGCACTGTCCTTAGGAAACCCAGCAAAAGTATTAATCAGCACATTGCCCAGTTATTGGCAGATAACTCCTGGTATGTAGTAGTTTGCCATTTCAGCTAGAAAATGCATTGTCCCTCTGCCTCCCTGTAAAAATCATGGGGTTTTCTGTGTTATGTGCTTCACAAAAAGTACCTGATGTTTTTCAGCAGCAACGAATATGTGCTCAGAAGTGCATTGACATTGTCATTTTCTGGTGTTGCTGGATGCCTTTCAAGACACATTAGTCCTTAAAGAAACCGTATTATTAAAATATTAGCTCAGTATTGAGCTGGCGGTTGATTTGATGTACAGCTGTGTGGTCTCCAGAACATGATTATCAGGGAACATGTTCTCAGGCAGCACATGCTGCTCAGGGAGGCAAGGTAAGTGTTTTCAGTGGCCTTGCTGGTTCCCACCAGCACTCTGCTTTCCTATTACAGGGATCCTTCGCATAGTCGTGGTCCGTAATTTGCAGGATCCCATACTCGCTGTTGACTTTCCCGCGAATTGCGAGACCTGGCACGTGCGCAGAACCTACCACAACCTCAGTCTGATCGGCCCCGCCATCCCCCTGCCTCCCTGCTCGCACAGCCAGCCCCAGCCCCGTCCCCGTTCCCCCCCGCCACGCTCGCACAGCTCGTGGCGCCAGCCCCGACCGTGGTCCCGGTCCCTCGCACGACGTGCACACTCAGCCCTGAACCCCCCTGCTGGTGCAGCGAGCACAGCCAGACATCTGAAACAAGCCCCGCTCTCAGGACCGTCCTCCAGACCTTATATGGGGAGGGGGCATGGCTATGGGCGTGGCGTACTGAACTACGTAGTGGGTTCGCTATCTTTGCGGATTTCACGACTCACGTGAGGCAGACCAGACCCAACAGCCCGCGAGTAACGGGGCATCACTGTATTTAGTGCCCACCTAAGAGCAAGGACACCTGACTTCACCTGCCTGCAAAAGCCCCTCTGTTGCTCAGGCCTTTCTTACCATGTTTGGGACATGCCACTTGCCTGTTGGCCTCACTCTCTCTGGTGCACACAGATGCAGACCAAGCACTAAGCAAGTCAGAGAGATTTCCAGTGTTTGCAGTGAGTCGTGGCACTGCCAAGCCCGTGCTGCTGTCCCGTGGGAAATGGAGCTAGCTGTTGCTTTTGGTCTGAGCCAGAGTGTGATGTTCCCACTGCCTGCATGCAAGTGTGGCTAACGATGGTAAAGCTGAGCAGTTTGCTGTTTCTCATGCAACTTCCAATAGCAAGGGAAAAAAATTTCAAATAGAGGTTCAGATGATGCAAGGAAAATTTTTGTTTTGTTTTAATTTGAAAATTGGAAAGGTGTTGAATAAATGTGTAGAGAATTGAAGGGGGAAATTATTGGTAAGTGTCCCCACCTGGCGTGTGGGAGACCTGGGTTCGATTCCCGCCAGGGAGACAGTGTTAAGAGTTGGACTCGATGATCCTTGTGGGTCCCTTCCAACTCAGAATATTCTGTGATTCTGTGTGTTATCATGTGTGCTAGTAGAAGGGATGGAGTGAAAAACTATCTTATTATTATTCTTTTAAAGGAGAAGCTTTTTGTAATTGCTAAAAATAATAGCTCGTGTAAANCTTAAAGGAGAAGCTTTTTGTAATTGTAATTGTAATTTGTAATCCTCATAGGGCAGGCCCTATGAGGAGCGACTACAGGAACTGGGACTGTTCAGTCTGGAAAAGAGGAGGCTCAGAGGGGACCTCATTGCTGTTTACAACTANATATTCTTTAAAAGCAGGAAAAACGAGATAAGATACTTCAGAGTGTATTTTGGAGGGACATATACTTTTCCAATGTGCATTAGGCATGCGTCAGTACCTGCCTAATGCACCCTGTCATGGATTATTGCTCTTGCTTAGATTGAGCACTTGCCAAGTTCTTTTGAATGACAATGAGATGCTTTGTTCAGGCTGATGACTCCAGTGCAGTTTGAAACTCCAGCACTGAGAGGTACTCGGCTACAGAGCATGTGCACCTCTTAATAAAATTGAACAACAGATACAAACCATAGGAAAATTAGCAGGTGCATCTGTGTATATATTTAAAAAAATAGGAAATACGTACTTCTGGAATAATTGTAGTCTGGCAAAGACCGAAAGAAAGACTCTTAAATAGGCTTTTTCAGCATATAAACAGATCTTTTCCACACACGTTGCTAATCTCTTTATGTTTCTACGTAGTCCTTGCTACGCAGATAAGACTTGTCCAACCTGTTACTCGGTACACGCTATTATATAAGTGGGAAACTATAATAGGAAACCTTTTCATTCGTGTGTGATGCATTTGCTGCTAATTCCTGTGACAGTGGGAAAGAATTTAGGTCTTTAATACTCTTTAATTTTTCTTCATCTTAGTCTGGTTGCTGTATTGTCCTGTTATAGCACATTGACTGATTTGGTCAATTGTTTGGGAAGGATTTACACCGGGAACATCCTCCATGAGAAAAATCATAGATTTACTCATGTGCTTTATAGGTTGCAGGGGATTAAAGATTCAGGAGGCAGAGCTGCACTTACCTGTTTCAAGCGCTCACACTTGTAGGTTTTATTTTGTTATGCTTCACAGCAAATTAAACCACTGATAACATTTGATGGATAGTTTATTATTTGAACAGCTTCTGGTTTGTAATCAGGAAAGGAGCAAATTTGAAGGTTGATGTTAAATTCTGCTTTACATTGGGCTATATTTGTGTTGAACTGTAGGGCTCCGAGAAGTATATGTTGGCCTACAGCTGGGATGGTCACAGAGGGCAGAAAGGGGGACCCTTCCAACCATGCAGGAAATCTGAGCTGAAAGGCTCTTGGGCTCTGCAGCAGTCTCACTGCCAGCCTCGCAAGCTGTCTGACAGCATTTAGAATAAGCTGAATGAAATCAGGCCTTTGAAAAACATGAGTTGGAAGGATTTAAGGGAACAGGCTAGAGGCTTTCCAGGCTTGCATCCATGGTATGGATGATTCTGCTGCCTCAAGGAGAGGATTGGCAAAAGCTGAGTTTTGATGTGTGTGCATCATGCAAAGTGAACTTGGTGCTCACCTGTGTGATGGCGGGAGGAGAGTGTGCTGGGGCCCTTTGTGGAGAAATGGTGCTAAATTGAGCTTTGTATGAAATGAGAATGTGGCAATACATTTATGTTGTGGCAGCTGGGAACTTCATGGCAACGTGACTGATGGATTTAGGAGCTGTGTGGCAAAGCATGGACAAGGTCAGCTGATAGCAGGCTCCTGTGGAAAACCAGTGACATACCTGTGACATACCTGGCTGGATGTACACAGCTGGGTGTTAGCTGTGTGAGAAGAAATTTAAAATGCAGGCTTGCAAAGCAGCTGCTCATCAAACATTTCAGTTTTTCTTTTACTAACTAAACATCTTGTTAAAATTCTTCTTAGGTGTAGTGGAGAACAATAATGCTGGTGTTTTTTTTTTAAAGTATTTAGGAAAGTCTGTAGCATAAATGAACAAAAGGGACATCCACTTGAATAATTTTCATGTAGTCCTAAAGCAGAAAAATTACAGCATTTGACTTCTTGCGGCTGCAGTAAGCATTTCAGTATGTACTCCCAAAGAGCTGAGGCACTAAAATACAGTATAAGACTTGAATCCATGATTTAACTTGCAAAATGATTTAAAATGGAAAATTAAACACTGGAGTTTTTTTTCCAAAATTTAGCAGCTGATAACACCTGGGATTTTTTTTTTTACGTTGCTGTAAGCTACGTTTTATCTTAAACCTTTTTACTAAGATAGTTCTATGAAAGGCATATCATTTTTTTGAGAACCCTGCAGAAACTAACTGAGTTGGAGGAGGCCATTGGGCTTTGATTTACTGTGCATTTCTTTGATAGGTCAGGAGTAAAGTGTTTGGATACTTGATGTGGAGAAGCAGTAGGTCTAAGCAATCATGGTTTTATTTCCTATAATCAGTAAGATGTGAATATGTGTGTGAATCAAAATCTTGCAATTGTGTGAAAAAAAAGAATTAAAATTGGTATTATTAAAGGTAATACTAAGATAAAAACTTTTTTCTTCATCCTTTAATTATTTGGCTCTTTTTCAAACAGTACTAGTTTGCAACAGCCTTTTTATGTAATCTCTCAGATCTCTGAAGTTTGTCAGTAAAGGACATTCTTTTGGAGCATACTTTAAAGAAGTAGATACCTGATTTCATTTTTACATTACACTTTTTATATACAGTTATACCTTCTCCATCGCGAGGAAAGGGACAGGCCAACGCTGTCGCGAAAGCCTAACCTCACAAAGAACTGCAGGTCATTAATATGCATGCTGGCCACGCCCATTGCCCCACCCCCCAGAACTCCGGAGGGTTCCGGGCACTTTTTTGGTTCTCCCCTCGGACTCTCTGAGCACGGGGAAGAAAAGGGAACCGTTCCTGAGCCCCCTCTGACTCAGAAGACCCCCGCCACCCCGAGAATCTGTCGGCCTCTCTGGGCCGCTGCGGCGGTGTTCTCACAGCGCAAACTCCCTCGCTGCTTCCCCCTTCCCCGGTGCTCGTGGCCCCATGGCGGGGCCCCACAGTGGGACCCCGCAGTGGCGCGGCTGCCGCGCCACTGCTCCCTCTTCCCAGCCCGGCCCGGCACGAGCTGCCTGCGCGTGCCCGAGCCAGACAGTTCAGCTGTGGTCCCGCGCACAACGGCAGTGCCACGTGGGGCACTGCCCTTCCCCGCCTGTAGCCATGGAAACAGTAACACGCGCCCGCAGGGGGTTCAGTTCTCCAGCTGTGCTCAGAGTAACAGGACAGCGTGACTCCTGTCCCCCCTCCGTGGGGCCGGGCCAAAGCCGCCCCACTGGGAGCTCTGGCACCACCCCTCAGTTGGAGCAGTGTCACTGAGCATGCGCGAGCCGGAAAATTTCGCAAATGGTGGAATCAAAACTGCGATAAATTCACATCGCAAATGCGCGAGGTCGTGAAGGAGGAGTCGCGATACAGAGAGGATTCACTGTATTACTACTGTGAATGCACATTTCTGATGCTGCCTTTAAACCTACTACATTGATTCTGCTGAACAACCAATAACAAAAAAAGCATGTCAAGGCAAAAGCAAATGAACAGGTGGGATAGGTTTTATGTAAGGTAGAATGTAGGTTGTATCCTATGCATTTTCCAAGGCAAGCCTACAGTAGTTTATCCCAGGTGCTGGATTTCTGCCATTGAGATGAGGAATTCAGGGGCAGATGGGTATGGTGGGAGATTTCATGCACCACTTCACTGAAGAAAGCCTTCAGACTGGTAAGCAGCTGATAACCACTTCTGTCTATTCAAGTGTGCCTTGTCAGCATTAGAAACAGTAGTATTTTGCTAGTGACGGGTGAGTTGATAAAACATCACAGTCCTGGTCTCAGTGTTTCTGCTGGGAAGCTCCACCTCACTGTGCCAGGCAGTTGTGCCAGGCAGTATGTGCAGCAAAAGGCTAACCCTGCTGTGAAAGGCTTGCTGCTCACCACGTAGTAGTGACCCTGTTGCTGTGCTCATATAACTGATTTAAAGAGCCATAACTGAAGTATTTGGCATAGAGATAATAGCTGAAGCCATGCACTGAAGTGCAGAGTACTGGAGGATCCAGACAGGCTTAACAGAACTTGAGTTTTGGCAGTCTTCCATTGATTTTACTTCAGTCGCATAATTTTCCTAAGCTGGGGATTGTAAATTAATACCTGAGTTACACGTGTCTCAGGCTGACTTAAACAACCAGAAGAAATGCACCATGGTTTTATTTTGAGTGACATAGCGATATTCAAGAAGAAGAATCACTGTGGGAGGGGATGCTGCTGCAGGGCAGTCCATTCCCAAGTTTTTCCAGGTGCTTTTATCCTGGTAGAGAGCAGAAGGTGTCAAACTGAGTCTCTAATCAGTCTACTCATCGTATTTTTTCATGCTGCCTGCCTACTGTGGGAATACTGGCCAAACACATTGCCACTGTGATGCTCTAACGTAGCCACACATGAGTTCACATCTACATGTTTAGTTCATGGCGGTTGCCAAATGTATTACCTCCGTTTTCATCAGGAGGAAAATACCCACCTTGCCTCAAGCTCCACGTGCTGCAGAGGCAGGGTATGTGCTGCTGGAAGAGTTACTGCAGCGGCTGGGGCACAGGGCTTGTTGCCCTGCTGACAGTAATGCCTATGCCTGCCCCATCAGGAGTCAGGAATAATGCAAGGTTGCGTTTTGTTGATGAGATACCGCGTGACTGCATCTGACTTCCAAATCCATAAAAATGCGAAAAGGTCACTTTTGAGAGAATCATGGGTGATTTGGAGTCTGCTCTCTCGTAGAGCAGGATCTGCTCAGCGGGGAGAACGCTGCTTCTCCATACAGACAGATTCTCAGACAAAGCCAGGATGTAGCACGCTGTCAGAGGGATCTGCGTGTACCAGCTGAGCTTGATCAGATTGGTCCTTGGCCTGAGAGCTCTCTGTGGGAGCACCTCTGAAGGCGCTTGGGGCTGTGTGAAAATGTTTGCTCAGCTGTGCAACAGAGGAGTAGGTCTGTTAGTGGCAAACTGAAGCCTCCTATTTTGATACGGAGTAAAGTTTAGAATAACTCATTTTTCACTGTCACCTCTGCAAAGTAAACCCAGTCATTTGGGCAAGTGTCCATCTGCATTCTGATAAGGGTGACTTTTTGGTCCTTGCTGATGAGGTGAGAAAAGATATGGATGGGCTTCTCTTGCCTGCAAAAGCTGCTCATATGGAACCACAGTTTTATTATGATTGGGTCACCACAATCTGGGAAGTTTGATTATGGAGGTTTGAGGTGACTTTCAAAACCTCTCAGGTGCCATCCTAAGCTGCACTTCCAGAGCTGCACCATTAGTGCTGCAGACAAAGTTCCAGCAGCTTTGAATCTTTCTGTGCATACGCAGTTACTGAAATAACACTTGAATTGTAGGTCTTTACTCGCCTACTGAAAAAGACACGCATGCCTTCAGGGCGCAAGGGCAGTCAGACCACTCACTTGGCTTGAGGAAATGGTCAGATGTATGCCTGGTTAATTAGACTACTGTATACAGAACGCCGTACCTCTGAAAGGCCAAGTGGTGAGGATTTTTCATTGCACATACCTGGTGATTTAAATTTTTCACATTTCCTCCTTTGCCTGCCACATCCAGAACAAACAAAGCCTTAAATTCATCAGCTTCTTGTCTGCCTTCTTTGTAATTACACTTCACACAATCACACCTCCTTAAAAGCCCTCCTAGTGTATTTGCATTTAGATGGAGAATGACAGCTTTGGAGCTTTGGTGTTCCCCGTCTAACTTATAATTAACACCTTTTCTGTCAACATTCTATTAATGTCAAGGTACATGGAGAGAGGCTGAAAGGCTGAGTTTCTTTAGAGACTTCATTTCTGCAGCATCACAAGGGAAGAGACTGCCTCTTGGTTTGTTCAGGCCCTTCAACTATGGCAGCGTAGCTAGGTACTGTATAATTGCCATGTTTTTCCAGGTTGGCTTTTATTTACAACTACATGAAATTTAGATTTTAAACTATTCAGTGCATGGGGTAAAGTTCAAGTCACAAACTTTTCACTCATTTGCCTTTTTTGAGTAGGCACAAAAGAGGTTGTTACTGTCAATTTATTTGCATCTTTTGACAAGTCTTTTTCCTCTTTTGAGACCTCAGTGGTTTGTGGACCATAGGCTGAGAAATCTTGAGCTGTGTTTTCAAGTGCGTAGCCGTTTGGGATTTTTATGTACAAATCTGTGAGGGATTTGTCATGTTTGAAGAACATCTGAGAGTTTCTATTCCTGCCAAAGTCACTGGGCCCTGCAGGGGCTCTGTTCTTCTCAGGAAATGTTCGGGCTTACTTCTGGGAACTGCTTGAAGATGAAAGGCCTATTGATACTGAAAGGAAGCAAAAACCTTTTAATGGCTGAGTAATGAATATAATTTTAAACTTGGCAACAGTGGTAGGAAACAAGTAAGTAAGAATTTGAGCCCGAAGATTGCCATAGGAGAGGCGAAGTGAGAAGGTTATTAATGTTAACGAAGTAGAACTGATTTTTTATTTTTTTCTGGCAAAAACCAACTTAGGTTCTACTTAAGCAAACTGGCAATTCCTTTCTGCCTCTTGTAACATCCTAGACTTCTCTGCTTCAGCTGTTTTTGTCTAACCTAGAGGGCTGTGTATTTAAAACCTAGGATCATTTTTCCATATGCTTTGAAGGAAACTTTGCAGCAGTACTGCATTTTCTTGGAATATTGTTTTTGTTGAAAAATATTTGACAGGTTTCTTAATAGGTTTCTTGTGGATAAACAGGTGGACTGTGAGGTCTTGATCTCTTGCTTATGGCTGCAATGCTGCTATTTTAGTCAGTAAACAGGGCTGGATAGACTCAATGAGTTAAAGGAGCTAATAGAAGGAAAACCTTGAAAAGCAAATTCCAATTCATATTTCTTCAGTGTAAAGATGTTTATTTTTGGGAAGCATGTACCAAGGCTGATTGATGATGATAATGATGCAGAAAATAATTAACTAAGTCTACCATCTGTTGCACTTCTGCCCTGTGTTTTTCTCTTATCATTTGTGTATGTTCAAATTGTGTATTTTCTGTATATGTAGTAGTGACTACATTAATATGTAGTGTTTGATGTGAAACAGAAATTAAAAAAATTAGCAATGTTTCCATGAAAGAAAGGAAGCCAAATTGGGGCCAGGCATTTTTGATGCTGTTTGGTATTAGCTGTAATGTAGTCCTTTGATCTGCTTGTCTTAGTCACTGTTTAGGTGATCCAGTGTGAGGGCTGTGCACAGCTGTGCTGCTGAGTAACTTTATGTGCTATACTATTATCTGTGTTTCTTTTCAAGCTGATAGACTGTTGAATGAAACAGAATATTTTGTCTTTGTAGGTGTGATCCTGGCTGTATAAATTGGTGGCAATTCTATGGAGACTTTAAGAGCAGCAGAGCTGTGTTGATGCAACAAGGCTGTTACAGTGCATCCATGTGATTTCTTTTTAATTGTTTTTGGGGATGATGTGTCTTAAACAAGAATATGTCTCAGTCATGAGAAATGCTGATCAGCAGTTTCTCATGATAAAAAGAGAATCAATTCTAATGACAGAAACCAGCTTCGATAAATCTGTGATTTCCTGCAGTTGTACTAAAATAAAATATTCTCTATGTGTTTCAGAGGAAAAGGTTCTGTGCATTGAGAAGGAAGTGAGTGTTGTTTATGTGTTTGCTTTTTAACTTTTCTCCACCAGCCTTCTCTGCTCCTTTTGGGAACACTAGATCTTACTACAGTTAAAGCAGATTTTTATTTTCATTGCATTTCCATTTGGAGAATGCACAGGACAGGAGAGGCAGAATTTCTTCCTACACCAGTCTATTTTTTGAAAATGTTGTCATGGGCTGGATTGTCACATACCAGCATTTGAAACTCTGTGGTGCAAGCATACAGTTTTGAGTAGTAGGCTGGTTTTTTTTTTGGTATTTTCATGGCTTCTGTTACAGACCCAGGTCTAGATGATGGTGTGGGTCAGGGTGCATGCTTTGCAGACTTCCTGAACCAAATCTCTTATTACAGGAGCTAGTGCACTGCCTTCTCCAGCTTGGGCTGCTTTGAGCCCAGGAGTATATTACTGTTTCAGTTGGTAGCAAACAATGATTTGGGGTTTGGGGGTAATGGAGGGAATTTGTGCATGTGTCTCTCAGCTCACAGACTCTTGTGTGCTTGGCGTGTTAGTTGTATGCCTCGAGGTCCAGTTTCCCAAAGCATTTCTGCAAATCAGTGAGGAAGAGCTTGGGGATGGTTTTGACGTTAAAACAGGGTTTGATATTTTCTGAGTTCCCATTCTAGGAAAATCTAAATATCAAAGGTGCTAGTCTGGAGACGTTCCTGAAGAACAGAAGTTGGGGCTCTCCCTGCAGCTTTGGCAGTAGCAGAACTGGGGCTCTGTCCCTGCACATGTGAGGAGCTGGGTAGGTCATGTCTCTACACATGTTTCCTCTGCTGGCCCCTGGCAGGACATGGAGACCTCTCCTCTTGGCACAGGTCCACAAAACTGGCTGTGATTCTCCGAGGCTTTCTGCCTGGCTTCCTAAGACTCACCTTAGGGTAGCTATTCAGTGTTATGAGTTGCACCGTAGCCCAAGTTTTCAAAAGCTTTGAAGAGCATATTGATAAATGCCTTCTACAGTCAGGTTAATGAAGGGCAGAAATGGTGTCTCCACAAGTGTGGAGAGGAGGAAGTCTAAAGGCTTATGTTAAAAAAGTCAACATTTCAGTAGACAACAAACACTTCTGCTCTGAACTCAGAATGCCATCTAGTGCAGTGCAGTATGGTTTTTTTAAGTAAATGAGATGAGGCAGTGTGCATAGAAACATGGGATGATAAAATACAATTGAAATGAGTTTTAGCTCTTGCCTTCAGGTAGTTCAAGGTCTTGTCTGTAACTTAAAGGATGGAGGGCTGTTGATCTCAACTTCGTGATCAAATAACTAGCTACTCAGTGTTTCTTCCCTTAAGCCTCTGCTTTTAAAACTGTAGCTCCTTCAGTGAAGTCAGAGGAAGATTCAGACAGGGAGGCAGAGGGTGGGTGGTGACCCTGAGCAGCAAAGGAGAGGGGAATGACTCCTCTCCTGGCTGCCCAGGCAGCCAGCCGGCTGTGCATGGCCAGCGGCCTGGGCCACTACTCACCATGATGGCAGTGGTACCAAGGCATTACTAACCTCCTCAAGCAGTGCCCAGCATGTGGGCACCTGTGTCTGTTGGGCTGCTCTGTCTGGAACAGGCACGTTTGTCTTCATTTAAACCTGCAGGAACTGGCATTATGGCAACAAAGCATTGTCCTTTCCCCTCCCCTCCCTCTCTTCACACACTCACTAGAAAGAATTTATTGCTGGGAAGAGAGCTGGAGGTCAAGGAAGGTTCAGGGAAAGAAGAGGCCTTTAGAAGTATTACAGCTGCTGTTTTTGCAGCAAGCGGCATGTAAGCTGTTTCACATTCAGTGTTGGGGTACATATAGGAAACACAGTGAGTTCTCATCGTAAATATTATTGTTGCAAGAGACTCAAGTGGTTTAGGGTTTTCCTTTTGTTTGAAGGTGATCAGAACCTCTGAGCAAAACAGCTAGATTCCTCTGAATTTGTATTCTCACCAGCCTAGAAATAGAAGGACATCCATAGTGTCCACATGGACATAGCACAGTGTTTAAGTAGAACGCAGTTTGCAGGGTCATAATATGTGGCCTAGCTTTTTCTGAAATGCATTCACTTAAAAACTCTTGCAAGCATACAGTTTTGAGTAGTAGATTTAGCCAAGATTGCTTTTAGTTTGCCTTGTAACTCCTCCTAAATTTTTGTCTTCTGTGGTTGGTATCTGCCAGCCCTAACTGCACAAAGCTTTACTGGCATACACAGGGCAAATGGCCAACTAACTGCTTATAGATTGGAAATTGCTCACATGCAAAATGACATCAGATGCACCGGGGAAATGCTTCTGTAATCCTTTGTAACGGAAGGATTATGTATATTTACTGAAGCAATGATCTGTGATTCCCTGTGGTTTGGTTTGGTGTTTTGGTGGGGTTTTGGGGTTTTTTTTAATTTTTAAATTTTTGGGGGGAAGTAGGTACATAGATCTTAGTGGATGCTTCTGTTTGCTAGTGCTGAACTGTTTCCAAATAGTACAGCAAAAATTGGAAACGATGTTCAATGTGCACAGTCTAATCCCTGAATGTTTTTGTGTCTTAGTACATCCTTGCTTCAGTTTCGTAAATAGAAATTTGCCATTAGACAGCATCATTTTCCAGAGCTCCCACTGAGTCAGGCAACCCCCTCTGCAGCAGTCAGACCTCTTGGTTAACTGCTATAGCAAAACCAGTCTTCCATCTCTCCTTTAGGGATAATTTAGCTTTTAGGAGCTGATAATTGCTGGAGTATTTGGAAAAATGTCACTGATGGAGAAGACAAGGCTCTTCCCCTTACAAACTGGGGCACTTGGGACTTGAATGTATGAGGAAGAATATAGGAATAGTGTGTATACAGTAGGCTGTACAGTAGAGTAGAAATAGGAGATGAGATGGCTGCATCCACTAGGCCTGCATGCTTTTTCTTCCCCAGTGTCTATAAAGATTAGAGCAAGAGGTTCCTCTGCTTTGCAGTGGTATTTTACAGACAAGATGTAGTTTACAGGATCTGGTTTTCTGTGAAATCTTTCTGCTGTGCATGTGACATAGTGTTATCAGTGCTTTAATGGGGACCTAGTGAAATTGAGTTCATTTAGATATGGTTGAGGAGGCGCAGTGGGACTTGACCTGGTGTTTTTTGAATTTCTGAGATCTTCTTTCTAAATAAGTTTATGTGATGGCTTTAAATGCAACTACATGGTTATCTAGGTAGATGGCTTTCCAAATGTCCTTGTAAAGTAGAGAGTAAGGTTAGTAAGTTTTCAAGCCTATTCATTGTGAAGTTGTATTGCCTTGTTTTTTGCCAAGTAGGCAAAATTTAATCTTCGAATGTGGCAAAACCTTCAACACAGTGGATTCTCTTTTACTCTTGGGTGAAGAGTTGGGGCAGAAGTCTGAAGGAAAAGAGGAATGGTCGTTTTTCACATCGCTGATTGCAAGCGGATTTGCCAGTTTGTCATCCCTATTGACTGCTTCTCAGTTTGTTTCACAATGAAATGGGTGAAGAGTATTCTTGAAGGATGGTGTCAGGAGTAGAAATCACTGAGAAGGATGCATAGTGTACCTTGTGTGTCACATTATATTGTGCAGCAAATACGTGACATAACTGATTTGTCAGCTGTAACCAACCTGTGGATTACAAAATTACTTTCATTCTGGACGTGTCCCATTGTCTGAAAAACAGAGTTTCTGAACAAAGTAGAGACTTGTTGATAACATGAGTGAAAAATATTAATCATCCTTTCTTTCTCTCCTTCCTAAAGCTTGTGCAACGAGGAAAGAAACTTGCTGCGTATTCGAGAGAGAGAGAGACGGAGTCAGGAGGTTCTGGAGAACAAAGACCAGTTCTCCAAGAAGACTCCCCTATTTGCAGAACCCTACAAGGTAATGGTAGGCGCGTGCAGGGTGAGAGGAGGAAGGAGGGTTGGGGTGGAAAAGGAGGGCTGTGTCTTCTGCATTGAGTGTAGCAGACTTGCACGTAATACATGCAGACACAGCATCTTCCTATCTGCTTAACTTCAGTTTCTCAGAGTCTGCACTTAAATCTCTGTTGGTTGTGCAAGAGCAGTATGGACTTCGGGTTGGCCTCCTGTAATTTGAGGGAGAGTGCTCAGGAGCAGCTTGGCTGCCTGTCTGTCTGCAGCTGTGGTTATAAAAAAAAGGATCTGATGTAAGTGCTCCTGAAGAGTGTGGGGGTACCTGAAAGCCTGGCTTGGAGTAATTGATAGTGTCTAGAGGAGTTCCATTTGTTTGGAGAGATTTGCAGGATCAAGATGAACTTGCCTAACTTCACTTGTGGTGATATGTGATGATAAAGTTAAGATCCTGAAGAATGTCTCTTCTTGAGCTGGATCTCTTGGGGTATTTTTGAGATTTCTACCACTTTGTTTGTCTGTTGCAGACTAATAAAGAGGATGAGTTGTCAAGCCGAATTCAGAACATGCTGGGCAATTATGAGGAGGTCAAGGAGTTCATGAGTAACAAATCCTGTCAGAATCTCATAGGAATTCGCCCATACTTCCCTGGAAAGACCAGCCATACATTGCCATCTTCATTCCAGCACACGACCCGCCGTCCACCCGTGGGACCGATGGTTGTAGCACCTCGTCCTCCAAGTCACTCTATTCACTCTCAGAAGGCACAATCAGGAACAGAACCAGTTTCAGGTGTGCACAGCAAGAGTCACAGCTTCTCCAGCAGTGGGAGCCAAGGTCAAGGACACAACCGTCGTGGCCAGGAAAGTCAGGCAGGTTTTCAGCACAGTCAGAATGACAAGCCTGGGGATGGTGAAGGTCGTGCTCATGAACTGCAAGCCTTCCCTTTGGCACTTTCCCCGTTACTGCCTTGTTTGTTGTCTTCTCCAGTGGCACCCCTGTCACCTCTACATTCCAGCCAGCATACCAATTCCAGGTCACAGAGCAGCAGCAAAAGCCATGGGCCGACCTACAGTCAAACACAATCCTTTCAGGACCTAGTGACAGGATCACAGGAGAAGGAAAGTCAGGACAGCTCAGCCATTACCTTGACCAGCGCCACTCAGCCTTCCTCTCAGTCTTTTCCCACATCTTTGACATCAAAAGCCAGTGCAATGCAGCAGAAACCAACTGCCTATGTCAGACCAATGGATGGCCAAGATCAGGCACCATTTGNTACATTGCCATCTTCATTCCAGCACACGACCCGCCGTCCACCCGTGGGACCGATGGTTGTAGCACCTCGTCCTCCAAGTCACTCTATTCACTCTCAGAAGGCACAATCAGGAACAGAACCAGTTTCAGGTTTGCACAGCAAGAGTCACAGCTTCTCCAGCAGTGGGAGCCAAGGTCAAGGACACAACCGTGGTGGCCAGGAAAGTCAGACAGGTTTTCAGCACAGTCAGAATGACAAGCCTGGGGATGGTGAAGGTCGTGCTCATGAACTGCAAGCCTTCCCTTTGGCACTTTCCCCGTTACTGCCTTGTTTGTTGTCTTCTCCAGTGGCACCCCTGTCACCTCTACATTCCAGCCAGCATACCAATTCCAGGTCACAGACCAGCAGCAAAAGCCATGGGCCGACCTACAGTCAAACACAATCCTTTCAGGACCTAGTGACAGGATCACAGGAGAAGGAAAGTCAGGACAGCTCAGCCATTACCTTGACCAGCGCCACTCAGCCTTCCTCTCAGTCTTTTCCCACATCTTTGACATCAAAAGCCAGTGCAATGCAGCAGAAACCAACTGCCTATGTCAGACCGATGGATGGCCAAGATCAGGCACCATTTGAATCCCTGGAGCTCAAACGTCTCTTGGAGGAATACCATGAAGGACCCAATGAAGATCTCTCAGATTTGAAGGCAAAAGTCAAAGCCGAACTATCCAAATTGGAAACCCCTTCTGAGACTAGGGAAGAACCCGATGAAGATATCTCAGATTTGAAGAAAAAAGCCAAAGCTGAACTATCCAAACTGGAAAACCCTTCAGAGCCCATAGAGGTGAGTGCAGTAGTTGGTGATCTCTTTTGCCAGCAGGATAAGTTTAGCTGTGGGAGAACAGGTTGTCAAACGTCAGCAGCTGCTGGAAGCAATGACACCTGTACATGAATGATGCTGTTTGGAAGGTGCATTTTGAGTTTGGCTTTTGATGAGCTGAATGAGATAGCATCCTGTTTGAATGTCAAAAATGTGATGCTTGCTTTGTTTTTTCTCAGTGAGGCTGCAGCAGGTTTCACGGTTCAAAGGACTTACTCTCTGGATAGGATTTTTATTTTTCTCTAAAGCTTGTTAAAAATGAGAAGGAGAAAATGCTATGATAAGAAGGTCAGGTGATGATGCAGTTAATATATGCAGAGTGTCAGGACTCAGCCTGAGTGCTGGTGGGTGAAGGCCTCAAATCCTCACTGAATATTGGGACATCAGACAGTGTAGGGATTTCCATGGTCGTGTAGGACTGCGAATGCCGCATGATTCTACTCAGTAAGTTTGTAAATGTCACTGTAGACCCACAGGAAAATATGAATTGCTCTATTTCAGTTGATACAGCAAGGCTGAGGACAAGATTTGCCGATCAACAGGTGCAGTTTGGAGCACAATGCTGTTGCTGTTAAACTATTTAAAAGATGCGGTTTTTTTTGGTGTGGTTCTACCTGCATCTTGAGTTGTTTAGAGAACGTGTGCAGTGTGTGCCAGAGACTGACACAGTTGAGATGGGTTTGACTAGTCTGTTGTAGCTTTCACTTGACAGAAAAAGGAAAGAACCGTGGACAGAGGGGTTGGGAAGCCTTTTCTGAATATTTCAGAAAGCATCTGTCATCTACATTTGGGCCATGCTGGGAAATCCAATGTCTTCACTAAGAGCAGATACATTGTTTAGGAGCCTATTAGGAACTTGAGGGGAGAGGGATGACTGGAATTATAATTGCTTCCTAACCAGAAAGTTAAGATGTGGTTCTTTCCTTTTCAATTATTTTCATACAGCAAGATTCTTTGTTGTACTCCATCTGTTTTTGCTGACCCCAAGACTTGTCTGATTTGTCAAGTGTGATGGGGACAGAAGCCTTGACTGGTAAAGCAGTGGGAGAGGAGGAGCAGCATTGATGTACCTGTGCTGTCCAGCAGGCACAGCTCTTTCTTCCCGTGCCCTTTGGAGCCCAGCTGTGCCAAGGGATAAGCACGCCACCATTGCCTGCCTCATGGCTTGGCCTCCCATGACCGCACAGTCACCTGGTTCCCTGTTACATTTTGAGGGTTTACTGTGCTCATCCTTCAGCACAGACATTATTGCTATGCCCTGTGGGATGTGGGATCCCACACTGCTGACCTAAAGCAGCTGAGTGGGGATAGCTATGGAGATAGTTTTCAAATTGTATTTTGCCACCTTGTAATGAAAAGGAAGAGCATGGGTGGAGTCTGCTTTTCATGGAAAAGGTTGTGGATCAGTTATAAATGCCTGTAGGCAATATCTTGTGGAAAGTCAGTCAAAACTACATAGAGAACTTGTTAAAATTCTTTCATGCTGAGAGGCTTTATTTGCTTCCAAGTAGGTTTGGCATTGCACGTCACACCTCAAAACAAGAAGTTCTCTGAGGTCTGCATTTCCTTATTTGCTTAACCAGATACTTTACTCCTGGGGGAGAAGTAAACCAGTGCAGAGCATCACCTCCTGCATATCATATTGTCTTATTTGCATTACTGTCTCTATCTCTTTTCCCGTCCGCATATTTTTCTGTCATCTTGTGTAGCTCTGGTTTAATAGGAATTTCAGTAGGGCAACATTAACTGTGATGCTGTATGATAGATGAAACTTCTTTCTCACTTTCCATTGAGCATGTGAGTCTGAGTACAAATTCCCATGAAAAGCTACCATTGTGTGAGTACTCATGCTCCTTGTGTTAGATCTGTGGCAAAGTAAGGACACAATAAAGAGGGAATTGAAGATAATAAAAGAAATGTGTTTGCACAAACCAGGACCATTGTTTTAATTATATGCCAGTTCACTTTGAAGGTGTTAGATGAAGCATTTTGTGCATATGCTGAATGATACTCTTTTGATCTAGGGATCTTTAGGTAGTGGCCCCCGACTGTTGTGTGCATGGCATTTTGGATAACGACTCTGTAGACTCTAGTGAAACATGCATTACTTCACTTTCTGCTTATTTCAGTCTTGTCATTGTTACATTTGCTGTTTGGTCTTAGTGTTTTAACATCTGTTTGACAATAGTCCTCCAGTGCTGAAGGCTGGAGAGGGAAGAGCAAGAAACAGTGAGGTTGCACACCTGATGTGTGATCTGTGTGCTGGATGTACAGTATGAGAGAGGTGATTAGGGAGTGAGGCTGGCCTGGGTTGCTTTTAGGAAACATCCAGCCAAGTATGTTGCACACAGGTAAAAGATGCACCCAAAGAGAGGATCTTGGTAAGGCTGCTCAATGGTTCTTTGGCTGAAAGGTTGTCCTGCTTAGTTTTTGGTGAAGCAGGAGCTGTGAGGGGAGGCTCCTGCTCTGCCATGACCCTAATAGTGAATACGTCTAGACTAGCAAAAACTCTGCTGTTTTCCCCTCTTGCTCAAGGCAACTGGAGCACAACTTTACACATTTTATTTAAACTGTTTGGCTCCAGTTTACTGAACAGTTAAATGTCAAATACTTTTCTTCCCACGATTTCCCTTGACATGACTTAGGAAAGCAATTTCCTCAACCACATGTGTGTTGGCTAATTGAATTTCTGAGGCATGTTTCACCTGCAGCTGTGAATACATGATTGACAGCTTCTGCTCATGGGAACACTGAAAAGTTAAGCCTTCCAGCCCAAGTAGACACACAGTTTCTCTGCAGAGTGAATTAATCCACAGTGGATAACCATGCAGTGACTCATGTCGCTTTTGCACAGTGAAGCTGAACAGCTCTTTCCTCTCTTCCCCAAATCAAAACCTTTACTTTCAAATGTAATCCTTGTCTCTTTAAGGTATCTCTTCAAATTTATCGTGAAGAGGCTTAAAAATATAGCACACATGAAGAAGCTTACATGTATCCGCTCTCTTCATGTGCCATGTTTTACCTCGTCCTCCACCACCTAAACAAAGATGCTTTTAAGGATGCTTTTTTCCATGTCCTTAGGAGAGCTGCAACACCAGCAGAGACCCTTGTATTTCCTCCATTGACACAGTCTGTGATGTGTGAAAGGGAATTGGCTTGACAGCAGGGCTAAGAAGTAGTGAGCCTGGTTGGAGAGAGTGTTTATAAATCCTCAAGCATTATTAAGGGCAGAGTGTCTTGAGGAATGTACAGCCCCTGATGCTCACTGGAGAGCTGTCTTTGTTTTCCTGGCAGTTCTGTAAATGTTAATGCATAGTTCCATTTACTTCATGTAATGAGGCCTCACTGGACTCTCCCGCCTGTGAACCAGGAAGCAAATAGGGCAGCAGCCAATTTAAAATACCAAAACAACAACAAGAAGCAACAATGAAGAGGCCCAGATGTGTTAAGTCTTTTTGGTAATACTGTATTATCCTTGAAGTGCAGGGTATACACAAAGATCTGTTTTCAGACTGGGATTGCTGTCATTTGGGCTCTGTTTCTCTCAGTGAGCATTTATGAATAGTCTCCAGTTAAAACATGGTTATAGTGGTATAGTGTATAGTATATAGTTATATAGTGTAGAGTAATGACTAAATACCTACAAAGTTAGGATGACAAATATAAAAAGTCCATTCTAATAAATATTTTGGATGTCTTTGCTCCATGGCAACTGAGCTTTTCTACTGGCAGGACTTGTTAGACAGGTGACCCCTATAGACTAGAATGGTTTTTTTAACATTAAAAATCTTTAAAGACATATAGCACCATTGGCCTTACATAAGGAATACACGGTATTTAGTATTAAGCTACTATTGTTATCTTTGTACCAACCTAATTTGTATTTCTGATTTACTGAGTAGAAGGGAAATTGTGCCTTTTTTCCCCCCTCTCCCCTTTGTACTCCTTTTTTGGATTTTTTTTTCCACTTGCTTTGCACTAACACAGTTCAGAAGGTGTTACTTCTGTGTCTCCTCTACCCCTTTTATAATTGACATGCCTTATGTGAAGGTTTCCATGCTTCACTGCAAGCATTAATTTGACTTATTGTTGGTGTGTGACTGTTAAAGAAGCAGATCAAACATGAATGAGAATTTTTACTTTTTCTGACTGTTTTGGTTAAGGAAAGTTAAAAAACAAAAGTAGTAAACCTCAACATCACTATAAAATGAAACTGAGCTATCATTTCCAGTAAACATCCCTAACAACTTGCATATAAATATCCAAGCTGTGCAGTCCGTGGCCTTTCTGAGAACCCTTGGGCAATGTGGTAAGTGTGAGCTGAAATGAATTGCAGCCATAGAAAGGCTTGTTGTAATACTAAGCATCCAAAGATGCATCTTTTTGCTTGAGTCTTCTCCATGGTCCTTTTTGGCTCTCGGAAGTGAAAGCAGTTGGTACTTTCTTTGCTCTTACGTTATTATTTCCCTTCATTTGCTGTAGCAGCTGGGTTGCAGGTATATCCAGAGGCAATGAACCTGGTCACTGCTGTTTGGGGTGGCTGCATAGATCACAAGCAGTTTGGGAGTTTGACAGAAGTTATGAAGTGAGGTCAGGATTGCACACAACTTTTGCATTTTTAAATACTTAAACAGATTTTGGATTTTCCTGCTTTTTTTAACTTGATGTGTATGCAGTGTCTTAGGAGAAATGACAGTCAATCCCAGTTGACAGTAGGGAATTATATTTCAGTTCTGTGTTTTGTTTGGGGTTGTTACAGTTATACCTCCTCCATTGTGAGGAAAGGGACAGGCCAATGCTGTCGCGAAAGCCTAACCTCGCAAAGAACTGCAGGTCGTCAATATGCATGCAGGCCACGCCCATTGCCCCACCCCCCGGAACTCCACAGGGCTCCGGGGCACTTTTTTGCTTCTCCCCTCGGACTCTTTGAGCACGGGGAAGAAAAGGGAACTGTTTCTGAGCCCCCTCTGACTCTGACTCCCAACCCCGAGAATCCGTGGGTCCGCCGTGACCAAACTCCGTGCCGCTGCTCCCGCCCTCTCCCCAGCCCCAGTGCATATGCCCACCGCCCGTCCCGCACCGCCCGCCCCGCGCCGCCTGTCCCAGGCACTGCCGGCAGCGCTACACAGCGCAGCTGGGTTCAGCTGCAGCAGCGGAATGAGCATGTCCCGCTGGCCGCCGCGGCCAGCTCCTGGGGCACTTCTCTTTCCCATCTGTAGCAATGGAAACAGTAACACGCGCCCGCGGGGGGGTCAGTTCCCCAGCTGTGCTTAGAGTAACAGGGGACGGCGTGACTCCTGGCCCACCCCGTGGGGCTGGGCCAGCACTGCCCCACAGGGAGCTCCGGCACCGCCTCTCGGTGGGGCAGAGTCAGTACGCATGCGCGAGCGGCATAAATTCGCAAATGGTGGAATCAAAACTGCGATAAATTCACATCGCAAATGCGCGAGGTCGTGAAGGAGAAGTCGCGATATAGGGAGGATTCACTGTATATCTAAACTAAGCCAGAGCATGCAGGTGTAGCTATGCAAACAGAAAAAGCTACATGTTGTATTTGATTTAAGAGGTGAGTCCCACTGGATACAAAAGAGGTTTTTCCCTTGTGTGCCTCTCCTTTGGAGGAAGCCACGCATTTTATCCAGGCTGGAAATAAACCAGTAATAAAAGGCCAAAGCAGCTCTAATAGCTCACACAAAACATCCTCCACCAACCTGTTTGTAGATTTTTGAAACTCTACGCACCACTTCTTGCACAAGTGGAAAGTGCCGAAGGGACAGATGTTGCCAATTTGAACTGTACTGGGGGAAGGCAAATATTGCTAAGCAACGGAGGGCTTGAGAGAGCATTTTTCGGAGAGGAGCCAAGGGAGTTATGCCTGGGAGCACTTGCAGCTTCTCATGGCTCCGTGCGAGGGAAGAGATTAAAAGTTCTTTCCTGTCAGGACTGAAGCCGCCAGCACAAAAGACACCATAACCTATTGACACTGATTAGGGCTGACAAGGGAATGTATGAAAACAGGAAATCTCCCCTGCCATGTAGGAGGGCAGTAAGACATGTTCACGGAGGTAAGTGCACCAGGCAGAAGTGGCGCCGCGCTGAGCCACCTGTGCCAGGGCGGTGTCAGGACTTGGCTTCAGTGGGAGGAGGTGAAGCCCAGGCAGGCACCGAGCCCCGTGAAGGGTGGCAGGGGCCCTGTTAGGGTCCAGCTTTCATCTCTGGCTGTGAGCAGGTCGCTGAAGGATGGGCTGGCACGGAGGGGGCAGTTTTCAGTGAGTCTTGTAATTGCAGGGTGCCTTACTAAATGGAGTTAACTTCTCTAGTTATTGAAGGATGGAGGAGCTTGTAAACAAAACGAGTCTTAAAACAGTTGTGTATGGTTGTGCTCATCCCTGGCTAAGCAGCACTTCATAGCTAAGTGCCAGCCCAGAGGTCTTCCCTCTCTCTGGTGGTCCTGAATTCCACCAGAGATGTTTCCTCAGAAATCTGCCTGTTTCAAGCCTCTGAATTATTTTGGCAGTAGACCCCTGGTGGATTTTCAGGATTGTAACACAGATTTGTCATCTCGCATTGGTCATCACATTAACACTGTTTTGAGCACTTTTTTTGTCCTTGATCTGGTTCTTTGCACTGTTGGAGTGAAGGGAAACAGCATGTGCTTTGTGTAGTATTTCTTACTTAATAGGATCTTTTACTGGCTACTAGTGAACTTCAGTGGAAGTGGCATTTTGCAGCTTAAGGATGTATAAGAATAATCTGCATCAGCACAGTGATGCAGGTTATGACAAATCTGATGGTACTGCTTTTGCTTCCTCAGCACTGATCACAGTGCTCTTGCCCTGTACCTGTGCTGCAGCAAGAAGGTGCTACACTCAAGTGTTGGCCAGCTCTCTGGTTTTCACTAAGCATTAAAAGGGAGAAAAGTGTTCCTGCAGTTTGTATGAGCTGGTACAGTCCTGCATCGCAGAAGGACTTTCTGATGTTCCCTGGTAGGGCATGAGATTGCCAGAGCTTACCAAAGCTTGACTATACTAATATATTAGTTTTTGAAATTAATTCAGCAAGTAGTGTTTTTCTTGCCCTGGTATAGCATAGTCTGTTCTCTATCAGTTATGCCTCTTATACTTTTTTCCATGTATGCTTATTTTGTGTTTCAAAGTTTCAGGTCTCATTTTTCCATTTTTTTTGTATCTTAATGATGTTGCTGTCTGAATAATCTTTAATATCCCTTCTCACTCCCAAGCTTTAGAGGCCTGTTTTCATCTTCATGATGGGTGAGCATTTATTACTTGGACAATATATAAAGTAGTTCTTATTTGGTTTAAGCAACAGAATGTTTTAACTCCCACTTGGAAAAGTTGTATTTCTAACTTTTTGACCACCTGCTTTTCAACACGTCAGTTTCTCTGCTAAACTGCGTTAGCAGTGTTAAACTTGCTTGCCGAATTGTTCCGTTGGTCAAATGGTTCATAAATGTCATTTGATATTGAGGCACTCTTTTTGCACGCAGTCAGGTGTAGCAAATAGTGTGAGACATGATCTCGGCTGTCCATCATGCTCCAAGCAAATGATCTTTGTGCATTTCCCATCTCTGCCATCAGCCCAGTTGCCTCCACATATACCCAAACACATGGGAAACAAATTGCAGCCGACATGACTTTGTGTTTGTTTCAGCCCCAACAAGGGCTGATGCTTGGAAGTGTCCTCTGCCTCCTCCCTTCCCCCGTAACTACCTTCATCTAATTAAAGGCAATACTGCCGTCTATGAGTACTGCTTCTCCAGGATATTGAATTCAATCACTTTGGCCTTTCTGCCTGTTCTTGAGATAGAGCTTTTCTGGAATCGAAGGAGGAAGGAACAAGTTTGATGTTTGCTTTGGCTGCAAAGGAAGTAGAGCGCAGTAGTACTTGGCTTGTGGACTAATTTTTAACTGCTTATGAAACTTTACCTAAGCATCTATTACTTACAGAAACTCTACTTTGGGTGACTTGTATAAATGTGCATTTTCCTTTGAAGATAAATAGTAACTATTGGTATTCAATACATTACTGTATAGCTTAGATTATGCCACAGTCAGGGCTGGCTTATTAAGCTTCACTAAGTCAAATGTGTCCATTAAAAAAAAATTAAATTTTCAAATCTCTTTTTTGTTGCTTGAATTTAGAAAAAATAGTGACAACAGTACTTAACTTTCTCAACATCTCCCAAGAAAAGGAAAAAGTTTCTGTATTAGTATAGTTTTCAGAGAACTTATTCCTCTTGAATCAGAACCTAAATTCAAATGTTTGATTTAATGTACTATTGAATTGAGTAAACAAAGTGCCCCCAAAGGGAAAAGTGAATGAGCACTTCCCCGTGATTTTTCAAACTAACTGCTGTTGTATGTGTTTACAAGTATTTTTCTGTGTCGTTAGAGTGAGCACACTGGCAGAGTGACTGAACGTTTTACAAGTCTACTGTAAAATAATTCTGCATTAACACTGTGGTATATATTTCTTCTGAAGTTTGTATTTTTTTAAAATGGCTTAAGAAAGAACATGTAAGGGTTTGTTTTTTAAATATGCTTTGTGCACATTGCATTTTGAATAGCAGTATCTTATGAAGAGTGCTATAGGTTTGGCAAGATGTAGGATGAATTCATGTAACAGGAGACAACGTTATGTCAGATTTGGATCCTGCCCACCTACTGCTTCTTATACAAGGACTACTTTGGTTTCTTTCATCAGTCTGTCAGGTCAGGGCTGTTCCAACTAAGTTGCAATTCAGACTTACTTGGACACCATCTGTTCACTAAAGGTGAAAGGTGTGGTATTTTCACCCTGAATGTTTTCACTTGAAGTAAGCATTTTACTAAAGGTGCTCTTGGCTGTCATCTTATCTATTTGCAGTTTTTCTTTGTTAATCCTTGGCTGGATGTGCTGAAGGAACATCTGTGCTTTACCAGTGCAGAGGACAGGCTGACCTCCCTTACCTCCATGGAGCACTGTACTGCAGAGCAGGGTCAGCTCTGTTCCTGCCTCTCTTTGCTAATATAGTGTTTATGTTACCATAATGAAAACAAGAGGAGAAGCAGCGTGATATTTATTTTTCTGTTTGCTATGGTAGCAGTAACCCCTTGGGTATATCCTGCCCTTTCCTTAGACATTTCCTTAGACATTTCCTCAGAGCCTTCTGTGGTGCACATGTAGGGAAAAGCTTGTCCGGCTTTTTGGAGTTCAGGAATTGTGTCCAAAACTATTGTGATGTAGGGATGTTGCCTGAGAGAACATAAGGAACAAATTGTGGTACACATAGGTGTTGAGCCCAATCCATCGTGCTACAAGTTATGAAGCTGCCTGCTCACATCCCTGGAGTATTTTAAATAGTTTGAGTATTTAGCCATTGGTTCATGGTAACTTTTTGCACAAATGTTGGCATCATTTGAGCAATTTTATATGAAGCAAAATATAGGCAGTGTAACAGTAATACAGAAAATCTGAAAATTAATGTAGTCTTTTCCAGTTTGCTGTCCCAGTGCTGCTTCAGGAAAAGATGCAGAAAGCTTTTCTGTGGGCAGAGGTTGGTTTGTATATTGCTACTTCTGGTAACCATCTCTTCTTGTTTGCGTTTTAATTATAAGCCATTCAAACGGTATGTTAAATAAGCAAAAAAAAAAAAAAAAAATAGCTGCTTCTTCCCTCCAGATTATATAGACAAGGGGAGTAACAGTGAACTGACCTTCTCAAATACCAGCCAGGTGCTTTAGCTCAGCACCTCCTGCTTCACTTAGCTCTGCAGTACCTAAAGAATTTCTGGGACTTGAGAAACACAATCTACAGTCCATAATACAGAGTTTAGGGGATGATAAAAATGCTTTTTAAGGAAGGTTACATTTCAAATCATAACAGAGGCAAGTGTGTTTTGTATGGATTTTAAATATTAATTGTAGACTAGTTGTTCTAGGCACAGCATGAGCAAAGCATGTCCTAGAAGTCTGTGTCCAGGCCTGGCCTCTGTACTCAGCTGGCAAACAAGCTGAGGGTGCTGTTGTAGGCTTTTCTCTGAGTGAGCAAAGCTGTTTGCTGAGGAGAGGATGGAAGTGTCTGGATGTGTGTTCAGATGAGTAATAACAAACATCTCCTAGAAACAGGCTTTCTGAACTTTGGACGCTTTTGCAGCCAGAAGTTTAAGTTAAGCTCCTTTCAACAGTTAGTTTTGTATACTGGACAGATTGACCTGGTAACTGGTGGACAAGCTTGTTCTGGCTTCCCATCATCTTTGGCAAGACAGGAGAGCTTTCCAAGAGACTTGTCCAACATTTGTCTCCAGGAGGATAACTTTCACCTGTGTATACATGGTGATAATATTGTGTAAGATGCTTTGCTGTCCCGACAACAAAACATAAAATCTAGAAATAGTCTTTTTGCATTTAGGTCAGTTGTAAAACAATGGTGAAAGTTGCCTTTGCACGCAAAAGGATATCCTGCTATTTTTTTCCCCACAGGTTAAGTTCTTTGGTTTAGAGGCATTTAAAAATATTTCTTTAATTTCTATTAAGGTTTAAAAATAGCGCATAGGCTCTTTCTGAGTTAAGAACTTCGCTTTCTTAAGGACAGATAAACGTGTATTGACAGGAGTTGTTCTTTTCTCTTGTGGAATATTGTCCTTAGATTCACTAACAAGTATCCCTTTATTCACAACCTTCCCACTTGCCTTCTCCTTTGATGCACTGTTCCTGGTGGCTGATACCTTCTAGCTCCCCTCTAAGTTGTGTGTTCTGTCCCAGGAAGCAGCACAGAGCTGTGCTGGGTGCTGGCCTGGGACTGGTGATGCTGTTCCAGGCTCTAGCTTGCCTCTTCAATTCCTTTATTTTCCAAATTTGTATTTGCAATGATGGTATATACAGGGAGGTGCTGTGGGTCACTGCTTTTAAACAAATGGACAAACAAAAGGTCATGGCTCAGAAAAGCAGTCCTGTTAAGTATTAAAACAGTGTGAGAGCCTGCATCTCCAAGTCGTGTTTGCTGAGTCAGTAAGAGGAGGCACACCAAGTGCCACCACTGCCTCCATAAATCTAACTCTACTTGTTTTCCAAGAGGAAAGTGTTGTTTGGAACACAACATTTCTGAGAGGTGGCAGCGCTTAATTATTATCCGAGGTGATCCCCAGGATGCCTCTCCCCACCAAACCCATCAATTTCCTTGATAGTCTTATCAAATGTAGTTACTGTTTTCTTATCTTTTGTTGTATCAGCTGTGAGTAGGCTATGAGTCAGGCTACTCAAATTGCTGTGAGGTGATATTTGAGGTGAGAAAATACTTGAAATCCTGACTTGCTGCCTCTTACTCAAATGCTTTTCATACTCAAAACACTTGAATTGAAAGATACCTTGTGTTTGTTCTGCAAGGAACGAGAGGACAGAGCCTCAGCCTTTTATGGACACAACACTTACAGATTCACATTAAGCAGCATTAAAATTATTTACTGGAGAGATTTTAAGGGGACAGTAGATAAGAAAGTTTTGTAGAATCAAGGTGAATCAAGATTTTTGAGAGCTACTATACAGATGATAATTGTAATGGGGAGGTGCTTTTGCGTGGATGTTCTTTAGAACAATTTACTAGTGAAATAATCAGACTTGGCTGGAGTCCTGGTCTGTATGGCTGTAGGCAGGTGATGCTGCACTTCATTTTTGTTTTTAGTTTGTTTTGATTTCAATTATAATATTATTAGATGGAAGTTAACAAGAAATGCACAAATTTCTTTCAGCAGCTCAAGATTTGTAAAGAATCCTTCATTAAAACACATCAACAGTCTGTTCCCCCAGGACACAAACCCCTTTGCTACTTCAGTCAAAGAAAGACAAAATACCTATTTGGGTTTTTTTCTTATGCTGTTTGAACACAAGGAGGCCCATGCATTTATTTTTAGATTGAGCAAAATAATCCATCTCAGAGTCAGAGAAGCGTGTAAAATCTTTAAAGAATGTTTTATTTCCTCCAGGCGCCCACGCAGGAACAGGACAGTACAACCATTGTTTGCTGAGCATTTTGATGTAAAATGCTTAAATTGCCAGGATCATTCAGTGTCAGCCGAAGAGAGTTCATGGGAATGATTTGATTTGTTTTCAAACCTGAGACAAGAGCGGTAATAGGCTGGAGCTGCTGTCTTCACTTGAGCTGGGCTGCTGGGTTGACTTGGGGCAGAAGCAGGAGAGTGCCTGATGGTGTGGCATTTTTTTTGTGAAATAACTTCAGCGTTGCCTTGGCAAAGAGGGGAGTGGACTCAAATGGGTTAAGCGTGCTTGTGAAACTGTCTACAGGGAACTTGGCTGTGTGCAAGCTGCTGGTTAAACCCGGGTGCCCACAGAGGACCTGAAATAGCACACAGAGAAATTATTTCAGAGGGCTCCCATGGACTTTGAGACTGATGGATTGGATTTGTAGTCTACAGTGAAGTCTTGTGACTTAAAGCAAGCAGCATAAACACAAATCTGAAAACAAATTCATTTATAGTGTAGTTCTGAAGATTTTTTTTTCTCACTGGATGAGGTAGGGTCCTTCTGTACATTTCAGTGATTCCTCAGCATTGTTTTAGTGGGCATAAAGCAAAAAGCATAAATGGGTTTTGTTTTTCATGAAATACAGAAGTGAAGCTTAACACTAAGCTATGTCAAGCCGGTCTACTTTAGCTTTGCTTTGATTTGCTGGAATTATTCTAGTCTCACTCCATGATGTTGAAGAGCTTAGTCAGTGAGCCGGGAGACACAGGATGTGTTGCTAGTTTCTGCTCATCCCTCATAGCTAAAACTCGACCCAGCTGGCTACCTGAAGTTAAGCACAAAGCTCAAACAAATGCATCCTCAAATGTGTAGTTTTTTACAACTGCTGCATTTCATGTACCTTGTTGCTACTTTCCACAAAGATAATCTGATAGAAGGTTTTTATAAAATTTCAGTTTTCTTTTTGTCCCTCTGTATTCTACCACCTTGTGTATTTTTTGTAGTGGTTGTCGCGTTACTGTTGAAATGGGGTGAATTTTCTTCTTCTGTGCTAAAAATGATGTCTAGTGGTAATTTTTAACCTCCTGTGAAAATTAATCCTGCTGAGATAATTACCTTCCCTTCTCACGGGTTTGTCCTTTTCTGACAGCAGCTTCCCGAATTTCCCTGAACAGCTCGAGCTGCTGTTAGAAGGACTCTGCTGCCAAATGCATAGTACCTGTATGTTATTTCACAATCCTAATAAAAAATGGCCTTTTAAATCTGTAACTATAATTTATGAAGCTAGTCATTAAGGACATACTGAGGGCTGTACAATTTGAGATTTTAAACAAATTATGTCTATGAAGATTTCATGATAATAATGAAAGTCCCTTTTTATTGTATATTCCTCAAATAAACATTTTTGAACTTAATACATAAATTACACCAAGAAAAACCTAAATACATGCAAGTATTCCCACACTTGCATATGAGGACATTGTGAAGTCAGGGAAGAGACGATCTCATCCTTAAAATACAGTTTGTTTTTAAGTGTTTGCACATTCTTTAAGCTGATTTATTATTGACTTCATCCGAAGATCACAGGCAACAGTGCGAAGACCTACACGTGTTGGTAAGTTTTAGCTCAGACTCCACGTTTTTCCTTTTAAAAATACAGATGCTTTTTGCACGAACTTTAAAAAAGAAAAACCAGTCCCCACAAATTACTGAACCTGAAAGAAATGACAAGAAAATCGTGTTGCATCTCTCTTACTTGATGCAATTTTGCTGCTTTTGTTTGCTCTTCATTACTGTCTCTATTTTTCCTGTATAGTCAGTCAGTTCTCCAGTGGTTTGCAGGGGTCTTTTTTTATTGCAGCAGCTGTGACAGTGGTTTTCACTTTGTATATTCTTGCAAGAAAGCTCTTGCTTGCAAATGCAGGTGACATATCTGAGTCGTTTTGACTTTCAAGTGTGTGTTTTTTTGGGTTAACCACGTGCCCTTTGAACCAGATTCTGTGGTTGCTCCTGAATGCCTGAAGTGTCGCAGATGGCGCAGGAATAGTGCAGACAAATCTGTGCTGTCTGGAGCTGTGCCTTCCCCTTACTGTGCATGTGGGATGCTGTCACTGTGGTGCTCTGTGCTGTGGTTCCCTGCAGAGTGCCCGGGGTTTGTTCTGTTCCCAGCTCTGTGGGCTCTGTAGCCCCACAACATTGCACAGAGGAGCCAGCTGGCTTAAAAATCTCTGCTCTTTGTGTATGGGCTCTTGCTTGTCTCGGTCTTCCACTAGTGATGTTGGGTCAGTATTTGCTTTTGAGTTCATGTTCCCACAAGTCAAGGAACCCATCTGCAGACAGGAAAAGTTGTCATGGTGGCAGGCAATGGCTCTTTGGCTTCTTCCTCGGGATGCAAAATCAGGTTCACCTAAGTGACTGTTGGTGCCAGAGCTGAGAAAGTTGCATTATGTTAGAAGAGGTGGATGCTGATAGAACCTGTGGTTGAAAGTGAAAATGTGGTTTTATGCCCCAGAGATCTGTTGAGATTGCTAAGTTTCACCAGCATGCACGTCAAAACCAAGTCATCATCGTTCTCTGTTTTTTTCCAATAGCTTTAGCTACAAGCAGTTAAAAAGCCCTGACCCATGGTTCAGGGAACACAACGCCTTGGATTAGGTTAGTGCATGTGGGAAAGTACAACATCATGGCAGAATCTTAGCTCTGAGTGCTTTTTAGGGAAAAAAAAAATGATGGTAGTGAGGCGTGCATTGATTGCATGGGAGTTTTTCTTAGCGTCTTTTTCATAACGCAAAATACTAATTTTTTTCAAGTTATTTTCAAATTATGCAAGTACTGGGTGCAATATAAGAGACACTTGAGATCTGTAAAATGCAAAGAATTGTAACACTTCTGTTTTGTAATGTGGAACATCCTTGGCAGAGAATTTGCTTGGTGTGTAGTATTACAATAGTGTGAAAACCTTTGAGTGTGCACATTTGTGTTGATCAACAAGATGATTTGAGCTTCAGACTTTGGCAGCCTTTTTCAATACATGGCAGAACATGATTGCATCCATCATCAAGATTAGTAGAGGCTCTGTTTAAAAAAAACATGTCTCTTTTGTTGGCTGGGTCATTTTGAAAACATGCTCTGTATGTGTGTGCATCTTGCATCTATCTCAAGTACGGAGAATATGGATGTTTAACTGCACAAAAATGCAGGTGGAAGGTTGCTTTAGGAATAAATTCGCGTGCTATCGCTAGCGTGACTTATATGCGAGGAGGGGAGCACATCTAATATGCAAGATCTCCTCCTGCTCCAACTGGTTAGGCACAGATGGGTGAAGTGAGGACAGAATGATAGCTTTCAGTCTCATTTTTGCCCTACCTGTGGTTTTTCAAAGTAACCCTTCACGTATATGCAGTTTTGTGATCTTTACTGCATTTAAGTGGCAATGACTGTGCAGTTGACATGAAAAAATAAATTTAAAACTAGATATTTCTATTCATGTATATTAAAGTGTAGTGTTAAATGAAAAGCAGCTGTAAATGTGAATTTTTGTTTCCTTTTGGATGTTTTAGCATGAGAGCAGAAGACCTATGCTGATACAGGTATACCCCCTCGTTCACGAGGAAGGGGACAGGCCAGGGGTCTCACAGAAAGCCAAACTCGCAAAGAAGTGCCGGTTGTTAATATGCATGCAGGCCATGCCCATTGCTCCACCCCCTTGGCAGTCCGGAGCACTGCAGACAATTTTCTGCTTCTCCCCTCGGACTGTCAACACAGGGGAGCAAAGGGAACCGTTTCTGAGCCCCCTCTGACTCAGGAGACATCCCCCCCGTCCCCCCGAGAATCTGTTGGCTTCTCCGGGCTGCTGCGGCCGTGCTCCACAGCACAAACCCTGTGCTGCGGCTCCCCCACCTCAACCCCAATGCACGTACCCACGGCGTCCCGGCATGGCATCTCGGGCCGCCGGGGCTGCTGCGGGCTGCTAAACGCCAGGCTTAGCCGGAGAAACTGCGCACCCTCCCTGCGGGGGCGGGCCTGTCCCGCCTCACAGGGAGAGCCAGCACCCCCCCTTGGCAAAGCAGAGGCACAGCGCATGCGTGCTCTGGGGGACCTCGCGGACCCCGGAAGTCGGACTGTGAAAAAATTGCTTTGCAAATGGGCGAGGTCGTAAAGGAGAAGTCGCGATGCAGTGGGGATTCGCTGTAGTTGCAGTGGCAAAGGTCTCATTAGGAAACAAAGGAAATTGGCAACAGAATGAAGGGCATGGAACTCGTAATTGGCTTTTCTCATCCTTGCTGTACCACTTACTTGGAATTTCTCAGTACTAATAACTCAGTCTGGGAGCAGGAAAAGAGCAGTAGCTGGTAGACTTCAGCTACACACACTTCATGTTTTGATTAGGAGGAGATACCAGGCGGCATAGGAAATGCACGTATGCTGTAGCTGTTCCTCACCTACACTGCCTGGGTATCCGCAGGCACCAGTTTCACCCAAGATGAAGGATACAGAGAAGCAAGGGGCTTCCTTGTGCTCAGGATGTCAGAAGGGCATTTTCAAATGGGCTGTGATAGCAGACGCATGCAAATAGCAGAAATAAGCAGTTGAGTGGAAATTACTGAGATGAGAAGGAACAGAAAGGTCTGCAACACCTTAGTGCTTGCCTGAAAGGCAGCCCGTATCCATTCCTGTCTTCATCTTTGCACACTCTGTGTGCTGTTACTGCCACTGGCCTTGTTTGAGCCCACATATCTCAGTGATGTCACACAGTGAATTCTGAAATAACGCTTGGCCAACTCGCTCTAGGAGGTAATTTTTTTGGCATCCTGCTTGAAACTACTCTGCCACAGCCTCCTGATGAGGCAAGCTATTTCAAGACCAGGGAGAAAGCTTTGGCTCCCCACACATGAGAGCTGTGCAGTCCTTCAGCTCCACTCAGCACACGTGGCAGAGTGGGATAAAAATGTGTGCTATAATTTTTAATGGAATACCTTTTAAAAAAAGAAGCAACCTTAAAAGCTCTTCAACCCCCTCTTCATTACAAAAAAACCCCAAACAACCAGCTTATTCTTTATAGTATCTATGACTCATGTATTATCACAGCCACTGTAGCATCTTGTTTGTGTGCCTGAAGTTTCTTTAGGCAATTTAGTCTGGTTTTGGGTGATTACTACTGTCCTGATTCCCTCATTCATCTCCCTAAAAGAGCTGTGTAAGGCTCAGGGCATGAGCAGAGCTATGTGCTAATGAATGTGTGTGGCTTTTTGGAATTTCTCTTGAAGAGAGGACTTGGATGTATTTCTGAGAGTTTCCTCACACAGTTGCTATGCAGCTTGAATTGAGAGCCTGCTCAGATTTTAAATTGTTTTCTAAATTAAGAGCATACTCTCTTCTTTTGTGGGTATGTGCACCTGTGCATTTTTGCAGGCCTGTTGTAGTAAAGACAGACTAATTCCTCATGGAACTTCTAGATCTTTTTACGTTTGTGTAGAGGCTTGAAATTATATTTACCCCAGTCCTGAAGTCCTTTTCACGTTTGTGTAGAGGCTTGAAATTATATTTACTCCAGTCCTGAAGTCCTTTTCAGATCATGATCGTTGTAGTAGTGAACTTTTCAGTGACTATTTTCCTTCTTTTTTAGTTTTAAATTAGTATTATGTATTAATATTTATTGTAATTACATAGGTATTATTGCTGCAGGGTGGTACCCATTATTGTAGCACAGCTTCAGTTTGGATGGGAACACTAGCTTTAAAAAGCCAAACCAAAAATTCAACTACTCGACAGTTTCAGATTTCCTGTGATTGTTCTTGACTTCAACCATCAAAATGTTCTGAGTGTGACATTCAGAGGTGCCTGTGTCATTCCCAAACTGAAAGTGAGTCTGAATGTGGCATGAGGAAATCCTAGCTGGAGATTGTACAGATGTCGGTGTCAGACAGCAAATATGCACGAGGCTTAAATGGAATTTTCTGTGGGGAACACATTACAATGTTCCCAGGAAAGACTGTAAAACTGCAAGTGGCGATACAGAGCACCATCTAATATTTGATCTCCTACACTCGCAGTCCTCAGTGGAGTTGATCTCATTTCAGCGATTTCTTTGGCCTTATGGCTTTTTAACTCTTCTTGGAGCAGCAATGTATTTTTCCTTTTCCCTAAACTCTTCTCTTAAAACTGGCAAGGACATCCCTTGCTGCTTGGTAGTAATTGTGGTGTAATAGTGGTGGTTTAACAGGTGGGAACAGAGCCAAGATATGACTTGAAATGGAAAAAAGTGCCAAACAAACCACAACAAAGAGTGAAAAAAAAATTAACTCAGCATGCAGAAAAGCCCAGCTCCTTCAGGTGCTGGATGTGTAGCTTTTTAAAAGACAAGGAGTCCTCAATCACTGCAGCTGGGATGGAGTGAAAGGGGGTGTGCACTACAGGTGCATGACTGCTTGGGACTGCAGGCTTGCCATGGAAGTGACAGTCACAGTCCTACCTGAGGGCAGGAGGGTTCCCTGTGCAGTGAGATGTCTGACCAGTTTTCGTGTGGTTTTGGGATTGTGCGTGTCCTGGATGGTCTGTGACTGTAAACTCCAGAGCAGTCGTTTCATCATGTATTTGATAATAATGTCTTAAACCTGTATCAATGGCAAAGCCTCTTCAGGCTGATCAGAAAGAACTTAAGGAAGGGGTCTTGTTTGGCAAGGATAAGAGAGGTCCAAACTGGCTGTTGCAGATACTTTCTCATTCTCAGGTTAATTAAACTCCACTTTTGTTATCACTTACCACCTCATAAAACTTCAGTTTATTTCACCATTTCAGAAACTTATTTCTTGTAATCAATCCATTGTAGGGAGAGTTTTTGAATATCTTTTCTAGGCAGAATCTCAATTTCTTATCCATTTTGTGAGAAGGGTATTTACAGTGATGCTCTCATGGGATATCTCAGGAGTTTCTGAAGCAGTTTGCTAGTTGAATACTGCTTTTCTGTGCAGGGAGATGCGCGTTTCCGTATCTGCTGTTCACCACTTACTGAATTAAAAAGTAAATAAGGTTGAACTGCCTAAGCTCGCTGGACCGAAAAAGAGGAAAAGAGGTGCCTTTTTGGCACCATGAGACATGAAGTATCCCAGTCTCTTGCTATGTGGTAATTCCCTGCCATTTGCTCTCCCTCTCTCCTCCTCCTGCCTGCTGTGGGATACCTCTGCAAGCCTTGCTTTCACTCATGTGACTCATCTGGCCATGCCTTAGCTTCTGTTTATTTGGATGAGTAAGGTCAGAAGCAGCTCTCTATGCATGATTTTCTGAAGAAAAGTCAAATCTTTGTCAAATGAGCACTGCCTCGACGAGAGCTTTATGTAGACTTAGACAAATAAGATTGCAGGGAAAAAGCATTCCTTACCTCCTCTTTTTCCAATGTAAATAGTGCAGAGTGTGGGAAACAGATGACTGGCCTTTCTGTGAGAGGGCCAAGAATGACACTTTTTGACTTCATTGTAAAGTGTTTGCTTGTTTGGGGGAAGAACCTTCTCATTGGGCACTGTAGCTGCTACCCTCTTTCTTTCATGTGAACAGTCTTCCTGACCTTTCTTTTTCAGCAATTGCTCCAGTCACTGGGTGCTTCCATTGAATTTCTTGTTTATAAGCAAGAAACTGGTCTGGGATGTGCTTTGCCCATAACTACTACTCAGCAGTAGTTGTTTCCTGTTTGAGTCTCATACCAGTTAGGAAAGGATGTGTAAGTGAGAGACTTTCAAAACACCTACCTTGTTAGTGGATGAGAAGCTGGTCTGTGGAAAGGAAGTGGTGTTTCCCATGCTCGGCTGGCAGATCAGTGTGTAGAAGCAGCTCATGTCCTACTGTGGAGCATCCCTCCTTCCCAGAGAGAAGCCTGAGTGCAGCTCCAATGGTAGCCCCAGCCTCGGTTTATGCCTGAAGGATTGTATAGGTATTGTTGAACCTTTATCCAACTGTCCTGTGGGATTGAGGTTGACAAGCCAGATATATTAATATAAATATGTAATTTATTATAATAATGATTAGGAAAAAAGCTTAATCAGAATTATATGCCACACAGTATGGGAGCTATAACAACTACTACAGTGCACTATGAAGCAGTATTAAAGCAATTGTATTAAAGCTAACAGAAACAGTTGTTATGTAGAGGTTGATCTTACTCACCCACACCAATGACTGTGGACAAATCTCTTTTGCTCAGCCTTGGGAGTAACCTTGGGGGGTGTCCCCACTCAGGGGCGGAATCTCTGCACAGATGTACCAAGAAGGGATATGATGGAAGACCCTGCTGGGTTTTGGCTTTTATAGTATAAAGTGTTGGACTGTCGATCAGATGTCTTCAGGCCAGCTATGTCAGCTCAGCAGCTTTAGATAAATTATTAGTAGTATCACTTGTTTGTTCCTTCATGGGGTACTTGATCAGGTCTTCATCTCACTATCTGGATGTTTAACTTTGGTTTTGATGAGTCAGACTGGATTCAGCATTATTCAACACCAAAAGAAACATGACGCCCCCTTCTCCATTTACCACTGGTAGCTTTGCAAATATAATTTTCCACTGGTAGTATTGTTCAAGTTGGTTTACCCCATTCCAGGCGGTGTGTCTTGCCAGAATCACCCCTGGCCTTGGCTGTGCAGTTGCCCTCACACCCACGTCCCTGGAGAGCAGGAGGTGTTTGATGTGCCTGTCCCAGTCCCTGCCTTGCCCAGCAGTACCCACGTTGCCTGTGTGTGGCATTGCCTGTATGCAGGGAGTGTCTTGCCAGGAGCTGCTGAGTTAAAAGCAGATTTATGTGTCTGCACAAGCTGCTGCAGCATCTTCTGTCTGTTGAATAACTGGCAAATAGACAAGCATTGCTATTGCTTTGTGCTCTACCCCAGAACATTGTTGTGCCTGGGCTCATGAGCCTGGTTGAAGACACCTGCAGGTGCTGCTGTGTTGTTTCCTGGTCCCATTCCCGTGGGGTTGGGGGAGTGCCAGAGCACCACAGGGAGCTGGCCTCCCTTCAGAGGGCATCGCCACACTTGTGCTGGGGAACAAGGGCCTCTGCCAGGCAGTCATGTGTGGTCACTGCCCAGGCTCCAGTGAAATGGGTGGGGGAGGTACAGGGGCAGTCCCTGGTTCCAGAGCTGTGCTATCTGCAGGCTTTGCTGGAAATCACTATGCTCTCTCTACCCAGTGGTACATTCAAGACTTTATTCTAAACTACACAAGTTACAAATTGTATTACTTCTCTATTTTTTAATGGCAGTTGTTGTTCCCGACTGTCCAAGAGATGGCCAGGTGCATGATTCCTCCCCTTAAACCCAACTCTGCTTTGCTTTCTCCAAGCTTTGAACTTTATACTGGCTTTTTTTCTCTGGTGTGCGCACATGGATTCAGAGAAGAATGCGAATCATGAAACGAGGGGAATCCTGTCAGCTGAATGAGCACCATTGCTCAATGCGCTCTGTTTCACTTCCCTTCTTTTTCATCTTCATTAGACTATATCTTCTATTAAAGATCTGATAACAAGGGGCTTTTTAGAAGTGCATTTTTAAGTGCCTTTCTGATGGAGCTTTTAATCCTTACTAGCATTTTATTATTAATGGACTTCCGTGAAATTTATAAATCTCTTGGTAAGCAAATTTTCATTGCATACATACTTGTCTCATGTCAGTTTATAAAAACCCCACACAAACTCATGCTGCTTCCCTCTTTCTCATTACAGCAAACCAACTCCATTGATGTGCAGTCCATTGAAGAAATTTTGAAGGTACATGCTCTTAAGTAATAGATCTCTGTCATAGCTTATATTTTGCATGCGTTAAAGCAATGGCTGGGGAAAAAAATACCATCTACTTCTATTCACCTAGTGCATGAAAGTGTGTTTTGGCATGTGCTGAGGACAAGTAAGGATAAAAATCAGCTTTGAATACATCTGGAATTGTAAGATCAATCTTTCTATCATTATGTGAGTGTAATAGTCTAGTGCAGTTGAAGAGCCAGACTGACAGATCATGTGAGAAAGCCAGACCTACTCCTTCATCAAGTCAGGGTTTGCCATTGCTGAGCACCCTTCCTCCAAAGGCACTGGGCAAGCTGCCTCATGTCCGTGCTGCCAGGCCCAGCAGTGTGGCCCTGAGCAGGAACACCCACCAGTGTCTTTCCCACCTACCTGTGCATGGCAGTGCTGCTGGGATGCTGCTCCTTCACTGTAATTCCAGTACACTTGTGCAAAGAAAAAGCCAGATCTGGTGCAAAACTGTGCCTGTAACCTTGTGTCAGAGCTGGCTCTGTGGGCAGCATTCAGGCTCCCGGTGCCTGGGTCTGAGTCTCTGTCACCCCTTCATTGTGCATGGTGTGAAAATGTCCTGTGATTCCCAGGCCAGTGGTGCTGATCCTAAAGAGACGGTTCCTGGATGTCGAATGCTATTCTGAGATACTGAAGTCCTAGTGGAGGTGTTTGGTTTCTGCAGTTCACTTCCCTCACTGTTGCTTCAGGTTGCAAAATCTTGATGCCTCGATTGCTCTCAAGCAGCTGCTGTTGGGGCAGCGTTGTAGCTGAAGGGGAGCTGTGCACAGGGACTTGCTGGCTACCCTGTGCTGCTTGGAGTTGCAGCATGAAGACTCTGCCTGGAAGTTTGGCATTTTCTGTGTTTTGCCAGCCAGTTAGGAATGTGTATCACTAGTTTTTGTAGCAACCACGGTGAGGCATGTGTAAATATGAAGAGGTAGATCCATGGGAATCTTTGAAGCGTGAAACTTCCTCTGGTGTTTATCAGCAAAAATCTTGATATCTGCTCCTCTCGATCTCTTTCTAGGAAATGACCCGCTCATGGCCACCTCCCCTGACAGCTCTTAATACGCCTACTAAAGCAGAGCCTTCCAAATTTCCATTCCCAACAAAGGTAAAACACTTTCTTTTTACCAGGACTTTTGATAAACCAGAAGAGAGCTTTCTGGCTCTTGTATGTGTTTTCATTTGATTTTGTCCCCCTTTCATAGATGAAGGCTGTTAGGTGGTGTGTTATGTTCAGAAGAAGTAAAATAATTTAAAAGACAATAGGGATGAATGACAAATGCTTCAGCAACTTATGCATTTGTTGTAATTTTGGTCTGCAAATGTAACTGCTTTTCAGAAACGTTTTAAGTATCTCTGCTGAAGCACAAGATATGTTTTTATTGTCAACAAAAAATATTTGCTGCCAGTGTTAAGCAGAAGTGTGTTTAGCAGCTCTTGTAAAATTTAGAAAATATTTCTTCAAAAATGCACATACCCCTAATGTGCTGGCGACATGTTTTTGGGGGTAGTAGCATGTATCATTTCTGTCCAAGGTAACTTATATCAGTCCGATTTAGACTCCTGGACACTTGGAAGTACTTTAATTATAGTAAGTAGTAACACATGGAAAACAAATCATCAGTACGCTGCTTTTAAGAGAGAGATCATTTATTTTATTCTCAATTTGCATTTTGTCTTCTCTTTCTAGGATTTGCAACCTGAGGGATCTGTAGCACAGGATCAGAGTAAGTAGAAATCCAAGGAAAACACACAGTAAGATGTGTATTGACAGATAATTTTGTGTGTCATGCATTGTGAAGAACATCAAATGTTTACATTGATTAACAAATGTGATATAGTCTGCTTTGTTGAAAAGTGATGAATTTAGAAATGGCTTAAGAGATTGTATACTTTCATTACCTAGAAATTAAGGCAACAGTTCAGGAGAAGACAAACCAGGTTTTGTAAGGAAACCCATTTGGAATGATGAATAATCTCGATGGCAAATAATTATGTCCTAGAAGCAAGTGACTAGTCTAATCTGGTGCTCAGAGACCATAGCATAAAATATGCTACAAGGGAGGCAAATAAAACCAACTTATCCATTTTTGATTTACAGAGCGGTATGGTGCACCTTCAGAAGCATTGCCTAGTTCTCAAGCAAGAACATCGTAAGTAACCAGATCCTGTTACCATCTCTACTGTGTAGTTAGTTAAAAAAACTTGGAATGACCTAAAATTTGGGTTACTTCATGATTCTGAGGGCTAAGGTTTTGTCAGTCCGATTTTTCCTGGAAAACTTCAATACAGGGAATTTTCACCAATAGAAATACTGTTTCATCATGGAATCACAGAATCATTTAGGTTGGAAAAGACCTTTAAGATCATCAGGTTCAGCCCTTAACCTAACGATGCCAGGTCCACAAAATCGTGTCGTGATTATGGTGACTGTTAAAACCAAACCAAAAATTTAGGAAAAAAATCAATTGTTCATGTACCAGGTTAAAGTTGTTTTCTTCTTGCTGCCCAGAACCACACTTTTGTGCTCTTCAACCTACTAACAATGCATCCAACTGATACAAATTATAAGGGGTACAAAATGGATCTGATCAATTCTGGATATCATTAATGAGGCCTGGAAGGGCTAGTAAAGCTACAGGTACAAAAGCTGTAAAAATGAGGGTGAAATTTTAAAGCAATCCCGTGATATAGCTTTTTCTGCAATTGCACAAGGAAATATTTTCCAAAAAATGTCATCTTAATTTTTATCTAAAAACACACATGCACACACAAAATAATATGAATTTTCTAAAATCCTCAATATATTCTTATAATGTAGTTAGTTGGAGAGTGGGGTGAAGATGAAATTTCTATAGTGTATTTTAAGTGTGTGTGTATATATGTATATAAAATTACCCACAATCAAGACAAAAGTTTTACATGGCAGGAAGGTGCCAACTAGTGAATTAATTTCTCCAACAGAAAATTCTGAGTTGTTGGACAAAATAGCTTAATACTGTCCTTGTAGGTGAAAGTGGTTATCTGTTAATTAGGTTAATTACAGAAGTTGCCTGAAAGCAGTTTTTTGTGGGCTGACATTAGTCTTTCAGGATTAACCTGGCCAGATGGCAACGTTGGTGGGTTCTGAGCCCTGAGTGACAAACACAAATCTTTCTGTGTCCGGAAGACTCAGGGATCTGTGTGCAAAGGAATTGCTGGACCATTAAATGCCTGTCAGTTCATGTGATACCTAAAGATTTCATGATATATTATTCCATGGAAGGCTGCAAACTACCGACTACAAAGCTTGCTCCACTTGTTTTACTTTTCATTATCATGAATTGTTTAATTAAAACCAAAACCAAACCGGGCTGGTCACAAGTAAGAGGAAGAGCGTATCTCCATATTGGTTGAGATTGCAGAATTTTGCACTCAAGCACTGTAAGATCTATTAAATATCCCTTTTCCTACTGTTCCAGCATGATGCAGAGGAGCCCTCACTCACTGAAAATGTGTGACAGTGTCTTTGTAAGCAGTCAGCTGCTCCCTTAATCTGTCTCTTATTTTGATTCTGATTTTGAATGACTTCTGGCAATTTGCACAATTAAAACTAGTAGTTTCAACTGCTCCAGGCTCTGCCTTCCTCTGCAGCTGCCCTACAACCGTCATCATTTTTTCAACTCTTTCATGCTGCTTGTAAAAATCCCTATAGCACTTTAGTCAGTTTTCTAGGGAGCAGAGAGAGAATAAACTTTTCCTGTAGACAAGAATTGGAAAAGACTCCTTTCTTAGCCCAAAGGGCCACAATTGGAAATTTAGAATGATATGTAGCTCTGTTCTTAGCCAAGATCACCTCTCTGCTCAGCATCCTTGCCAGGCACTTCAGAGCCAGCCCTCATCTGCCAGGGACATGCATAACCAACAGCTGACAAAGGCAGTGGAAGCAGGAGGAACAAGGTGGCTTCAGTTTATGTACAAAATGAAATCAAGTGAGATTTGCCCAAGGACTTCGTCTGCATCTTTCCCTTGAACCAACACATCCCTTCTTTTTCATGTTTGTTTTCTGTGCCACAACAGGGCTGGCTTTCTTTGCTGTTCAAAGTGCACGTGACTGTCTGAAAATTCAGCTGCCTGGAGTAGCTTGTGTTGCAAAGTGTGGCTGGCTGAAAACAAACAGCGTTTGTGCTGGTTAATTAGAAGTTGAAATCCCGAGGCATCTGTCTGCCCAAATTAGGCATTCAGCTTTTCAGAGCATGCAGGGTTTTCCCAGATGGCTTTCATTCTTGGATGCAGCCCTGAAGTTTGCACCTGGCTGCACTGGAATGGAAGCAACCCTTCATTTCAAAGGGGAGATGCCAGCTCATTCTTAGTGATGCGTCTTTAACCTGAGAGGGACCAGCCTGTGCTTTCACTGGGGTTGTTTGGCAAGTGATAATAATTTTTGTACCGCTTCTCTCTCTGAAAGAGCTCTTTTTAAGTAGCTTTACAGGGAGACTAATGGTGTATATATAAGCTGCATATGAACAAGTCCTGCAAATGAAAACTTGGCAGCTAATTAAAGCATTAAAATTATTAAGACAGATTTATTTTCTTTAGCTAGACTGTTTAACAATTTGTCGAAACCTTGTTTTGGGGAAAGCAGCTTTGTCTGTCCTTGCAGAAATGTGACTCATTTGAGGTCTTATAGTTGTTCCTTGGGCTAAAATTGAGCTTAAGTAGTTGCAGTATTCTTTTATACTGATGCATTTAATCTATCAGCAGCTTAGGTGAAAAGGGCAGTCGTTTTTATTACAAACAGTTAAATTTAAAAGAAGATCTAGGTAGTTTCTTTGCACATCCCTGTTCATGGCAGAGAGGTGGAACTAGCTGATCTTTAAGATCCCTTCCAACCCAAACCATTCTATGATTCTGTGATTATCCTCTTACCTCTAAAGGAAGTAAATCTATAGTCCACAATTCTTAAAGCAGAACAGACCAAAAATTCACCCAAAACCCAAACCACTTTCAGAACATTATAGTAGACTGGAAATTTCTTTGCCTTTGGAGGACTACTGACCTTAAGGAGTTGCAAAAGAAAATAAAAAGAATTCATTGAGATGCCAGTAGGCATTTGGCCAAAGTGCCCACCAGGGTGGAGACTCTATGTATTGTTGTTGTTCCTCTTTTTTTCCTTTTTTTGTGCCTCATCTGTCTGACAGTGAGCTTCAGCTCTAGCCCATGTGCAGAGTTTGCACATGCAGGATTGCTGCAGGCTGCAAGCTGTTCGCCTTCTGTAGGAAATTCAGGGGTCTGGTTTTCCAAGGTGATGTCTCATAGTGTTTCCCTTCAGTGTTTATTCTAAAAGAAGAGGCAAGAGGTGATTTCCACTGAGAAGGTGTGTGACGAAATGAGGCAATAGAGGATGGTAACAGGGGAATGGCAGTCAAAATGCCTGAACAAAGAAGGTGCCAACTTTCTCCACCTTTTGTCAGGGTGATGTGGTTCACTGGGAGTTGTTCATATTTATGTTCTGACTATGAAATGTGTTGTCATGAGGAGTGGAAGGCTTATTTTTCATGTTTGGCCATAAGGTCCCTGTGAGAAACTGTTCTTAGTTTGAAATGCAGTAGAAATAAACAAGAGTTTTGATGTGATTGATTAAATTCCATGTCTCAGTTGTCAAGCTTTTCATCCCATTTTTGGAAGGACTCTTGAGTAATTCTCTGGATTGAGGAGTCAGATGCCAGCTAGTTCAAGATATGGATAACTATACTTTTGAATAGCAGGAGTTTTGTGTGACTATTTTCCAATGTCCATTTGGGATGCCTGCATGATTGATTGCCAAGGAGGAGGATAACAATTTAGGAGAACTTCGGGTGTCTCCCCACAAATCCTTCCCTTTCAGCCTTTTAAGGACCTCAGTGATACTATATTGAAATTGCAAATGGTAGTTACCACCTGTAGGCAAAGGACTAAGTGATGCTTCTGGAAGCATTAGCAAGCAACCTGATCTCTTTTCCAGCAGTAGTAAAACAGTGCTCAACCCTTAACTCAGAAACTGCTTTGAATATCCAAACTGCTCAATATTAGTCACTGCTGAGATGTGCAGAAGCATGAAGTTCATTGTGTAGAGAAAAAATAGGAGATAGCCTTGACTGTGGTATGTATTTACATCCACAGAAGACTTCAGCAGCAAAATGAGAAGGAGAAATATTTGCAGCCCCTGAGCACAGAGTGTGAACATGCACAGCTTCTGATGCAAAGAGGGTGCTTTCTGTCCCTTGGGGAGCCAGTGCAGGCTGAGACCATGTGAGTCTCTTCCTGGACGAGGATCAGACTTCTTGCCCCCTGCGGTCTTGTGCTACAGAGCCTTTTCTGAGGAGCATTCCCCTCCGGGAGCTTGGTCTTTGTTGTCTGTAGATGGCAGCCATTGCTAGGGACCTCCATTGCAAAACGTCCCAAGGTCACTTGGAAAACAGAGGGGGGGAAAAAATGGCATTTTAACCATTCATTCAGGTAATGACAGGCTTTAATAGATTGAGCATGCCAAATCTTCAGAAAGGATGTGGGAGGTTGGTTTGTTTTGGCAACCACAAACCAAATTTTTTTCAGTTTTTGCTGCTTGAAAATATGTCTGCCTTGGCTGATACTTATCTTCTGGTTGTCTTTCAGAATGCTCCAGGACGACCTGCAGCTCAGTGATAGTGAAGAAAGTGGTGACGACCAAGTCAGTTTTAGACATTTTATACACTAGGCACACAGACATCCCTTTAAATCATCACCACTTGTTGCCTTGTTTTGAGTTCTGTGAGCTAACCTTTCCTCCCCCTCTCCGCTTTGTTTTTGTGAACAAAACAGGTTGTTGAAAAGTCACCTTCTTCACTTGCTCCTCCAAGGTACAGGTTTGTTCCCTAACTACTAGCTAGACCATATCAGGTGAAAAACAAAACTACTTTTTATACATGGGGTAAATGGGTAAGGGTTCCTGGTTTCTCTTGTAGCTACAGGCCTTGGTTTCTGGCTGCTGTTGAGAGTTAGCTTTAGTTGTTTGGGATTTTCTGGAAAGCTCCAATTAGAAATTAATGATCCAGGCATGCTGGGTTTTGCCTATGAACCAGAACTGTATTTCCTCAATAGCTCCCTTCTTTACTCCCCTTCCCCTCCACCATATGTACATCACACTCGAGCTAATGGGATTTTCAGTTGTAGTAGCAATGGGTGATATGCTCGTCCAGTTTTAGTTCAGAAAGAAGCCCAAAACAGCAAAGCCGGTAAAGAACAGAAAAGGGTTAGGAAGACTAATTGAGGCTGTTTGAGTTCCTCCTGATAAGGCAGCTGATTGTAGGCAGTTCCTGCCCTGTATTGTTAGAAGCAATATTCAAGGCAGGCTGAACAGGCACATACCAGCTTTAGAGGAACAAAGGTGGTGAAGCCCAGAATTTTTCCTATAACGGAGCACTGACATACATTTTTGGCGCACAGGATAATGATCTACAAAGTCAGACTTGCAGAAGATCACAGCGATTTTTGGCATGATCTGTGTGTCTGCGAGCTCTTAAAATAAGAGTGTTCTCTCAATACCAGTCTTGAGTCAGCAAGGAGCTTGCCTCTAAATCATATAAATGTGTTAATACTGATGTGGGAAACTGTTTGAAAAGTAAAAAAATGAACAGTTTAATTTAGTAAGGTCTTTGCAAAACAAAAAAGTTGTGCGTAAGTGACAGCTCTCCCTTGATTCCATGCGCTCTCATTGTCAGTGTGGAGGAAAATGCTTGATTAGAGGAGGGTGTTGCAAGAAATGCTGCTGCAGGATATATCTGTTAATGAAGTGGTTACAGCAGCTTGACCAATTACAACAGATGAAGACGTGAAAACTTAAGGAGCAGAACAGAAAAAACAGTAACCATCTTGGAATATGTGGTTTTCTGTCTTGTTCACCTTCATTGGAAAATTTTTGTTTTGAGGGTTGGGACTGGTCAGTTTCAGTGGGGTTCTGTTTTTTTATTGTTTTGGTAGACTAAAGTCAGCTTCACATTGTAGCAGTGGCATTCTGCTTACATATTTGACTGGTCTGGAGTTGAAGGTTTTATTATTTCCAGTAAATTTGTAAATTCCAACTCCTTATTTTTTGAGTATTCCTCTGGCCTTCTCCCCTCTTGTCTCAGTGCCAAAACACAGGGTTTCAATTTTACTTTTTAATACTGCCATGTCAATAAAACAAATAAGTAACCTTCACCCATGCTGCTTTCTAATTTTGTCTCATGGTGGCCTTGCAGTTCCGTACAGTCGCAGCCCAAGAGTGAGACATCAGCACATTCCAGCAGCTCAGAGTCAGGGAGCACCAGTGACTCAGAGAGTTCCTCAGACTCGGAGACGGAGAGCCACTCGAGTGACAGTGAAGTGAATGACCCTCCAAGAGCACCAGCACTTGAGGTGAATGCAAATAAAAAGCAGAGGCTGCTTAACACAACCTCTTGCCTAAGACTCTCTGCTGTCTCAATGCAGTCAGGACAAGGAGACCTGAAATTCTGTCATTGCCTAGGTGTCCCCTTGACATCTTTGCTGCATCACCAGACTTTGCTTGCCCTTAGCTTCCCTTCTAGAATTTGTCAATTAAATAATCCCTAGTAACAATGTAATCAGAATTTCAGGTGCTTAACCTTGAAGTGTTTCCCCTTCTCCTTTGGCATCATTGTCTAGCACTCCTGGAGGAATCAGTGCCTTCACTGGCAAGACACAAGCAGATGAGAATCATGGCTGATCTGGAGTGCTTTGGGGTCCACCTCTGCCCATGCAGCATTTCTGGATGCTGAGTGTGTGGGTTGCTGCTGCCTCCCTGCAGCTCCTGTGCTTGAGTGACAGACTCAGCTTCTTCCAGGTTGCAGCTGAAGGGATCAGACCTGCAGGCAAGGCTGGAATGTGCTTAGTCTTGCTTCTGTTGAATTTGACTTAGATAGTGCTGCACTGGCATTTCTGAGGCTTTTATTGGGGAAAGCAGACAAACAGAAATTGGTGCCTTAAAGTTTTTTAATTGAGACCATGCATATTTTTAGAAATCTGCTGCAGAAGTGCTCATGTCCCGTACTTTAAAGGGGTTCTTCCAGCTTGCAAAACATTTTTAGGCCAGTGGCAAGTGCATGGTTATATCTGCAGACCCCAGATGATGTAGACCAGTCAACTGGCAGTCTTGAGGTACTCTTAAAAAGCCCAGAAAACTCAGAATTTATTTCTCCTCCCCTGCCCCAGCTCTAGCTTTCCTTTGTTTTACCTTAGTAATGCATGAAGAAATAGAGTTTTATGTGCAGAAAAAAAACTTTGACCAGGCCTGTCTTTCCATCTTACCCTAATACTCTTTACCCTCCAGCAGTTCAGTTACAGACTTTGCCCACTGCAATATAGGTGTCTTTGGAAGGAAAAAGGTGTTACACATCACCTCTTCTACCGAATTCTGCCTGGTTTGTTCTGAAAATACTAAGTTGTAAGACCGTTCTCACTCTAGTGAAGTCCTAGATATTTTGTCCTTTTGTTACCTCAGCAAGCTGTACATCCATGGTGCTCTGGATCAAGTCAGTGCATGTAGCCCGTTTGTTTATGGTCAGTTCTTTACATGGGAAAGCACACACTTTAAGGCCTCTTGTCAGTAGTCCCTGGGCTCTGGTAAGCTGTGGAAAGCAGCCCATACAGGCATCAGCCTTGAATCCTTCCTTTCTCTTTCTGTCTGCAGCCTGAGCCACTGACTTCTAATAAGTGGCAACTTGACAACTGGTTGACCAAGGTGAACCCACCAGCAGTGCCCACAGAGATTCTCAGTGAAATTGCTTGTGGGGATGGACTTGAGGAGGGCAAGAAGCAAGAGCAGGGCATCAGCAGCAATTCCGCCCACCGGCATGGCGAGCCAAGGGAACCTCATCATAAGATGTCTAGGACTCCTCAGGATGCTCATCTTCAGACCACACGCAACTGCCAGAAGCCTCCTGTGTATGCTGATGAGCCTTTGCCCAGGCATATCACGGGTATCAAAAGGCCCAGCAAGCAGCTAGTGCATGAGGGGTCTAAGAGAGGCCTGAAGGTGGAGAGTGAGCCTTGTCCTTTGGAGGTCAGAGAACAGTCTTCTAAGGACGAGCAGAAAGTAAAAAAAATAGTGAAGCAAAAATTCACTGACAGAAAGGACCTGAAGTCGGCACTTCAAGAACCCTTTGGGAAGAGAAAGCACAAGGGCTCCCACCAGGCCAATGCCAAACCCTTCTTGGACCCCAAGTTCATGGGAGATGCCCAGGCATGTGATGCTCTCAGTTCCCTTCCTCATGACCAGGGCACAACCCCCAGCAGGACCAGCAGCCACAGGCCTCAAAATTTGCACAAAAAGAAACTGCCTTTGCCTCTTGGGGAGAAGTTGCTCTCACCAGTGAGGGACCCCCCAACCCGTGAGCGCCTTGTGGTGAAAATAGACCTCCGTCACCTGGAAAGAGTCCCTCAGCCCCCCAGGAAACTTGGACACCAGAACAGAACAGAAACCAAGGACCTCACTGGTTCAAGGAAGCAGGACTTGAAGAGGAAAGCCACAGACACTCCTGAGGAGTCGCTTCGAAAGAGGAGGGTGAGAAGTGGAGAGGGAGGTGGGTTTGTACAAGGACCAAGGTGGTGTTTAAAAAACACCAGTGGAGTTTCTACTTCATAGGTATGAAGTGGAACCGCTATGCTCCTCCTATAAAGCTGTTAACAAACTTCTAAGGAGAATGTGGATCAAAACTGTGTGGGTATTTCTCATTGGTCTCAAATCCCATCCTGAGCAAGTGAAAAGCCCTGTAACCTGTCTAACATGCGTTGGTGTTTTAAAATATTTTTTGCTGTGTTTTTTTGTGATACTTCAGTTTTCTCAGAAATCAAAACCCCATCTGTCCTCTGTTGGAGGAGCTTTTGACAGCAGTCCATGTCAGCATGCAGCTGACAAGCCCCCTGGCAGCATTAGTGGGTTTCTCTGGCTTTCAACCCAAGGAGAGCTTTGTAGGGCAGCAGTGCCCTCTTCCCATGACATTCTGTTGAAAGCAGTGTGGTACCTGATGCACATCCTGATCTGTGCAGTCATCTGCACTATCCATTTACTGTCTGTTTCAGTAGGACACCTGGCAAAAGAGAGTTCATGGGGTGCCTGGAGAGAATTGACCCAGGACACCCCAGTCTGTGGTTTTCAGCTCTGCCTGCAAAGGCACCTTCTGCTGCCATGTGCCATACAACCTCAGTCTGAACAGGGTAGTCTTTTCCTGATTGGGGTCATTTGTTTCCATGGAAGAGCTGGAATTGCTGACAGAAGGGATGAATTCTGCAGGTGTAACTGTGTTATTGCCAGGGTGATGGCAGGAGGCCTGTGCCTTTTGCTTTTCTGGAAATGCAGGCTTTTAACCGAACCAGGTTCACTGGTACTAACAACTATCATGAAACCCTACTTTGAATCTTGACAATTGGATAAATAGGTAGAAAACGTGCTTGGTTTTCCCTGGAGCTGCTGTGGTGCTAGTGGTGAAGCTGATGCTTTAGAGATGTAAAGGATTTTCCAGAGACCCTTTTACAGAATCCCTTAGCTCTAACAGTTATTTTCCCTTGAATTACAAGACAGCCCTTTATTTAGCTGAGGTGGTCGTTGCTCACAGGTATTTTTTTGAAAGCTGACTGCCAAAGGGAACCATGAATATGCCTCCAGCCAGCTGGCTCAGCTGCACGAAGAGTTGGCTGCAGGTCTTGTGAGTAGGTATTCCCTTTGGACATTTTGGTGCCTGTCACTCCTCTTCACAGAGGAACTGGCTCACCACAGATGCATGAATAACCTTGGTTACTGCATGGGTTTTGTTTAGTATTGGAATTTTCTGAATTTCCTGTAGTTTGTGCGGGAGACTTGAGAATAGCAGGAAAACAGTGAAGAAGCTTGAGAGGCCTCAGCAGTTCTCCCCCTTGCAGAGTAGTGGGAGAAAGGGAAACAGGCAATCAATTTGTCACTTTTCGTTCTCTAAAAGACCCAGGAGAGGAGCTATTTGGTGTTAGGCATGTCTTCCCTTGCAATCTTAGTACCTGACTGCAGTAAAACCCACCTCAGAATCTTGCTGTCAATTCTGTCAATGTGCATCAGTGTCTTTGGAGGCTCAGGCTTCATGGCAGTCAGCTGGGTCAGGTACAGCTGTCAGAAATACTTTGTGGCAGTGTGAAAGATAACCTGAAAACAGTTTAAAGGCCATGATCTCTGTGCTGGAGCCTTGTCCTGAATACCCTGCCAGAGGAAGAGTCTGTGTCACAGCACAATCCACTGAGTGACATAAGCCTGAATGTATCCCAGCCATGAGTACAGACAGGGAGAAGAACTCATTGAGAGCAGCCTGGTGAAGAAGGACTTGGAGGCTCTGGTGGGTGAGAAGCTGGACATGACCCAGCAGTGTGAGCTTGCAGCCCAAAGAGCCAACCACATCCCAGGCCGCATCAAAAGATGCATGGTCAGCATGTTGAGGGAGGTGATCCTGCCTTTCTACCCTCCTCTGCTGAGACTCACCTGGAGTATTGCATCTAGCTCTGGGGTTACCAGATTTTAACCAGCTGTTTAAAATGTCACCTGTATCAGATTCTTGTTAATAAAAACCAACTCCCTCTGCACATCTGGGGAATCTGTGTGATTTAACTTGCATGCAAGTGCCATACTATTAGCAGCAACAGGGTTAGCAGTTCCATCCCTGTCACTACAAAACAATCTATCCGAGCAAAAGTAGATAAAATGTCATTTTAGGTTACTTGTCAGTGGGCCTAAAATCTTTATCTGCTGTGCTGTGGGTTTCTGCTTTGTTGGTTCCAAACCTGAATTGATCAAACTTGGCTGTATTGGTCTATACTTTATGTGAAATTTGAAAACCTGAGTAATTTTTTTCCATTTTTTTGCTTGTTCCTGTTAGAGGGAAGAGAAGGAGGAGAATGATAGGAAGAAAAAGAAATCGAAAAAAGAAAGAGAATCATTGCAGTCTTCAGCTAACAAAGACTCCATTAAATTAAAGTGAGTATACAGTGGTGGGATTGCAGAAAGATGCATAAAGCTAAGTATTTCTTTAAAAGCAACAAGGTGAATCTCTCTTGTGAGTGTGCTTCTAGCATAATATGCCTTCAGAAGCTTAACCTGCTGCAGATTTGCTTTTACAATCTGGAACCAACCATTCCAGAAAACAGGGTTGTAGGTGTAGGTGGATAAAGCAGTGTTTCCCTTCTCCACTAAAATCATCTTGTCTTTCTATTTTATGTGGCAAAACCAGCATGTCCTTTGAGTCCCAACTGTCTGGAATTTCAGGTAGCTTTTGTGGCCAGGAATTTATCTTTTATCCTAGTGTAGCATTTGCAGTGCTTCTGGTAGATCTGCTGGAGCTTGCCCCATAATTCGCATACCAGGGCACTGCCAGCATTTTAGCTGGGTCTTTGCAGCCAAGAGCATATCTCCAACTGGGCAGTGTTCCTGAGGGGGCAGACTCGTGCATAAGTCATGGGCTACTACATTTACTTCCTGCTTGCCTGTGGATTGAAACTGAGGTGTTAGGTTGGACTGGTAATGTAGCATTGAGGTTTGTGTGCTGACAATAGGAGTAACCTGCTTTTCTGCAGAGGAAACACTGGTGTACTCTTAAAGCACTGAAGCATTGGGACTAACCTTTAGTTGAGTGAAAGGATATTTGAACTGTGCTAATAATGGAAAGGTTTTAATTCTGGGGTTTATGTATCCTCTTTTCTCAGCGAAAATGAGCACCAGTTTTAGTCATGTTCTGGCTTTTGGAGTGGGAATAATAGGATGCATTTTTTGGGAGGGAGTGCACTGGATCAGATCAGGGATTCTGCGTTCTGTGGACCATCAGCTGTGCCAAGGTAGAGAAGCTGGGGAGCATGTGGGCAGTGAGTAAGGACTCATAGAAAGAGTGGTGAAAGAGGGGAAAAGACTGTCCTATGCACAGCAGAATGAGGCAAGATGCGCAACATCACATCTCAATCTTCTTACTGCATTTAACTTAATTTCCTCCTCTTCTGATACTGCAGTCCATGAGCCAGGATTGACTGCTCAGTGTTTTCGTGGAAACTTTGTGAAGCTGCATAAAACTGATGTAAAGGAGCAGTGATGGAACAAGGACTAGAACTCTTTGGTGCTGCGTAGAGCTGCCAGATTTCTCTGGTCATCCTGAGCTCAGATGATGAGAAATCTAATATGCCACTGTATTATTATATGTGTTAGTCTCTGCCATTTAAAAACACAGCATTTTAAGTCTCTTGCAATTGAATCCTCTCAACTTTGCAAGTGTTGTCTAATTGAGCTGGCAAGTCTTAAAGGAGGAACTCAGTTTAATTCTGTCAAAGCACATACGAGATCAAGTGTCAGGGTGTGTATCTGACCACAGAAGATACTGTCTACCATAAGGAGGAGAGGCGGGGAGTTCTGCAGTTCATTTGTGTTGGGTGTTTTGTCTCAGAGATTTTGGTCATCCTAATTACCCCCCTCATTCAGTGAAAAGGAGCTGTGTTGCAGGGATGCCTTTTTTAGCCATGTCCTGATGCTCTGTTGCAAGTGTTTACTCCAAGGACAAGTTCTGAGATTTACTCCTAGTTGAAAAGTAACATGTATGTTGATGGTAGGTGGTGTGGTGTCTAGTACACAACAAAATCCCTGAAGTTTCATTTCACTTTTGTTGGATACCCTATACAATAGGGTACAAGTCACCTCACACCTTCAGGGGAGTTTAAACAGAAATGGTACATGATGTAACTAAGTTTTTAAAAAAATCCTGCATTATACAATAATCACTAATTTGCTTCCCATCTCCAGACCATCAAAAGCTTTAGTTGAAATCCAGAAGAAAGACATGCTGCTCCTGCCACTGCCACCCATGTCTACTGCAAATCCTTCACCAAAGTCAACCAAGGTAGCCCAAAAGAGACCCAGAACTGAGACCGATGGTCTGCCTGCCACGGATAACCCTGACAGGAGCAAGAGCAGCCACAAGGATCCTTTGTCTGCCAAGCACAGGAAAATAGAGGGAAATCATACGCAAGTGTCAAAGGACAACAAAGTAGGTATCCAGGACAACTGGAAGCTGTGGGTGCTGTGTACTTCTCTTTAGAAACATACTCTGAGGATATTAAAAAGAAAGGAAGGTAAACAAGCCACCAGAGAGAGCTCTTGGAAGCATTTAATGGCTGTCTGTGACCATATGTTGGTAGCCCAAAAGCCTGCCTTGTAACTTCTCTGTGACTTTCCATCATCTGTTTGCATCTCGCCAGTGAAACATAGAAGGAGCGACCATGTAAATACCAAAGGCATGAGAATCGTGTTTATGCTAATCACCGTTTCTGATTGTAGACAACTGCAAATGCAATATTGGTATAAAAATGTGTGTTTATAAAAAAAAAATATAAGAAACAGGCAACCTCTGTGATACTAACTGCAACCTGGGTATGAGGTTTTATAGCTTTGTTTACAAAACTGTTCATGATTCTTGCAGCTGGATCTTTGCATTTCTGTGTTGTAAAATTCAATTACATGCCTATTTACTGGTGGGTTAGGGTGTGTAGTCTAGGATGTTGTTGTGTGTCTGCGTTAAGCCAGACTCTGCACACTGTATTAGCTGGCTTTTAACTGCCTGCTTTTTTCTGACAATGTAGTTAGTAGTGGAGAATCAGCAGTTGTTCTATGATTAAGCTGGAAATAAGTGTGAACAGATCTTACCCGTTCCTGCCCTGGCTGGTGGCCATAAAAAAAGGTGCTGTTTGCAGCCTTTCTTCTGTCTTAGTCACTGTGCAAGGAAACCTGCTACTGGATTTCTCCATGATTGGGAAAAGTTTGAATGGTGTTAAGCATTATGAGCAGTTGGATGAGATGCCAAGTTTCCATTTCCATTATTGGAGGGCTTTCTGGGGAAGAAGGTGAGAGGGGAAGAGCTGGAAGAATAGACTATGCTTGGGACAAATAAATAGTTTCTCTTGAAATTTAGAAAAACTAGGCTTTGGAATTCGTCTAGGCATATCTCTCCAGCCAGCTTTATCTCTGCGCTTTTTCAGGGATCTGCAAGGGATGTTAGAAAGCCTTTCCCAGTGCCTTCTTTGCCAAATGGTACCTCCAAATCAAGCAGACCTCTACTCAAGTTTGAAAAGTAAGTTTTTGTTTTACACTCCACATCTATACTTTCTGAAGACATGACACAAGGATGACCCTGCAGCCACCCTTCTGCTTTTTCATGAGCACTTCTTTTGGGAGGAAAGAGAGGGAAAGATGTGTGAGACCCCCCTATACTGCCTTCTTGTGACTGGTGCTTACACTACCCACTACAAAGCAAAAGTCTGCAACAGAGCGAAGATTTACAACAGTTTTTAGCTTGAGGGAAGCTAGGAAAACTAGATACCATCTCTCTTGTAAGCAGATAAGTTGAATGTAAACCCTTTTGGTCTCAGATGAGTGTGTAGAGCTGCCAAGCTTGCTGTATATTTCAATCAAAATGTATTTATGGGACTGTACTTTAGGAACAATAGATGACTACTATCTTTCCCTGGGAATGAGAAAATAAACTTGCTCCCATAGTAGCCTAGCCTCAGGTGTTTTTTTATTTCTAAACATAAGGTTTTCATGTTATTCCAACATACGTTTTCTAAGATACCGAGTAGTTTTCTCTGTGTATTCCACTGTGTGTATTTCTGAACATGCAGATAACATCCGTTTAGTAACTGTTATAATTGGAATTGGAGTGTGTGTTTGATCAGGCTGTAACAGGCTTACTGAAACAGGATGTTTGGACCCATAGCATACTCTAGCTATGAAAGTGAAGCTGATAATTATCCTACCCTTTTTCTCTTTTTTCTGTTTTTCCTCCCTGTCCCCAATTCAGACAGCATTCAAAAGAGTACTACTTTGAACAGGCCCAGAGGCTGAAGCACAAAGCTGATGCAATGGTAAGTCTTGGCCCTGTGCTAGAAATGTTAACTAGCTTTTGCGCTCAGAGTACCTGTGTGCATGTGAATAAGATTCACTGGCTAACACGACTTCTGTACTCAATACTGGAGTATGCTGAAGTTGTACATCAGGAGACTGCCTTTATTTGCCAGATGTTCAGATGTTTCTCTTTGATGTAAACACCTCTGTAGAGAACAGGATTCATAACTGACATTGTCTGAGGGTAGCACGACTGTTTCCTTTGCAGAGCTATGAGAGTCCTTGGAAGACAGATGGAACAGTTCAAGGTAGTTTAAACAACATTTGAGATAGTTTAATAGGATCCTGATGGTTATTGTGTTGCTGGAGACTAATACACTGAAGTGGGCTTGGCAGATCAAACTTTTTCTCTGCTCTGTGAAGTTTAACAATGTTGACACGCTGAAGATATTGTTTTGCTAATTAGGGCTCAGTCAGATAATGTCCATTTGCTACTTGCCATTTACCTGTGAAAATTAAGTGACGGAATACAGCAGTGGGAAAGCTCCCTCTTCCTGTCAGAAGGCAAGCCTCCAAGACCAGACATTAATGTCTAAAAAGAGAGAAGATAATTCACAGTATAGATAAGGTTGGAAAAGACCTTGAAGATCATCTAATCCAACCTATAGTCCAACTAAACCTAACATTTACATCTAGATCATATAATTCAGCACCTCATCCAGCCTACCCTTGAACACCTCCAGGGATGGTGACTCAACCAGCTCTGTGGGCACCCTATTCCCAATCCGGATCACTCTCTGAGTGATCCGCCTTTTCCTAATATCAAGTCTAAATAATAAATAAAATAAGATAATAAATTACTCCAGGAAACCACTGAGCAGGAGGGAGAGATACAAATACCCAAAGCACACAGAGCTGACTGGGACTACGCTAGGGTTCTTCTGAGAACCCTTTGCTTGTTACACAGAGACAAGATTGAGATCTTTTTCTTTATTCAGATCCTGCCTAACTAGGGATAAAAGGAGGAATTCAGGTATACTTGAGAGAAGCGTGTTTGGTCTTAATCTAAAAATTTCTTCCCTACAGACTGACAAGACTGGAAAGGCCTTTCAGTACCTAGAGGCTGCCCTTTTATTCATTGAATATGGGATTGCCTTGGAATCGGATGCACTAGAACCAAAATCAGCCTACAGCATATTCAGTGATACCATAGTTCTCATCAAGTAAGTGGCTTTCAAAGGATGGTGGTTTGGTGATGTGTTTGAAGGGGATGGATTAGTCGTGTTGTTTGTTTTTGCAACTAATCCAGACACCTCTGGATTGCCACTGTGGAGCAGAGTTGGGTTTGCCGTCCAGAGGCCCCCGAGAGAAATCCATTGAAATGTTACAGTTTGCTTGTCAGAAGGTATTTTTGTCCCCCTCAGCATTTGAGCCTGACAGCTGGGGTACACCAGAGGACATTGGTCGTTACAATTGAGAACGTGCAGGAGTTATACTTCACCCAGATCTGCAGTTGTGCATGTGAGCTCAGTAGTATTTCACTTTAAAAAAAGCAAAACAACTCTATAGTGTGTGGAAGAATAGTTGGTGACCCAGAGGTCTTGCAGCTTGATTGGAAGCAGAATTCCCTTGTTTCTCTGGGCCTCAGGCCTGTAGATGACACACAGGGAGAGGGGGATTTACTTGTTGGGATGTTGCCCATTAATCTGTGTAAAAAGAGAGTGAGTCATGTAAGGAGCTACATTTATTCCTCTTCTGTGGAAAGCAAGGCATGTTGAGACAAAATCCTTTCCTGAGGATCATACAAAGTTCTTGGTGCCAGGATTAAGAACTCGGGGCAGATTTCCTGACTTTTGGACTGGTTTTGAGATAATGGCATGCACTGTTTTTTCATAAACAGTGGGACTTGAGAGCACATTTATGACTGAAAGAGTTCTGTTTATTTTGTTTCCTTAGATTCATTATGACATTGAAACCATTTGCAGACTCCTCAGTCTCTTCACATGAAAAAATCTTCGCTGTGTTGCGGTGCGTAACTGTTTTTCTGTTCCTTCATATTCTGTTTTGAAACTTGATAGAGTGAAAGGCCCATTACTTTCAGGGGTGAAGAAATGAGTTAAATGGGAGTTAGAGTTATGCAAGGGAAAAAACCACAGTATAAAACCCAGAATTAACTGCAACGTCTCTGAAGTGAGCTGGGAGATCACAAGAGACCACACATGGAAGCCACAGGCTTTAAAATTTGATCTGTTGGTAACTTGAGAGCACATACGGGCTTTCACCTAGGGTGAAAGAATGCAGTTTGGCTGCCCATGTTTGAGCTGTAACTGTAGCTCTAGCTGAACATGGCTGAGGCACTTTTGGGCAGGAGCTTACTCAGCCTTTAGTCCATCTGAGAGGATGAGTACTTGTTTATATAAAAGACCAGACAAGCCCCTTCCTCATTTCTTTCTTTCTCTTGTGATTTTTTTTTTCACCAAGTTTTTTCTTAAGATGAGCAGAAAGACGAGAAATTTTGAGCTTTCTTGCCTTCGCAGTACTGCTGAGGTGTGCCTGCCTCTGTCCTACAAGACTGATGACTGCTGAGCATAAACACTCATGCTTGGGTGTGTTTCTGTTCACAGCATGCGCTGCCAGTCCATTCTGCACATGGCAATGTTTGGTTACAAGAAAGACACTGCAATGAGGTATTCCAGACTCCTCAATGACCACTTCAAGGTAGGGCACAGGTATACAAAGCTGCCAGCTGGATGGCTGTAGTAGGTACTGATTTCAGCTGAATGGCCCAAAACTAACAAGGCTTTTATTCCTTGCTGCAGAGTAATGTCAGAGTAATACAAGCACCTTCTCCAGGTGTTGCAAGGTAAGATTTAAATATTTGTGCATTGTCATGTGTTTGTGTTTTAATGACAATGAATAAGAAAGAGATTTTCAGTGTTCCATGATAACTGCATTTGGCAGATACTTACCGGGTTCGACATCTGTCCCCTTAAAGCTGTGTAGCTGAGAGAGGGTTGTTTGGACTTTTAATAGTGATGCTTATTCGAGTTACATTTTTTGGCCACCTTGCGCAGTATTGGTCATTGGGAAGTAAATGGCCTTTCAAGAGCAGTGGTGGAAGCCCTGTCATACTGGTGACTAAAATTAGGTTGGTTGAAGTGGTGGGGGTGAAGTGATGTGATGAAACCAGTCTGTGTCTGGAAGGTGAGAGGCTGGCCACATTTAGCTTCCCTAGGCCTATAAATAAGTGCGTGTAGGTTGACCTGGCTGCTTTGAGTAGCTGTCAGAAAGCTCCAGCCTTCATAGGCGGAGAGCTTCATCATGCCCAAAATGGAAGGCATTAGGAAAAAACACTTGGGTAATTTGGTTAAGACTTTCGCAAGTAAGTGTAGATCTTGGAAGGTGTATGAGTGGCCCTATATGACATCTGGTTCCACATTTTCTTTTGTCAAGAGGAGTCCTTAGAGTCACAAATTACTTCCAAACACTTGGCCTTGCACTCGAGGGACAATTACTTGTGCTGTAGCTGAACACATCTCACTTTTCAACAGTCCACTCCATACTGCAGGCATGGATGACACTGGATACCTCCTGGAATAGGATAGGCTTGTGGAAAGACTTTTAGCTCTGAAGTTGAACATTCATGATGGTGTTTCTTTTCTGCTGCAGAAGCACAGGCTTGCCTTCTCCTCTTTCTCCAATACCTTCTCCTGCTGGTTCTGTGAGTTCTCAGCCGGGATCAAATGACAGCAACAGCATTGGCCCCAGCATCGGCTCTACAGTCACTGTCTCCTGTCATATCTCAAACGTCACCTCTTCCTATGTCAACATCACTTCTTATATCCTCCATGCATATGAAATTTGGGAAAAGGCTAATGCACTGGCCAGAAAGAATAAGGGTAAGGTTTTGCCCTTTGTCTGTCTCATGTGTTGTGGTTATGCGTGTGTGCTTGCTCAAATCTTCTCGCAGTGCAGCAAGTACTGTACCTAAAGATCAAAGCATTAAATATGTTGAAATACCTACAGCATATTGGCAGGTTATTGGCAGAGATACTTGATGGTGATGTACTGACGAGTGTTCCAATTAAAAGGTTGTCTTGGCATCCTCAAATGTCCCAGAGCTAAGGGATGAGGGTATCAAGCGCCGGAAGCCAGCCAACTTGCTTCATGGTAACATAAGAAGCATGACAAGAAGTTGCTTTTATTCCCTGTTTTTCCCTTTTAGGCACTGAGTTTTTCTGAGTTGATTCACTTTGTTTAAAAACATCTTTTGGGCCTCTAGCCTTGTGTTTTAGTCAAATTCCAGGTCATTTTGTGTTGAAAATGGTAAAGCTGGCTTCTCTGCCTAGCAGAGAAGCTGAGCAGCACTTGAATTTGAGTCCTTGATGGGCATATGCCCACTATTTGCCAGTAACAGTCTTTAGAATTGCTGCTACTTTTTTGTTTAACAGTTTTGTTGTTAAAAATGTCGTGTTGTCCTGTGGTGCAAGCAGTAGTGAGTATGTGAAAGCCACAGGGTGCGTGTAGTTCAGCCTGTAACCTGCCATCCCACGTGGCCTTTGCAGCGTCATGTTTCATAAATCACAGGTTTGTGAGCCACTGTGGGCAAAGAGGTGCATTGCCATGACCTGTTGGCAAATTTGCAAAAGAAAATAAGCATGATATTCCTGGTTGAATTGTTGGTGGGCTGTAAAAATCCTCACGTAATGAGGCAGTTGCTGAAGTTTAAAAGGCTTTGCAAGTCACAGAATCACAGAATATTCTGAGTTGAAAGGGACACACAAGGATCATTAAGTCCAGCTCCCAAGCTAATACCCGTATAGGGATCACCTTTGAATAAAGTAACTCTAGTTGTTGGCTGTCCTCTGAACAAATATATACTCACAGCAGCAGTTCATGTGTAGTGTTTTGAATTCTGTCCTCAAAAGGTTTATAAAAGACTGTCACATAGAAGCAGCAAGGGATGCTGCTAGTAAGCCAGAGGAATGAGTCATGGAGGAAAAAGTGTGGGAGGGCAGCCTGAGCACCACCTTGCATCAATCAAGACTAAATTCAAAACCTGCTCTGTGGCTATTTCTAATGTAGGGGAATGATGACTGGGATAGTAAATACTCCCAAGGGAGTGAAACTGTGCAGGAGAAGAGTAAATACTCTTGAAGGCTTGGTAGTTGTCATCACCGGTCAGGACAGTGGAAGCATTTCAGAAAACAGGAACTTGTTGATATTCAGTGTAAGGTACAGATGCAAAGAGATACAGAGTGTGAGAACATAAAATGAAAAAAAAAGGGCACAGCAAATGGCCTTCATCTATCAAGATGCTTTAAACAGGGAAGTCCTAAGTTAGTGGAAAGCAGGTTGTTGTGTAACTGATGTCTGAGTCGCTTGTGCAGAGCTGAAATGCTTTCTGGCAGGCCCACAACCAGAACTCGGATCCTCGCTATAAATCAGGGCAGTGCCGTGGATCATGAGGCTGTAACAGGTGGTCTCCTGGCCTCTGATCACCCCCAGCAAGGACAAGTGAGGCTGCAAGCATGGATGGGAAGTCCCTCTCCTTTCACACAATGCTGTGGTTACAGATCAAGTTACCTTCTATTTGCCCAGGCAGGGGCTTTGGACTCCTTGTCTCTGCTTACAGCTTTTCTGTTCCCCATAGAAAGCATCGATTTTGTAAACAAAAGCAGGAAGATCAGGGGAGAAATGTATTCTCTGTTTCTGAGCTGGCAAGTATTAGAATGAAGGTGTTACATGCTGTCCTTCAGAAGAGTTCCTTGCAAGGCCAAGCAGAAATTTTCCCCCTCAATCTTCGTGTGTCAAAAAGGAGAGCTGAGAATGGCCAGTTACTGAAAATGTTCTTGGCAACACAGTCAAGGCTGGAGAAACTGAGGGACCGGGATGAGCCTGTGTCACTGGAGGGCAGGACATACAGGAATGTCTTGGGAAGGTGACTGTACAGAAATAAGTGTCAGAATTTTCCATAACTTGTGGTTTTATGCACAGATGGGTACCAGCACAGAGCAGGGCTTGCAGCCTGCCAGCACTTCATGGCAGGCTTAGATGTGCTCCAAGAGCTACTGCTGCTTTTGCAGGAGGAGGAATGTGATACCTGGAGTTGGTGGTGGGATAGGAGGACTGTAAGCTATAAGGAGTCAAAGTCAGAGCTGTATAGCCTGGCAAGCTATACAAATTGCTAAACCTTTTTAGTGGAGAAATCATGATGTCTCGAAGGTTTGAGGATGAGTGAAGAAAAGGGACCAGTCTGATCTCAACTGTGTTTGCTTCTGGGTGTTGCTCAGGAAGACACTGAGATTTGACCTGTTTAAAATTTGGGGGAGGCTCAAAGTGGAAGTTGCAATGCTAACACCCAAACCTTTGCCCACCTACCATGGAGTCTCAATGTCCTCATAAGCCAACATCTGAGGAGTCGGGTCAGTGTGTATATGTGTGTGTAAGTGTGTTTTCCTCTTGTGTTCCCTGCCTCCTGTGTTTGTGATGTTTCCCACCCCTATAATACTGCATTGACACTGTTTAACAGAACTGGCCAACTGACCATGTGCTGCTGCTGTTGCTCCTCACTGCCCTCCTCGCCTGTCAGATGTGCCTGTTGTATGAAACCGACCAAATGTTTTCTCTCTCCCTCCTTTTTTTTCCAGAGTTTTTTTCTGAACTCAGCAGAGCAACATGTTCTCTGGCACTGACAAGTAGCCTGACCGACCTTGTACGCTACATCAGACAGGGATTACAGTGGCTGAGACTGGAAGCAAATATGCCTTAACTGGTTCTCCAGGTGGTTAAATACCTTGAAATTTTTTGCACTTTTGAAGCCTCAGAAACAGTCTAATTTCTTTTTTTTTTTTATTGTTCAATACAAGCACCTGCAAGGGAAAATATTTTAAACAAAGTTAGAAGTTATCTGGTTACACTGGAAAACCTTGGAACTGTGTTATTTTAGGGTAGCACTTCGCTGCCTTAAAAAAGAAGAGGTGGAGGGATGGCACCTTCCTTGAAAATGAAGTGCAATGAATTGTCTGAATAGCCCAATGTATTGATGGTCTATAAACATTTCTGTTACAAATAACCAGCAGGACAATAATTGCACGTGATGCTAACAAGAAGGAAATCTGCCTCCAGAGATGGTTATGCAACATCCCACAGTCTGCAGCAGTTGTGCACCCAGGAAACGTGCCAGAAAAGTTGTTTTTGCAAGCACAGATGCAATCTTTGGTGTCTTTGTTCCTCAGAGAGCAAGTAGAAACCTCATCAGCACCAAACAGCATTATGTTACAGTAAAAACAGCAAAAGGATCTGCTTTGCCTGCTTTCTAACCTCACCCTCTTGGTTTGGCAGCTGATAGAATTGAGGAAGCCACTGCCTTCTGTGCTGCAAGTTTACTTTTTAAGTCATCACTGCTTTAGTCATCTTTGCTGTGCTCTTGTGCACATCCACATCCTCAGCCCTGCGTTAAACATCTTGCTCGGTTTCAGCCTTGTAAGCCAAACATAGTTTGGATGGCAAAATCACATGGTGTGGTTGGAACAGCTCTGCCTCTCTTCTGAGGGATGTCACAATGAGGATTCCTTGTTGGGCTGCTTTTTGTCATTTTGGTGGGTGGGGGTGTATGGGCCCAGTGACAGAAAAACCTGTCAAGGGAGCATGAAAATTAGCCTTTGCAAGCATTTTTTCCTTGTCACAGTATCAGTGACGGCGGCATCCATGGCATTTGTGTATTCAATAAGATGACACCCTTCTCTACCCAAAGATCTCGTGTGACAGCAGTGTCCTGCCATCCTCATGTATAAGAGTGTGCCTTGGCCCTTTGGTGCCCTCTCACATCCCTCGCCCTTTCTCTGACAGACCCATGGGAGTGGTGAAGAGAAAGATGGTATCCCAAAATAATTATGTTTACAAGAAAGAATTCTCCTTTTTCAACAAAATTTCATGATGGAGGAACATTTCCGCACATGTGCAGCGGTACCCCCTTTGTAAAATACATGCTCATGGGTTTGAGGCTCATGGAAGTGAACAGTAAATATCAGCAAAAGGTCTACATTTTCAGAAGTAGTTTCAGTACAAGTGGTCCCTGCCATGGGGAAGCCTGGAGTCATCTTGGCTCTGGGAAGAGGTGGCAGGAGCAGTCTGTGGCTCTGCCCTGGTCCCAAGCACAAGGGAGGTCTCCTTTCACTTTCCCTGGTAGTGCTGGACTTCCAGGATCATGGCTGGGTCATCCCACACCCTGAAGGGACTGTCCTTTTATGTTCACTTTGTTAAAAGCCTTAGTACATTTCAGGGATGAGCTGCCCTAACAAATGGAAGGAAAGTCCATGTCCCCTCTCCCCATTTTAACTATCAACCTTGGCTTGCATTCCTCCTCCTTGGAGCAGCAACTGGTTGTAGTAAGCCAGGGACAGAGAGAGGCTCAGCATTAACCATTTTGTTCTCAGGAAGCATGGGGATGGGCAGCCAGCCTAAAGGCTAATGTGCACTTTGGAGCTCAATCCCAGACTAGTGGATCGATGCGTTCTTCTGACTTTGTCTTTAGACAAAGCTATTTCTAGGCTCACCAGCTGAGGAGGAAGAAAGAAAGCTTTATTGAACCTGAAAACCACTGTGGAAGCCAGCAAGAACTATAGCAGAGTGTTAGGGTAAGCATAAGGTGTAGCAGAGACACAAGTCTTGTACTTTCATTTTGTGTGCACCCATGTCCCTCCCTGCTGTCAGGTCAGGTTCCCCATGAGAGAACTGCTGGCTCACAGCTTGTCCCTAACCAGCAAAACCACCTGCCATGACCCAATGGGCAGGCATGTGGCTGCCCACATCCTGCATCCAGCTCGGTGCAGCCTGAGGCTTTATATGTTGAGGGATTATATGCCTGAGGGATTATATGAAGCCATTGTATTTGCAAAGCTCTTGCAGGGGTGTCAGACAAACAGTAAGAAGACACCCAGAGAAGGCAGGTGAATTCCTGCCAATTCCTTCTTTACAACTGGGGAAAGGCAGCATGTGCCCTGCTGCTCTGCAGAAGTGTGCAAGGGCTGCTCCCATTCCTAGGGCAAACTCCCCTGGGCTTTGCAGGAAATAAGATCATGGGCAGTTCATGTCACAGGCATGGGGATGCTCTTTGGGGACTCTCACTTGAAAAGTTTTGTTTCAGGACATGGAGAAGACTGTTTAAATAATAGGAATTTTTTTAAGCCATTGTATTTCAACCTTGAGCCAGGTCAGAGGCCTGTTAAGGGTTAGGAAAGATAATCATCATTTTCATCTCGGCCTATTCTGGCCTTTACAAAAAACAAAAGCCAAACAAGAATAAATAAAAACACAAACCAAAACATAACAGTGGAGGAAATAGCATTTGCTATTAAGAAGCAGACCGTTAATCCAAGGAAAACCAGAGGTGATGATTGAATCACAGGAGGAAAGGAGGCAGCTATGGTGGCAAAGAAGCATCATTTCCATGCAATATTTATTTAAAAGAAATAATAATACATGTGTTGAAATTGTCAAATGTTCTATTTTTAAGATGCCATTTATTTAATAGTTGAAAACCCCACTTACATGGAGATAGTGATCTCTTGAAAGTCGAAGTCTGACTGCAGTGTCCTTGTTTTGGGTTTTGTCCTCTCCCTTCCCTCTTTGTTCCCATGATAAATCTGTACATCTTATTCTGAGGATGTATGTCCCTCTTGTATATAACCTTTCTCTGCCTTGTGTGTGATGGAGTTTCCAAGATGATTGATGGTTGATTCATTCATATGGGGAAATAAACAATAAATGAATGTTTGTTATGAGGTGTTGCAAGAGTTCTTGTGTGCTCAGCTTTTTGTAGAGAAACTGTTGTTTGCCTTTTCTCTTCCAATGGCCTTAGTGTTTCCCTTCTGAATGAGGTTTAGTTATGAACTTCTGTATGCAGAGCCCCTGTTTCCAGTGCTGCCTTGTTTATCACCCCTTACCCTTAATGACCACAAATGGGTGCAAATGTAGATGCTCAGAGTGGCAGGAGGGTCATGACTCAGGACATTTGTCTGCTACCCTCCCAAAATAAGGCAGGCCAGGCACTGATGGCCAAAAGAGCCTGGCTCTGAGCACTGAAGAAGATCCCATGAGTTGATTTCAGGTAATTGAACTGGTTAAGTAAGAAAACCAGGGGACAAGGCACAGAAGTAGTGGCTGAAGCATCCTGCTCTGTGTTTGCCACAAAGGTGTGTTGCAGGGCTCACTGATGGGGAAGTGTCTGCTCAGGTCTCATTTGTGGATTACGTAGTTTCTGAAGTGCTGTGAGAAGGATTTCCCTCAGGAAATCCCACAGGATTTCATGCTCTCTGGTAGCTCTGTGTCTCATCGTGTGTACAAGGAGATCTCTTTGCCATGGCCTTACACTTCTTGTTTGAAACTTTTCCCACTTCTTGTTTTGTGTTGGGCAATGTAACTGTTCCTCAGAAGAGTAATTTTTGCATCTCTGTGCACTATCGGGATATAATTTGTGTGTGTAATTCAGGGCCATTCTGCAACAGTCCTTGCACTTAAGATGTTTATGGATGTGAGTTTCTAATATACCATGTGAACTGTAGAGGATACAGAAACCTGTTTTAATCCCCACTAGATATGGGGTTGTTACAGGTGTTGTATAGAGATATGCACTCTTTTATTGCGGTCAGTGAACTTTTTCACTCCATGCTTAAAATCCTGATGGCAAAACTGGTATTGAAGTAAGAATAAAAAGAAAAAGCATCTACTTAGTCAAAGAAATTAAATGTGAAATGTTCCCAGATGAGCCCCTCTGGTGGGATTTTCAGCTACAGATTAGACAAGAGGAGCTTAGTGATGCATTTGCTCAGACAAGGTGCATCTAGGACTGGGTTCATTGCCTTCAATTAGTGTTTCAAGTGGCCTGAAACCAGGTTGGCCCCAGGCTGGTTGTAAGATGTGTAGAGGATAAGAACAGAGCACCGGAAGAGAGCTCCTGGTTGTGACCATCCCTATGTGTATTAGGCATCTGTGCATTTTGTTCCCATTTGAGTGCGGTGCAGGACATGAGCTGACCAGGGGCAGCTGCTTTTCCTGGGTCACTCACATCCTCTATCTCGCCATTTCCTTCCCCTTCACACCCCAGAAAGTGTTTCCCACACTCCTTGCTTGTGGAAAAAGCAAGGAGGGTTTGTTTCGGGGGTAGGAGGGAGATGGGGAGCAGCAGGAGGGATGCAGAGGGAAGGACGTGCAATGTGCCAGCAGGGAGGTCGTCCAAAAGCCAGGCAGAGAGGATGGGGGAAGCAGGAGGCTGTGAGACTTCAGTAAGTGTCAACCACCCTGCTTGGCTTTCTGCCCAGGGCAGTGGCCCTGTGGGCTAACATGGCCAAAAGTACGTAGGGGTAGTTTTCCAATAATATTTTGTTGTTTGTTTATTTATTAAGCCTTTATTGACCAAACCTGATGTTGAAGCATGTTTAATTTATTTTGAGATGTGTAATTGACTGTATGAGCCTGCATTCTTTCTTTGGCTTGGCTTGTCCTTTTCAAAGACAAATGTCTTTTTTGGCAAAACAGCTGCGTTAAAGTTGATTGCAGTTTCTCAGCCCTGTGCTGCTTGCTCTCCAAACACTAAAATAGCCCTTTGGCAGCCTGTGCTTTCTTTATATTAATTGCACTTTCAGTAACCCCTGTCACAACTCTAAACCAACACTGTTCCCAGGCCATCATCAGTATTTCTGGATGTGTTTTTGTACACTCTGTGTTCCTGAAACAAGGACTTGTTACTTACTGCCGCTTTTTGATGCATTTTGTCAAATACATGGTTCCTGGAGTTCCTGCTGGGTTTTTCTCTGGTCCTACTCAGTATTGCTGAGGTTAAGGTTTTCTTTGGGTCCTATGTTTCATATCACAGCTTTATGACCATATTGTGCACTGCTAAAAGCATTTGCAAAACCTGTAGATTGTTTAGCGAAATCTTGAATTTACTGCTGGCCACTTGCTTTAGAAGAAATGCCTGTAAATGGAAAAAAATAGTTCAGGGTTTTTTTTCCCAGATTCCAAGTAATAAAATGCATCTGTTTTTCACTTGTTGCATTTGTGTTTCACCCCAGATGCCTGCTGTACCTTTCACTTGGAAATTATAGCTATGGCAAATTCAAGTCTTTGTTTAATTTTCATTTTTAAAAAATCAGAAAATACTGTTGGCTTAATGATTGTAGTGGAGTCATTACTTAGAAAATATAGTGCCTTGGGAGTAGTTGGAATCTTTTGGACCAGAGAGAGGTTGTGTGCGAAAAGTAGTTGTGCTCTAGACCAGCATATGAAATTCCGTGCATTCAGATCACAACTGGAGGTGCATTAGGGATATGTATATCTTTGAAGTCATTGCTCAGAATCGTTGCTAACCCCCACAGCTATGAGAAATGAGCCTTTTACTTTGAATACACTCAGTGCTAATTGGAATAGTAAGCTGAGTGCAGGTAGTAGGTTAAACAGTCTGGCTTGGGTAAAAGTTGAAGAGAAATCTGCAGATCACAGGTAAAGCATTTATTTTAGCACATGAAACCTGCTTCTTGACACCCAGTGGGTTTTCTATGATGATTATTAAACAAGAGGCAAACAGTTCATTTTATTTATGTAGCTAGTGGAGGAGAAGAATCACTCCAGACGAGGCTTTACTTCCCCCTACTGTTACTTGGTGTAAGGGCAAGATTTGCCCTGGAAAAAAAAAATCCCACACTGCAATTTAGTAGACACAGTACCGTACAGGCATGTTGTTCCTCTTCAGTGATTCCTTGGGACTGTGTGAACAGGAGAGACCATGTGCTCCAAGTGTGAAATGACTGATGATCGATGGAAAATGGCAAACTTATTTGCTAGAACATTGGTAAAGAGATGTGGATTTTTTTTTCCAATTCTCCTTGTAACTCCAGCATGGGACCATGAGCTTATCTCCTTTAAAACAAAAATTTACACTTAAAGCTGAGGAAGTAGAAAACTTTAGAACAAAACAAAAAAAAATGAAGTGAAATTAAACCTCCAATTTTTTTTCCAGTGATTGTAAAAGTTCAGACTCGGAAACTGGGTTAGGTGGAAGGAGGCTGGGCAATAGCCATTGTGTCTTTGATCAGGGCAGGCAGCAAAATATGCCGTTACTATTTGTTTCTATTGTGATTGAAAGTTATTCTAAGTAGGAATTTAATGGGGGATTCCATCTTTTCACAGAAAACTTTCTGGAATAGAGTTGCAGTCTAGCAATATGACGTGAAAGAAGATCATGCAGCTGACAGGTAGTCAGAGCAACTGAGCTGCAGGAATTGGCCCTAATTAAACAAAAAAAATCTAGTGATTATTTTTCAGGATAAAGATGATCAAATCTTCTCCTTGATCTGTTCAGCAAATTAGGAATTCGTTGACTTGATGACTTGTACCATATCAGTGATATGTTAATTTTAGTTTTCTTTAGACTAAACATGTCTATTTGACCAAGATGATTTAATACCACATTTACCATCTGATGGGGTTACTCGGTGTGCAGAAGTCTTTTCCCACATTAAGTCTTCAAGAATCAGCTGTACTTGAGGGAAATGTAAAGAATCTGTGAAACACAAGACATTAGCTTTGCTGATGTGATGTTTCACTGGCTACAGAATTCCAGTATCATTTTGGTTTTCTTATCCCATTAACCAGTAATTCACATGTGATGCAGAGGCTCTAGTCCAGGAATTCACCTGTCTACACTGGTAAAACGCTTCCCCGCATTTCCATCATTATGGAGACTCTACAAAATTAACAAATCACGTAATTTAAGTTCTCGCCACCTGAGGGCCCCCTAAGTGACTCCTTACCAGCTGCTGGGAGGGCTGGGTGTCACAGGTCTGTGCTGTGCCACCACTTCAGATATATGCCTGATATTGGGAAGTGCTGAGCCCATTTCCAGCAGGGTCTATGAGCATGCCCCTGCCTGGGGCAGCCACTGCAATGTGGCTCTGACCTGTGATCATCCTGTGACACCTGGAAACCTGCAAAAAGCAGAGCCTCTGTCCTTCAGCAGTGCTGTGAGCTGTGTGGCAGCTTGGATCACATTGGGGCTGTCATTCTGTGAGGCATTCTTTGTCTGGAAACTCTGTGCAAGGTAATTGCTTGTTTGGAAGGGACAGGAGTAAGGGCAGACACTAATGTCTCTTGTCCTTTCAGTCACTGGAGATCGACAGGAACAGTTTTAAATACTGATTCTACTGCCTCTGCAAGGTGAGAATAGTTTTCCCTGAAAGAAGTCATCTCACATGAGAAATTGCAGGTAAGGCTGGAGCAGCTGTGAGAGTCCAGGCTGAAGAGAGCTGTGTTCATGCAGGGGAGAGACAAGAGCTGCTGGGACAAGTCGCTCAGCCTAGCTGGTGGTGCTCAAGGAGGAACACCACTGTTGTCACCAGGGCATGGGTATTAGTCAGCCTTCGAGTTGATCTGTCACAGCCGCTGACTCCAGGGGAAGATGGTAAAGCTTGTTTGGAAAAACTGAAATTACAGAAATTTAGCCAAACCTATTCATAAATTATTCTTTTCAGTTTTAATAATCCAAAGCTTCCTGTGACAATACACTGATACAGCCTTTCAAATAATTTCATGTATGCAAAGCTGTCCAGAATCAGTTCTAACTAAGTTTTTCTGTTCATGAATATTAGTTGCAGAATCAATTTGGAATGATAAGGTAGGCACATATGCAACCCACTTGTCTTTTCATTATTAGTATGTATTATTTAAGCTGTGGTACTAAACTGTATATGTATTTTACTTGCTTCCAAAGCATTTGATGAGAAATACAAAATAACAGTAAATTTTGATAGATTTTTCTGGTAGATTGGTGGAAGATCTGCTTTAGGCAGGTAGTCATGCAGCTGCAGTTTAATACCCTGTTTGGAATCCTGAAGAGCTCAGCAGAGAAGCTGGCTTAAACAGCTGCTGGTCCTTTGAAAAACCTACTGTGAGAGCCAGCTTCACATGGTGGCTCCCACTGCCTTGCAGTTCCAGACACACTAAATGTATTTTATTGTTTCTAGAGAGTTATAATATTAAAATTTAATACTAAAGCAAGAGATTCCCTTCTTTTGCATTAATATTTGACAGACAAGGTGTAGTTTAAATGATCTGTTTTTCTGTTAAGTGATCCTGCTGTGACACAGCTTTATTGGTGTTTTAATGTGGGGTTGGCGGAACTGAGTGCATGCAGATGTGGTTGAGAAGGAACAGGGGGATTTGACCTGATGTAGATGCTTGTTGATAGGACTAGTGTACCGTGTTAGTCATCCTTTATTTTTCTCCTTCCTACAGCTTGGGCAATGAGAACGAAAATTTGCTGAGTATGTGAGTGAGAGAGAGACAGAGTCAGGAGGTTCTAGAGAACAAAGACCATTTCTCGGAGAAGAATCCCCTCTTTGCAGAACCCTTCAAGGTAATTGTAGGAGAGGAGGAAGGAGGGTTGGGGTGGAAAAGGAGGGCTGTGTCTTCTGCATTGAGTGTAGCAGACTTGCACGTAATACATGCAGACACAGCATCTTCCTATCTGCTTAACTTCAGTTTCTCAGAGTCTGCACTTAAATCTCTGTTGGTTGTGCAAGAGCAGTATGGACTTCGGGTTGGCCTCCTGTAATTTGAGGGAGAGTGCTCAGGAGCAGCTTGGCTGCCTGTCTGTCTGCAGCTGTGGTTATAAAAAAGTTGTAGGCTGCAAGATCCTGAAGAATGTCTAGTCTTTATCTGGATCTCTTGGGGTGCTTTTGTAATTTCTTTGTTCATCTGTTGCAGACTAATAAAGAAGATGAGTTGTCAAACTAAATTCAGAATGTGCTGGGCAATTATGAGGAGGTCGAGGAGTTCATGAGTAACAAATCCTGTCAGAATCTCATAGGAATTCCAAAACGTGTTGCTCCTCTGATCCCACTGGGAAAGCCTGATCGCCCATACTTCCCTGGAAAGACCAGCCACACATTATAATCTTCATTCCAGCACACAACCCACCATCCACCCATGGGACCGATGATTGTAGCACCTCATCCTCCATTCACTCCCAGAAGGCACAATCAGGAACAGAACCAGTTTCAGGTGTGCACAGCAAGAGTCACAGCTTCTCCAGCAGTGGGAGCCAAGGTCAAGGACACAACCGTCGTGGCCAGGAAAGTCAGGCAGGTTTTCAGCACAGTCAGAATGACAAGCCTGGGGATGGTGAAGGTCGTGCTCATGAACTGCAAGCCTTCCCTTTGGCACTTTCCCCGTTACTGCCTTGTTTGTTGTCTTCACCAGTGTCACCTGTCACCTCTACATTCCAGCCAGCATACCAATTCCAGGTCACAGAGCAGCAGCAAAAGCCATGGGCCGACATACAGTCAAACACAATCCTTTCAGGACCTAGTGACAGGATCACAGGAGAAGGAAAGTCAGGACAGCTCAGCCATTACCTTGACCAGCGCCACTCAGCCTTCCCCCATCTTTGACTTCAAAAGCCAGTGCGATGCAGACCCATGGATGGCCAAGATCAGGCACCATTTGAATCCCTGGAGCTCAGTACGAGTGGTATGATCTCTTTAAGCAGTGAAACCATGACAGGCCAGGTTCAACTATTACAGATCAAGAAGCGGTGTGGTAGGCCAAAGCATCAGGTGCACCTCTGCTTGGACTCTACATGGTTTAACATGGAGAAGAAAATAGTCTTCACTAATGGGCTCTCACTACAGTACAGAGGTTCCTCAGTTCTGCTGAGTCCTTTATTAATCTATCACAAAACTGTAAAGATGAATGAGATGTTCTTACCTGGAAATGCCAGGAAGCCTTTGCCAGCTTCTCAGTCATATTGCACTGGGAGAGACAAGCCCTGACGTAGTGATGCTGAGCTGTTTTCTTCTGGTGTCAGCTCACCTATTCCTAAAGATGTAAAAATCTTACTAAAAAGTAAAGGAGTTTTTAAAACTAAATATTTTTATTGTCTTCAAGCTCTTGTTGGTTTTCATAAGAAATTACTTCAAGGCCCTTACTGTCCTTCAAAAGGAAGTTACATAAGATACTGTCTACTTTCAGGCTGATTTTCCTCCTTCTCTTATTGCTCCTGCAAAACATATATTCTTCAGTTTATTTAAAGGAGAATAATTGCATTTTCTTTTAATTGTACAAGCCTGCAAGGCAGCAGTCTGCATCTTCCCCTGACCACCATGAAAGAAGAAAGATTTCTGGCACCCCATTAGGAACACACAGAATCATGATGTTCCCAATGATTCCAAAGCATATACATGGCAGAAGTTCATTTATTACTTTTCTGGCACACACTCATCCCCTGTTGGCTGCAATATTTAGCAGTTGTTTCTTGCTTACATGGAAATAGTTCTTGGATTATAATTCCATCTCTCTGTGCAGTTTATTTGTTGAACTATGTGGTAAAAGAAATGTTATTTTGCCCTTATTTTTGTTAACAGAAACACAACCATGACCAATCTATCTTGGTAATACATACACTATTCAATATAATGTATAAAAAAAGGCATTGTATTAAAAATATCTATTGAGTGTCAATGGTTTTAGTTACAACCTATAAAATTACACTTAATGAATCCCATAATATTTAGCCTACTAGTGTTTCTGTCTATAACGAATGCTGAACTGGGAACTGCAAAAGTAGTACTGTGCTGATTCTCATAATAAAAGGGTTCATTGCAATCATTCTACATAATCCTACGTAACTTGCAATTTCCAGGTCTGTGATCCTTTGATGCTTTTTTGGCTACAAAAAGAAAGCCTTGTCTCTGGATAATGAGGGAAAGAAAGTTTGTCCTGGACCATTTGAAGTCTGAGAATATTTGATTCTTTGATTGTTTACAACTAGACTTGAAAAGGATCAAAAAGCGTTTTGCAGGACTAGCTTAGTGTAAAGGCTTATTTCTGACTTATAGCACAACTAGTGGCTATAAAGAAGGTATTACCTTTAAGAATAATTTACAAAGAGTAATTAAAGCAAACTACAGATCATTTCATACAATAGGGAGAGGGAGTGGAGAGCTATTGCAATATGGAAACAACTTTGAAAACTTGAATTTACCTAAAAAGTAAGATGGCTGTTTACTGAAAACTTCATTGCCTTACTCCTTTCACATGTTCTGGAAGTCAGGGGACACCCACGTTGCCATTAATGCACCTGATTTTCTTCATGAATCACTTATCCAAATGAAGCCCTAAAACACAATAAAGTAAAGCAGATTAAAAGTTTGCAGCTTAGTTTTCCATTTGAATTTATCTCCATTGGAAGGAAATTTTCCTCCTCCTAGGATCTGGAACAAGGGCTTTAGTATACAGAAATGGAGGAAATTCCACTAAAGAGTTTTTTTACAGTCCTTACAATATTTTATTATTTTCAAAGGCACATTAGCACACAGCAGCAGGATCTACAAGCAGCTACGACCAGAATATCCGACACTGTTGAAAGAAGGGGATTTGGATCCCACACGAAAGAAGACGAGACAGCGGCGGACTAGGAATGTCAGATGAGTCCTGTTTATGATGGATTACTGTCTATTCAGATTAACTAAGGTCAAGATGGAAACAAGCACAAAGATGTGGCACCTGATACAGATTGCTTCCAAAGAATTCAGCCCTATTTTGGAAGTAATTTATTAAAAGCAGCTATGGGGGTATGTTATACCTGTGTCAGTGACGTTGGGAAACATAAACAAGATATGATCAGATGTGATTACATTGAGAGCAAGATAACTTGTTCATTCTGACCCAGGGAAGGGAACTGGGCTTCTGCTGAGCTAAGGGTAAAGTAAACTTGGTAAGCAAATTCACATGTGGGATCCTGTTGTGAACACAATTTTCTTTTGTTAAGGAAATTCATCTTCATTCAGAGTGTCATCTCTTTGAGTCATGATTGAAAATGGGCTTTCCAGTGACAAAACCATTGAACTTAAGAGATCATGAAGAGAGAAATCAGAGATCCAGCCCAAGCCTGGGACCAGGGTCTGTGTGAAGAGAACAGAAAGGATTTCCAAGTGAGCATAAGCAACCAACCAGAAGGTGGTTTTATATATAGAGGACAGAGAACACCTTTTATACTGAGGGAAGAGAGAACCTCCATTTAAACCAGTGCATAACCTACCAGTGTACTTTGCTGATCTGGGTCTTACATCTTCTAGGCATTATTCCTACACATCCCATTTTCTGGTCAAGCGCTTCAGCTAAAAAAAACAAAGCGAAGATGGACATCAACACTATCATCTTCATCTTTGTTTCAGAAGATGGTCTCTGTGCAGATATTCTGTGGGGAACCTGATCCTACGTGAAACTGTTGAGCATACACTTAAGTATAGGGACAGATAGAAAATTTTCAAGTTTCAGTCCCATGTATTAGTTCTTACACCCCTCCATCTCTGTCCAGCCTTCCAATAACCTTCGTCCTAGGGATTGCCTTGTTACATTCAGAGTACTGTTAATTACTGTGGTTTCATAGGGTCTCAGCTACTCACATGGTGTTCACTGCTGTGCTGGTTTGAAGGGGGGGGGTGTGGGGGTGGGTGTTGGTTTCCCTGGCAGCGGGGGGGCCAACTAGCAGAGGTAACACCAGCCAGTTCCTGCCTGGGCACGCTGCTGGCCAAGGTCAGGCCAATCAGGATAGATAGAGGTGCCTCTGTGACAACATATTTAAGAAAGGAAAGAAAAAAAAAAAGTAGTAATAGCAAGAAGATAGCCGGAGAGGAGCTGTGAGAGGTTTAACAGCAATGTAGGCACCAGGGCCAGGGTGTGTTCCAGGCGTCTCCCTGCTGCTTGTGGAACAGACCATGGTGAAGCAGACTGTCTGCCTGCAGCCCATAGAAT